>OZ005650.1:123821989-124326989 GCA_963930645.1 Salticus scenicus
GCCAACCAGTATGAAACCGCTCCATTAGCTCAGCGATGGAAACCGATATTGGGCGGTATTGGTGCAATATTGGCCAAACTGGGGCGCTACGAAGTATAATAGTTCTGGAGGCTTAAGAGAATAAATTTTGTGTTTAAACTTTTTCTGTTTAAATTTGTAGAAATTCTATCAAAGAACATCTTTCAGTTCAGCATATTTGTAATAAATTATAAAGTGAATAGATATTAATTTGAAAAAATGTGATATTTCGTAAATGAGACAAACATGTTTTCCTTTTTGAAACAAAATTATTCATTTCGAAATGAGTATGTTCATTTACTCATTTTTGAGAACTCCATTTTTAAGAGTGTAGTATATTTTTCAAGTTTAATAACACTGCGCTCAAAAAAAAAAAAAAAAAAAAAAAAAATCGAGTTCTGATACTATTCTTGCTGATTCTTATGTAAAATGTAAAATGTCCTCCTGAATCCGAATATGACTGCCATTTTGCCCAGTCACCCACCGTTTTCTCGGGACACCACTCCCTCCCCCAATTTTTATCACTGTTCGGTAATTTTATTGCCATAAATTTGATTTGGAGAATGAAAGAGAATTAATTTAACACTTAAGAACGAAAAAATATGTTTAATAAATAACATTAATAATAGATAAAAAAAAAATAAGAAATGTAATACATAATTTCAGTGATAAATACCCCCCCCCCCTTAAATTTTCCCCTTGCCGCAAATGTTCATGTTTTGGAATTTTCCAACTCTGTAGTCCCTCAGAAGATATTTAACAGTTAAAATAATCCTCCCCTCCCCCCTAAAAATCAAATTTATAGCCACAAAATTACCGAAAAGTGATAAAAATAGGGGGTCGTCCAAAAAAAAAAAAAAAAAAAAAAAAAAAAAAAGGTGGGTATAGGGCAAAATGGGCGTCATGTTCGGATTCAGAAGGTCATTTTACATAATAATTTGCAAGAATGGTGCTGGGGGCCATTTTCATGCAGAGAGTGTAATTATGCTAGATCTAAAAACAATTTACAATATCAAATGAATAATTTCCTTCAAAAAAAAAAAAAAAAAAGGTGTAAAAATTAGTTAAATGTATCAAAAGTTTCCATCTTTCAGCCATATGTTTTTGAAATTCATAAAAATTGCATTAAGATGTAAAATATTGAAAAAAAAAAAAAAAAAAATTATCTTATAAATTATTTCTGATTTATAAATTTTTACATTTTCCTCAGCATTACCTGAAAAAACATTTTAGTCGAAGATTTTTGAAAAATCTGAGAATATTCTCGGGAAAAGCTGCAAATGTTTTATCTTTCGGTACATTTTATGTCTCCCAATGGGCTTTAGACTGCCAGAAAATGTCGTTTAATGAAGCGTACAGTGTCTAAATCATGCATTTGTTGTAATTTTTATTTTCGTTTCTTTTTAGACTGTAAATCGAACATTTAGTTTTATGTAAATATTTTACGTTTAATTTTCTCAGTGAAAATTTAAAACTTGATATTTGTGCTACGTCGATAAAAATAGTTTTAAATTTTGAAAATCTAGATATGAAATTGGCATCAGCAGAGAGTCACTAAAGTGATGTCCCTTACAAGAAATAATAATAATAATAATAATAAAAATAGTATGTTGTGGCCATCACAAAATTTTCTTCTATATCATTCTATATAATAGTGCAACTTACTGTTTAACATGTACAAAAGTTTAACCAATGCTTCTCACAATGAAAAAAAATTTACACATGCAGTTTGGTACAATTTTAATCAATAGATGCTGAGATGTAGCCATGTGAAAAATCACAATAGCAACTCCACTTGTCGGCCGATATGCACCTAAATTAAGTCAACATTCATTTTCACAATGGTTAACTCGCATATATTCCGTGCAGTTATATACCAAAGAAGTTTAGATTTAACCTTCCTATTCACGGAGTAAATTGCAGTGCAGATGCGCTAATTTTTGGCCGATATGCACCTAAATTAAATCAACACAGTGCTTCATAATGGCTTTGTCACATACCAATTTTTGAGCAATTATATTCAATAGAATCTGAAATATAGCTTTTCCGTTCTCGGGAAATATTGCAGTATAGTATAGCAGCGTCACTTATCAGCTGATACAAACCCAAATTGAATTAGTATAATGTCTTATAATATCCTTTTCATATATCAAGTTTTGTTACATTATACGCAATAGAACCTGAGATATAGCTTTCCTTTACATTAGAGAAATCGTTCTAAGCAGATCCACATATTGATCGATTGTCACTAAAAGTTGATAGGCACTAATTTATGTCAAGGTGCATCTACATATAAATTCATATGTAATTCTATGCAATAGTTTCTGAGATACAGTCATCACGAAATTTTTGTCACACAGACAAACAGGCATTTTCTAAAAATGGTCAAATGGTGTTTGGGACCTTTCAAACATGTAATTCTATCAAAAATCTGAAGTCGAAAATTTTTGTAAATTCACTAATTTCGTCTATTGAATATAGAAGAAAGTAGTAATAAATTAATACTTATATGAATCTTTTTAATTGTCTGTAACTTACTCTTATTATTTTCCCCTTAATGACTTAAAATAATTAAACATTAAAAGGATGGCAATTGTAGGTGAATGTCGTTTTTCCATCATTGTAAAACAATGGCTTATTCCAACCCACTCACCTCCTCTTATTATTATTATTATTATTATAATCATCATTACTGTTATTATCATTTCTATATTTTGTCTTTGTCTTTTAAATCTGTTCAATTTGAGAGAATAGAAAAATATAAAGACACTTTAATTACGTATTTTTTCATTTTTCATTTTATTTTATTTATTTTATTTTTTTATTTAGTGTTTATTGTTTTATTATTGATTCAGTGTATTTCTGCTTTGTGCACTGAATTAAATACACATTATTTATTTAGAAAACATTTAAATTTGTAGTATGTAATTAGTATAAATACATCCCACATTTAAAAACTGTCCCTTTTTTTTTCTTTTTGAAAGATCTCTTACTCAAAATTAAATTTTCTTTAGGACAGAATTTTTATTTTGTTCTTTCTTTCTTTACTATTTTCTTTTACTTTCTTTCTTTCTCCTTTTCTTTTCTTTTGTTTTAATTTAAGGCGAAAATGTATGCAAAGGAATATTTTAATCTGTAAAAATACTCTGTTATAATATAATTGATTGTAAAAGCGTACTTTTACAAAAAATATATTTACTTTGGCTGTTTTTATTATTACTTTTCTTTTTAGAACTAAGCGCTTATTTCAGTCAATCCCCAATAAAAATGTGCTTTTTATTTGTAAATGGGACGAAAAATTTATTTCCGTCTTCCAATTGATTGAATTTATTAAAAAATATTTCTAATTCATTATAGAGACAATGCTTAAAAGTAAAAGTCGTCTATTGGGGATGACTAAAGGAGAGAAAAAAAATCTGTCGAAATAAATAAATATTTTTAAAAATGGAAATCAACTACATTTTGGTCATTAAACACCAAGACATTTTCTGCTAAACAAAGGGAATTTAACAAAAGTATTTTGTATTTAATAAAATATAATAATAATAATAATAATAATAATAAATAAACAACTTTGCAAACGATATGCTTTGTTTGTTAAATTCCTACTTAAACATAAAGCCTTAAATTTAAACGCAGAATTGTAAAAAATGGTATTTTGAAAATTTTATTTTAATTAATAATAAAAAAAAAAAAAAATACAATGAATTTCAAATTAAAATTTTTCATTAATGTTAACATGAAAACCTTATAAGCATATAATGCTACATCATTCAAGATTTTTATAACAAAATCCAACAAAGTTAAATATTTGGCATGTAAAAATTTTACTATATTTATAATTTATGTTATATTAAACTATACCTAACACTAAAACTAAAATATACAAACAAAACCAAGTGAAAACCCGATCTAAATATTACTATATATCGTTTATTTCTTTTACAATTCGCTCCATTCACAATTTCCTCGTTGCTGGCAGCTAAACTCCATGAATTTCCATTGGGAAATTAGGAATTATTTCATCAAAATTTCCTATTACTTAATATGTATCTTAAATTTCATTTTCACATTAAAAAATTTTACGACCGTTGAATTTTTATTTATTTTATTTTTGATGGTTCATTTTAAAATTAATAAGTGCGAAAAATGGTTAATCTTTTACAATTTTCACCCTCCCCCCTTTCCTTCCTTTCCAAAAAAAAAAAAAAGTTAAACAAGGTCTTTTATGGTTGTGAATTTTCAGAATGGGAAAACGTAATTAAAAATATAATAGATAATGATTAATTGTTATAAACATTTCCCCAAAGAACAACATGGGGTTTGGCTGCCGGCAACCACAGTTATAAGGCGTTACCTTAAATATCAGATTAAATATTATATGATTTTTTTTTTTTTTTTTTTTTTTGTAGTAGTAGTAGTAGTAAAAAATAAGGATTAAAACTGAAAATACCGTTCTTTACGATCTTAACTAGCATTCTGGAAGATAAAATTATCCCTAATTTATATTGAAAAGTATAGAATGAAATTTTAAAGTCAGCATTAATGAATATACATATAATTCTTTTGTTACAAAAGAAATTTAAAACAATCTTACAAGTAGAATATTTTAGTCGTACATGAAACCGATAGATGGCAATGTCATACTGAGGAAAAGTCTAAAAGCTCAGGAGATGTATTCAATTTATGATAGTAATTTAGAATATGAATGGAGTCATAAATTTTCTTACTGAGCTTTTACGTTGGTGGGATTTTAAAGTTACATTTAAACGTTGTTACATAGAAAATAATTAGTTTTTTTTTTCCCCTTTTTGGAGGTAAGAAACTCCGAGTTCTTTAAGTACATTTGAAAAGATTAACTTTTCTTTTACATATAAAATTAGGTAGTTTATAACAGGTGATTTATACATACATATTTATTTATTTTTCCAAATCTGTTAAGAAAAGAAAAAGATAAAAAAATAAATAAAGGAATAAATAAACATTTCGAAAATAGTTTGAGAGAAAAATAAAAGTAAACGATTATTAGCAAACAACAATAATAATAAACAGAGATGAGAATAGGAAATGGATAAAAGGTTTAAAAATACATATTAAAAAAATTGCAAAAATAATTTATCTATGTTATACTCCCTGTTAACTTTGATTTATTTTACAACGAAACGGGAAAGCAAAAATATACGTTCTAAAAACATGGAAGACCTAAAAATAGTTATCTCATACCTATAAAAGAACAAAGAAAATAAAACTAGAATCGAGAAAATAAAGGAAACTTTAAAAACTTATAATATTTATGAGAACATGGAATGGATGCTAAAATGGCTTTACTATTACATACATATCCGAAAATGTGTAAAAATTTAAGAAAAGTCTGAAAATCCTACAAAAGTAAAGTATATCATCCATGTAATAATACTTAATTATTAAAATGTTTAAATATTTTTAAATAATAATGTTTAAATAATTTTGAATATACATACTAAACATAAAAAAAAAGTTTTTTGCTGAAGTAAATTTATAACTTACTTCAAATGCATTAAAAATGCGAAAATCGTCTGCATTTTGATCGTCTACACTTTAATCGTACGTCTTTCAAAAAAGACGTACATGATTATTTCCCCACGTATTAAATTGCTGCGGGAAAAGTAGTTTTACAGGTTAAGAGCGAACAATATCTAACCTCGCCGACAGTGGGGAAATTTTTTTCCGCAATAACTCATTGTTTAATGTGTTTTTTAAGATTCTATTTTTACATTTAGAATATTCACAATTTTTAAATGAGTACTGTTTATTATTATTATTATTATTATTAATTAATTTTTATCTTTAATATTTTATTTTTGAGTTTAAACATGCGAAAGACTAAGTGCATTTTTTGCCTTTTTTAACTCGAAAATAAAATAGTTAAATTTTTGAAAAACGGGTGCATTTAGCGGTTGTGAATTTTCTGAATGTGAAAACGGAATACATACATATACAAACATTAAACAATGAGTTACTGTGGAGACAAATTTTCTCATAGGCTTTAGTTGCCGGCACTATTAGTTATTGTCCGCTCTAGGCAACATTAGTAAAGAAACGATTCAGCTTCAAATTTTGGAAAAAAAAAAAAAAATCTTTTGAATATTTTTTTTAAAAAGAAGTTTATTTTATTTTATTTTATTGTAATTTTTCATAAATCGCTTAATTACATCTAGAAATATTAATCTTCCGTTTTTAATTTTCGAAAATGTGTTTAAAAGGGGTATTTATATTCAGGCTTCTTTCTCCCCCTTTCTCTTTTCTGAGCAGATAATACTAATCTCGCCTACAGCTACGTTTATTTTGTGGGAAAATTTGTTTCCACAATGTAATTTCTTTTTAATTCCGTTTTCATATTCAGAAAATTCACAACCGTTAAATTAGTGCTCGATATTACGAATTTATTTTTTTTATTTCTAATATGCTATTTTTGAGTTAAAAAATAATTAAGTCAGTGGCGGATCCAGAACATAACATTTTTTTTTTTTTTTTTTTGGGGGGGGGGGGGGGGTTAAGAGTTTTCAAGATGTTATTCCAGATCAATGAAAAATTTACAAGTGTAACATCTAATTGTGAATGTTAGGGCTTTTTTTTTGGGGGGGGGGGAACTAGGGGGCTTCCCCCCTTAGATACGCCACTGAATTAAGTGCATTTCCCGTAATTGTTAGTTAAAATTTAAAGTATTAATGGTACTAATTTAACGTTCGTGAATTTTCTGAATGTGAAAACTTAATAATAATACAGTAAGACCCCGCTTAACGCTGTTTCATTTAGCGCTGTTTCGGTTTAGCGCTCTTTTATTTCCCCTGTGGATTCTCCGAAATTGCTCGCAGCAGTACGGAGATTCCCTGAAATTGTGCGCTCGCTGTTTCGCATTACGCTCTACTTTGATGGAACGTATCCCCGCGTTAAGCGGGGTCTTACTGTAATAATAACAATAATAATGCTTTTGTTAATGAATAATTGTGGAAACAAAGTTTCCCATAGAATAGCATGGGCCTTGGCCGTCGGCGAGATTAAATATTGTACGCTTTTAATTTTTCTTAATCTCCGGTTAAACTGTACAAGTACAGGAAGTAAGGAATTTTTTACCAAATGCGACTTGACAAATCGTAATTCATTACTATATTGTTATTATTATTATTTTCAGCATTCTAAAGCAACATTATTATTATTTTTTAATTTCATCAAAACAAAGGGAAAGTTTTAAAAGCAAATATATGCATCGATGCTTTGAGTTAGAGTTTAATACTCCACGAAAATATATATATATATAAAGCACTAAATTGCAAAATTTTGTTAATATATATATATATTAGTTAATATAGATATTAGTTTCAAATAAAATAATTTTATATCTGTCTTTGTAAACAGAAGTGTTGTTTTGAAATTTTGAAAACATTGCGCAAGTTTTTTTCCCAGCTAATAAAGATCAAACGCTAGAAAAGTAAATTTTAAGGACAACCAAAGGGCAAAATGCGTATCAGTTAGTAAACAGAGAGAAATTTAATTCAGCTTTAAATTTCGGAAGCTCTTAAAATTTTTGAAAACAATGTCAAATGTAATTGAAAAAGGAAGAAGTAAGAACGAAAGTTCTGTAAATTAGTTAGTTTAAAGGTTTTTAGCCTTTCACAATTTGCATAAATGGTTCGAGGTTTGTTTATCTCGTAACATGAGTACAATAGTTGTAGAGCACAATAAAGCCACTTGAGCATAATAATTTCATAAAAATGAATAAGTGTTACATGATAGGCAATTTATGGTAATTATTTACCTTTGAGGTATTTTTAATTTTTAATTTCATGATCTTTTTTTTTTTTTTTTTCCATAAAAGAGGTACAGATGCGAAATTGAATCCACACACATATATATATATATATATATGTATAGTATGTGTAATAACAATAATTTTAAAACCAATTTTAATTGCATTTTGCGACAACAAAATAGTTAAAAGGGGCAATTTTATTATTATTATTATTATATTATATAGATTATAAGGAAAAAAAATCTTCCGAAATAAGTTTTTATGACCAATTTTCTCAATTAAAGTACTGGAAATACTGGAAATTTCATTGCTTTTTATTGTTGTCTAGTTGTAAAAATACAGTGCAACAAACATATTTGTTTCATAAATATTTAGTTTTGCACTCTGCAAGCTTTTTTTTTTTTTTTTTTTTTTTTTTTTTTTTTAGTGTCGTGAAATAGAATTTATTATTCTTAACTGTCTGCTATTTATTTTTTTTCAATAAAAATAAAACATAACAGCTATTCAATTAACCTAATACATGCCTTAAATATTAGTTGAATCGAGACTATGGAAGTTTTTTTAGTAGCTTCTATTACTCTTAGTCAAAAAATGAAACGCTTTATCTATTTTAGGCATTAAAATATGTTATATTTATCTATGTTAGCTTAAAATATGTGAAAAACATACACTGTATGTAAACAGAGATGGTATTAATGTACCTCATCATGGAATGAGTTAGTCAACATGAATAATATTTTAAACTTAATATGTATTTATTAATCTTCGACAATTTACCACGTTAGTAAAATCTGATAACAAATCAGTTATTTTTCTTAATACTATAATATAAAATTATAAATAATTTATTCGGAATTCTGTATTAAAGTATGTTCTGCTATTATTACAATCGCAGTTAATATTAATACTGTTAATGAAGATTTGAGACATTTAAAAAACGTTTACATGTTGAAGAAAAGCAAATAAAACGGATAATAAATCTGTTCTTGCGCTACACTAGCTCTTAAACTGTAATCGAATATAGACTAGAGGTCTGCACGGGGCGAAATTTTGAGGCCCGGGGCCCTTCATATCACCTAAACTCTACAGACCATTGGACACAAAGCCTTATAAACTGTAACGTATGTAATTTCTTTTGTTTGTAGATGTGCGCAAACTAGTAGTGACATGCGTACTATTTTGAATAGGAAACCATCTAATATTACTTTAAATAAAATATATTAATTTGGAGACATGCTTAACATATTTGCGGAAAATCAGATCGCGAACAAACAGATTGATAGACAATTAAATTGAAGTTACAGACGTCATTGCAACAAATTAAAATTTTATGTAACATACCAGCCTGTAAAATTATGTAAAATAAATGTTTGAAGAAATATTTTATCATTTTTCCTTTTTCGTTGATTAAAGAGGAAACTAGAAAAAGGTTCGGACCGACACGGCCCGGAAAAAATTTAATCCGGGCCCGACCCGGCCCAAATATAAACAAAAAAATTTAGCCCGAGCCTGCAAAAATTTTTAAGTCCGAGCCCGGCCCGGCCCGAGAGCAAATTGAAAATTTCAGCCCGAACCTTGGCCGAGTATCGGCCCGGGCTCGGGCTCGGGAAGTAAGCCCGGCCCGTGCAGACCTCTAATATAGACTGCGTGGTTATAAAAGATGAATTATTATAACAACAGAAAAATTTCTGATTAGCCATTCGTGTTGCTTCAAAAATATTGTTATAATTCTGGAAATTTAAAACTAATTGACGATGTAAGTGTAGTTTTATAGTGAGACAAAATCTTCAGTTCCACGCTGTGGTCCGGTGTTTTCAAGGTTTTACAGTGGAGGAAACATTCTTTTCATCATTGATAAATTTATGTAACAGATGAAAGCTATACGTTTAATCAATTTGCTGAGATTGTGAAATTGAAATTGAAATTGTTTTCCAGTTCGCTAGCTTATCTCAATCAGTGGAATAATGCGAGATACGTAATAAATACAAAATGACGCCTTGTTTAAACAGTGAAAGGTCGTTTCGTATCACTTCATTATTTAAAAGTTTATATCGTGGCAATACGTAGAGATGCATTATACTTCATATTGTTGGATGTAATTCTTAAACAAGTATGAGAGATAAAAATTAAACCATTTTTACTACATAACGTATATTTAAAAGTAGTGTATTTAGATTGCAAAAAAAAATATTAAATGTATTAAAAGCTTTTTTGCGTATTCCGAAATACTGCACATGAAAAGAATACGAGATGAAATAAAAGAAAATTATATGTTTTATAAGCTTACTAGTTCATCTAATACTTTTAGATCACTAACTGACATTGTTTCTTTGACGTAAAACTTCATTTTTTTAACACCTTATTGTGCATTAGATTGCAACGAGATCTTTTCAGGTCTATTACTACAAATATACATTCACACTCACTTATACATGCATATTCATTCATCAGAATTGATCTTTTTTGACACTTTCAGTCTCACTGATAGCAAATGGAATTATAAAATTTAATATTACTTTACTTTTCTCTCTACCTAAAACTTATTGATTCCAAATGAATTTATCGATTTATTGATGATTATAATCGATATACATTTTCCCACCAAAATATACTATATATTACAGGTATAATTGGTTGCACTATCCCTGTTCTGTTAATAAAGGAAGAAATATTTTACTTTATTTTGATAAAAATATTGAACTCAAATTCATTTTTAGGACAATAAGTTAATGGTTTATTTATTTATTTTACATATTTTTTTTAAGTTACGATTTCAAATCGCATCACGCGCAGTTGAATACAACCAAACACCCCTTAGTTGCTGTGTTGTTCAATTAAATGATTCACACTTTTATTACTTATGCTTATTGGCCCGGTCGATAGGGAACTGCCTTTTGGAACACCAGATCAGGGGTTAGATTTCTGATTCGGGTATAGATGTTTGTGTCGTCCTTATATGTGCATAAAAATATAAGAAGTTGAGCATTATTATCTGATGATATTCTTATACTCACAGATTTAAGTAAATATATTGAAATCATCAGGAGAAAAAGGAAAAGAGAAAAAGATGGATAGGAAAGGCTCCTAGGTGAATCCCGAACTTAAAAAAGAAAAAATCTTAAAATAGCATAATCGCTAAATAGAAATACGTATCAGAGTAGAAAATACTTCATTAGGAGATACTCTAAACTTCATCTAAAGTGAAAAGAAGATCCATCTATGTTTGAAACAATACCTTTTTTTTTTTCTTTTACTGTTTGAAAGCCAATATTCAGCCTTTCGCAACTAAATCAAGTAAGCCCACTCACCAAGTTTTTTTTTTTTTTTTTTTTTTTTTTTTAATAGCGACAAACTTGGCATGGGGCAAAGCAACTCATGAATGAATAAATATCTCTTAACAGATTTACAACGTGGATTTACATTTGTAATACCGTATTTAAGATACACATCGCGTCTTCCTGGTATTGCGTATTCAATCTTCTTCCCCGAAAAAAAGACCTCTTAGCAGTTTCTGAATCTGCAAGGTCTGATATACGACATGTTTTACGAGACACAAAGAGAATAAGAAGGTGAAAAAAATATACGCATCGCTCAGGAAAAACGCAGAGCTCCGAACGTGACCGATCTACGGTGGTTTTACCTTGAAATAGCCCGGGGATGTCATGCTTTTCTGAGTCATGCATACTCTACTACTTTCTCTACGCAATCAACACCTGTCGACCAACAAATACACACGCAGCCCTGGAATTCCAGATCTGTATGAATCTCGGAATCGGAGACTTTGATTCTTTCTTTGTGTACTGAAGGGGGGAAAAAAAATCGCTAATTTCAAGGTATTTTATTGTTGAAGATCACGAACGTCAGAGGAAACGACATGAAATGAATAGGATATATTGTGATTTTAAGTGTAAAAAAGTTTTCAAAAAAAAAAAAAAAAAAGATTAAATTTCTTTTTGAAAATTCCGTATTACAAGGATAAATTCCGAATTATTTAAATAAATAAAAACAAGTACATTTGTTGCCTTTGTTTTATTATTTATTTTTTTAACAACTCTCTTCTCCTTCACCAAATTTCTTTTTAAAAAATTCCATCGCTGATTTTGTTAGTCTAAATTAAAAAGGCGAGTAAAAAAACAATGTAGTATCATGTTTCGAAGGGTAAAGGTAGATAATACTGCATTATTTTTATCAATATATAATCTCATATATCAATCTATCGCTCTATATATCAATATATCGCTCTATATATCAATATATTTCTTATCTGTATTTTGTAGAGAAAGTGTTGTTATTGGATCAAATTTTAGAAATTGAGTTTTTACTATAATTACACGCTTTGTGTCTTGAATCTGAAAATAAAATTTTTAGCGGTTGATCTGTTTGTGTGTTGATCTGTCTGTTTTTCAGTATAACTCAAAAACAAATGTATTAGCAGGAAACCCAAACTCAGTATTCGAGATCTCGGTTATATGACATTATTAGTTAAAGTTGTTCATTAGGATGGAATAGATATTT
Source organism: Salticus scenicus (assembly GCA_963930645.1). Taxonomy (NCBI): domain Eukaryota; kingdom Metazoa; phylum Arthropoda; class Arachnida; order Araneae; family Salticidae; genus Salticus; species Salticus scenicus. Next base: position 123,834,312 of record OZ005650.1, read on the forward strand.
CGTGTTTAGACATACAGAAGAATTCAAATACATTACATCTATGAGCGAAATTTCTTGGTAGTGCAGTTTGGCATCTTTAGATTATATTAAACATAATGGAATGAACACATGTATTTTATGAGCACACAATAGGATATTTCCTATATGGAATGCGGTATTAAAAGTATTTACCATTCGTTTTCAGGGCCTCACAAAATAATTCAAATATATTAGGGTATCGTTGGAGATGCATTTAACAGATGCAGATGGAACTGGAGATGCATTTAAAGTTATGCTGCGGATTATTTTGCTCTTAAACTGCTTTTTTAAAGTACACTGTAAATGTTCAAATACAGGTATGTCTTACCTATTTCCTTTAAACTACATTAATACGTCGGCTTGATTGTGGTTGTATGGATTAATGCCGATTGAGAACACTAGATCCTAGGCCTATATAAGGAATGTCCTCCGTGGGATGCCTTTCTAAGGGGTCCTAGACCATGTTTAACCGAGTTTCGGAAAAAAAACGCACGGAAAACTCCGGTCGACTAAATTGACGTGCGTGACCTAGGATCGAACCCGACACTTCCGGTGTACCAGCTTTGAGCGCAAAACATTAATACGTCGGGAGATATGTGGATTAAAAGAAAATTCTGTAAGTACCATACCAAATTATTATTAACTTAAAACCTTCCATCATTAAAAGTAAGATCATACGTATCTGTGTATTTAAACGTAAGACCATATGTATCTGCAATCACTTTTCAGCCTTTCAATCCCAAATAGTTATTCTTCATTCGAGTCACATAAAACAATAAGACCTACATTTAGTCATAAATATATCTCAAAATCTACAACATACTGTTTGAAAACACCGATTAATAAAGTACGAATCAATAATAAACAGCACAGCAAACAAGAGGCATTTAATTGTACTCCTTTGTCATCGAGGCTATTTACTTTTCTCTATCTATTGTGACAAGTCTCCGATTTGTATATACTGTATCTTTTACTTTCTTCTGTATTCAACTAGCAGGTCTACCCGGCGTTACCCGGGTTAGTAAAAGAACTGAGCAAAGGTATAAAATAGAAAGAGACATGCATAAAACATTTCCCGAAGTCTTTAATAGAAAATAGCTCAAATAAATCAGCAAATAATTAGAAAAGGCACAATTTTAGTGGGACCCTCTTGGCGACTTTAAATATTTTTGGCTATTTTGGAGATGAATTGAAATGGCTATTGCAATTGCGTAACTAAAGACCTTGGCGAGAAACGTCCGAGCTACTTCGTTGCCAAATAAAAAAAAAAAAAAAAAAAAAAAAAAATTCCAAAGGAACCCGATACTAAAGCTGTTACTTTAAAAAATAAATTAATTTATAAAACTTACCGTTTTATGATATTTACAAAATAATAATAATAATAATAATAATAATAATAATAATAATAATAATAAAAAGCTTAATAAACTTAATAAAATCTAAATTATAACTATTTAAAATTAAGGTGAGAACATAAATAAATCTCATAAGTTACCCATAAAGTATAAATAAAAACGAAAAATTTTGTTTTATTGTAGAAAAGAAATTAAATTAATAAAAGTTTCAAGCTAGTGCCAAATATCTATATGAAATTATTTATTTACACGCAAATTCCTGATTAAAATGTGTATCAATTTTTGTAGCATAAATAAGTTTATTTAGTTTTTCCTAATTTTTATTATTATTCACCGAAAATTAAAAATGTTTTATTTTATGCCGGGTAAAAAAAAAATATATATATAAACGTGTGCTTTATTTGTTTATTTTCGCATCAAATATTTCTTTCTTTTTAATCTTTTTAAAGTTAAAATGGGGTTTTTATTTAATATCTTTTGATCCAGTAATCCGATTGAACTAAAAAATGCGGTGTTAGCTAGATTTTTTTCTGATTAATAAGTGTACCACTTTTCGTAGTGGTCAGTTGAACGGTGTAGCTTTATATAGCGAACTAAAAATCCGGACAGACAAACAATCAGCTTTATACATATAGATAGAGGAAAGTATTAATTTCATAAAAATGTAAGACTTCCGGTTTTCAACGGATTTACATCTTCTGAGGGGTTTTTAGAATATGTCTGTATGTGTGTGACAAAAATTTTGTGGAAACTGTATCTCAGGAACTGACGTTCAGAATTTCATTTAAATTTGCACTTTGACATAAATTAGTGTCTATCAATTTTTATGAAAATCGCCCAACAGGTGGCTTTGCTGTTTCACTTATTTTAAATTTTTAATATGGCAGTAGAAGACAAAATTTCGTATAAATGCGCACAATCAGAATTATTTTTAACAAATCAGAAAGAATTATTTTTAATAGTAATAGTCAATTAGGGGAAATAATGTATAGGTGGGAGCATCCTTTTTTATTTTTTTTATTTATTTTATTTTTATTTTTTTATCCTAAGGTGTTTGTGGTACAAAAAATTGACTTTCTTTAATGTTATTCTTTTCTGAGATGAAAATCGTCTGCATTCATCATGAAAAATAATTTTAATAAATAAAAGATTCTAATAAATAATTTGTAATACGTGAATTTGTATAAGAAAATATACCAGAAAGCCATGTAGTGGCCACAACGTACTAGTTGATTTATTTAGTGTTGAAAGAGAGGCAAAGTTTTCACTTGAATTTATTGCGATATATCTTATGTGTATATGAATTTTAATTACAGTAGAGCACCGATTATCCGCGGAATTGGGTGGCAAGGGCATCGCATTATAAAAAAATAAATACATGTTGGTAATTTTCGACCTTCGCGCTGTAGAACCTATTGTATTTTCCCGGTTGTTGGCTTGGATTAAAATTGGGTCTTTTTGGAGGTTAGTAATTAAATTTTATTTTCGGCCCTCGCATTCGTGAATAATCCGCTCGCAGATAATCGGTGCTCTACTGTATTTGAATATGTGATCTGATGTAATGTTTACCTTAATAAATAAAATTGTATAATTTAATATTTCTTTTTAACTATTCTGTTGAAAAGTAAATATTGCTTAAAAAGTTGAATGTGTTCTTTACTTTTTCTTTTTCCTAAATTGTACTTTTCTGAATAGAAAATAAAATTATTATTCGTTTTATTCAGTAACTATTATTATTATTGTTATTATTTTCATCTGTCAGCTAAGTAATATTTCTAAAATTACATTATGATGATAAACGAAGGGAAGAAAATAACTTTTCTGAGATCAGACTTCCATCAACAAGTCTAATTCCTCTTCTTCCATGAGAAGGAAACTGAAGAAGGGTGTAATAAATTCTGTATGAAAAATAAACAACCTTGTGCAAAAGCGTAAGAGTCAAGGTTATTTCTCAGTTTTCTGAAGATAGAACCGCCCCTGTTTACAGCCAATGTCAAAACAGGTACACCGAAAAGATTTGGAATTTATTTTCTTCTGTTTCTGTCAAAGAGTCAAAGCCCAACTTCGAAAAATATTTATGTAATTGGGGGGAAAAAAAATATTTAAAAATAAATTAAAATTTAATTATAGAGTATTCACCATTTTAGCTGACGATGTCATAAATCTAATTGTTAGTTATGTGTAATCTCATACGTGGAACAATTACTGAAATCAATTAGGGTGCCAGATTATTATTAATCAATAAGGGTATCAGGGCCAGATTAAGGCAAGGACACGCAGGGCACTGGTCCAGGGGCTCCAGGTTTACGGAGCCTGAAATATATGTAAAGTAACACTACTATTTTTTAACTTAAGACATTCTTAATGCGTTTTTCCCTGTAGTAGATAAATATCTTAAAATATTAATTATTTTTGCAAAATACTGGAATACGAAAATTATAGATCATCAATATTCTAGAGAATAACATGCAACTATAACACTAATGTGAAAACCATTGTAACATGTTTCTGTAATAAGTTAAAAATTTTCTTTGTGAATCAGTACTCACTAAAGAGTAATCTACGCAACAGAATTGCCATTTGAGTAAAGATATGGATGTCGAATTATTTACAATTAAATAGGCTTTATTTAATAAAATTACAAAAATTGATTTTTTGACCAATTTTGATGACATTAAAACTTTTTCTGCCTTTCTTTCAAATTAATCAGAATAAAGAATCTCTAACGTGTTATGAAAACATTTATAACATTTTAATCTTGTTAATTTTCACAAGTTGTACATTAATGTTAAAATTTATTACAGTAGTTTTCTGGGCACGCTGTATTCCCGAATCACATTAAATTATATGCTTCTATCAAAATGAATCGTAGCATTAAAATTCATAAAGATGTGGAAAAGCAAATATAACTCGTGCACAGGGCCTCCAAAAAACTTAGTCGGCCACTGGGAAGTGGGCAACTATGGTAAATATTCGAATCAGTATAACAAAACTGCGATTACAACTAATATTCTCCATAGTACTGCTGTTTTACAAAATATTCTAGTAGTAGTCCAATGAAGCTGTCTCTCGTGTCTCAAAAGTCACTATTCGACGAATGTTCAGGAACAGTCCGAGAAAACAGTCACTTGTTCCACGGGAGTAAAGCAAATAACATCAAATACTCCAGAGCAGAAATTTTTGCCAGCTCACGAACAAGTTCAATCATTTGGAGCCAGTGGCGGATTTAAGGGGGGAAGCCCCCCCCCCCCCCGAAAAAAAAAAAAAAACAAACATTGACATTCACAATTGAATATTGCAATTGTAAATTATTTATTGGTCTAGAATAACACTTTGAAAAATCTTAGCCCCCCCCCCCCCCAAAAAAAAAAAGTCAAGTTCTGGATCCGCCACTGCTTGGAGCACAATCTTCAAAGTACAATCGCTCAGAATAGGTCTCTGAACAACTCTGAATCGCAGTGGTTACACACACTCCCTCAGAAGTCAACTCCCTCCTATTTATACCCTTTGGTGATGGGTCTTGGCTTGGCGAAGTTTCCATCGAGAATCCCATGGAAAATTCGAGATCTAGGCTTCCATGCATCAAATAGCTTTGAAACTTCGGGAACCCTTAACTACTATTTTTCGCCAAATTTGGTCACAAACTTTCCAAATTCGTCACCAAGTCTCCAAATTTGTTGTCAAGGATGACTTCACTGGAAGTGAATGAATTGCCTCTTTATCTTCACTTTGCCTGTAAAACTACTTTCTTTGCAACAGAACAATGGATGCAGGAAAAAGACTTAATCTGTTATAACATCCCTATATTTTTTACATGTAGATTTTTAATATAACATCAAATTTGTTCTCGGTTTGTCACCTGTGGTTATACTTAGTCCAGGAATTTTGTATGTTGGGCAAATGTAATCAAAGTTTTGCACGTGTCCCAAACATTTCAGCTGCACCGCTTATGTTTCTTACTTGGCTATTTAATTTTTTTTTCTTTTAATTTTCAATGAAACTTAATAATCTCATGCATTTTCAGGTTATTTTTATTTATTTATTTATTATTATTATCATTATATTATATTTATTTTATTTATTTTTACTTATTTATATATTTATTTTACTTTATTTTTGTTTTGAGAGTAAAAAGTTTAAGATATGAAGTGCTGGTTGAAGGTGTACAGAAAAATTCGCAACTTTATTCGCAACTTGTCGAGATATTTAAAATATTCAAAAAGGTCCCAAATTCATCAAGGTTTTTCCTATCTAGATATTCGACTTACATAGTCTTAATTTACTTTATATGGGTATAGAAAACCAAGATTACTCTTGCCCCAAACCAGTGTGTTCATGAGACAAGTGGAATCACAAACCACAAAATTTGTATCAGTATATATATATATTTTTTTAATGTGGCACATTTTAAAATTATAAAACGTTCATATTTTTTAAAAATAATTTAGTTGTAGTTTATACCTAAAATTTTTCAAAAATGCGAGAATAATAGCAACTAAGCAAAATGACGTTGAAGTCGAACTATGGCAAAACATTGTTATTGTTACGCTTACCCCTTACTTCATAACAGTACATTTGTCGTTACAATAACAATGTTATTCTTCTAGAATGTAAGTCATAATATTATTATTTTTTTTTTCTTCTTCTTCTAACCTTCATGTGTTTCTGCTAACCTTTATGTATTTTAGCATTTGAAGTGGGCGGTTTCTAAACTTTACATCATTTACATACATTAGAAACAATTTTATTCGACATAAATTTCTGTGTGGGGGCGCTCTTCTATTTAAATATTGTATCTATATTTTAAAACATTTAACCCTTTAATTCTCAAAGTTTTTCATCCATAAAGCAATGAATCTTATATTTACTCATAAATATATTTCAAAAGTAAAAAATACATAAATAATTTTTGAAAATAAATGTAATAGCTGAGTACGAATTCATGTAGTTAACAAAGAAACTATGAGGTGTATATTTGTATAACCACTGGTGCCATTTAAAAATGTAACTTTTCAATTAATAAAAGTATAAAAATTTTGATAGAAATGCATGTTACAATTAATTAAAATATAAATTACAAACATAAAAAAACAAAATAAAAAATATTTGAAACAATTAATTCACTTAAATTGCCTAGAAAAGGAAACTGATTCGGATCTTATTATCAGGATAGAGCAAAACATCCTTTCATTCATCAACAGGTATAGGGAAACGAAATATATATTTTTCGGTAGGAAAATGTATACAGATTACAATATTATTCAAAATGTATCAGTCGGAGTTTTAGATAATAAGAAAGAAAATCTTAAATGTTATGATTCCATTTGGTAACACGGGGAATGAAAAAGTTAAGGATATTATTAAATTTTAAATTTATTTCAAAATTATTCAAAAAATTGGCGCCCTCACCACTCTCTGAAATTTATTCGACTAACTTATAATAGCCCTGTATGCTATTTATAAATGATGTACAATGCACATAAATTAAATACAATGTTATTAAATTTAACAAAATAAAATAAAATAAAACAATGCACTTGGAGCCACTTCCAGACGTAACACTAACACATCAGAATTTTTGTTGTGCATCTCGGTTCGGTAAGCGAAAAATAAATATTTTTTATACCTTATTCTATGTTAAACATGTTTGTATCTAAACTGTGTATATCATTTTATTTAGTATAGTGCAGTCTAAGTATGTTAATCTGTACTTTGTAGAAATTTAACTCATAAACACAATGTATTTGAATACTTTTGTATGTTCCTATACACGACACATTTCTTCAGTTTTAGTAAAAAGCTTTAAGTAGCATCCCCATACGATATACATTTAGAATACTGTTTTTTCTGCTAAATCCAAATATGTTTAATAATATGTTCTTAAATCATACTGGTAACTAACTCACATTCAGAGGTGCAGACAAACACAGATCAACTGTTCAAAATCTGATTTTTCGGTTTAAGAAAATTTCAAAACGTTTAAGTACAGAAAAAAATCAATTTAAAAATTTTGACCCAAAGGCAGTAATTTCTCTACCATATATGTCACAAGGTTCTCATCAGAGGTGAAAATTGGATGACAATTTCTCATCCTTATTGAGAAGCAAAGTGAGATTTCCAAATAGAAAGGACAGAAATATACTTCAGAAAAAAAAAAAAAAAAAATCTGAATTCTTCTAAATTACTAATAATGCCTATTTTCGGCTTGGGTTGGGTTGTGGGGATTAAGGCCGACTGATTGTACAAGGGTCCTAGGCGTGAGGGGAGTGCTCTCCATGAGGGTCTTTCTAAGGGGTCCTAGCCCGTATTTACACAAGTTTCGGAGAAAACCACACGTTTATTTTCTGAGCCCATTGGTAAAATACGTGTTTAATTGCATTTAATTTCTTAAATATATATTTTTCCTTTTTCTTTTCTTTTTCTTTCTTTCTTTCTTTTTCTTTTTTTTTCTTTCACTGTCGATGACTTAAATAAGCAATTGTTGTGCCGCTAATCGACAAAATTTAAATTTGCACTTGTTTGAAAACTCATTTCCTAAACATAAGTTTATTGATTTAAAACTCGACATATTTTCTATTTTTATGGTGTTTCGTTGCTGAAATATTTTTACTTTCTTCTATATTCAATAGAAGAAAGTATTGGATTCATAAAAATTTTCGACCTCAGGTTTTTGATGGATTTACACGTTTTGAGAGCTGTAGAACACGATTTGACCATTTTTAGAAAATGTCTGAGTAGTGTAAAAAGGGTGATTCACCGACAGGGTGGTGGCGTAGTGGCGTATTGTGGCGTAGGGTGGAGGCGCGCCTCCACCCTGACACCTCTACGCCTCCACCCTGTCGGTGAATACACCCTTTTTACACTACTTAGTCATCATCTTGGAGGAGGGTGTGTTGCCACCGGAAGAATAGAAACTTTTAAGCGTTGCCACCGGAAGAATAGAAACTTTTAAGCGTTGCCACCGGAAGAATAGAAACTTTGACTATCATCTTGGATGAGGTTTGGTGGGGCCATCTATAGGGAATTTTGAAGAGTTAGATTTATTTTCCTAAATTTCGGGACTTAGTATTTTTTTCACAATTTCGGGGACTTCAAAATTTTTTTGAAGTTTTGCAGGGGGATAGATAACGTCACGATCTTTTGGGACTTTAATATTTAGGTGTTGCCACCGGAAGAATAGAAACTTTTGAAGAGTTGTCATTCGAGGATTATAAATTGATTACAGAATTAAATAGAAATTTTCCTGTGTATTTCAGTGAATTTGACAAGATAAAACAAAGGGTTGATGTGTATTATAGAATTAAAAACATTTAATGAAGGGTATAAACATTAAAATTTAGATGTTGCCATTGGAAGAGTATAAATAATTTCCGGTGGGACTTAACATTTTTGACTGAATGAAAGAATGAATGACTGAAGTTAATTAACATCAGTAACAATTTATGAGTATTTTAGAAACTTAGCATTTTTAGAGATTAAAAATATATTGTGTTAAGATAATAAATAAGGAATTTAAATAGGAGTTCATACTTTTAGTGACATCATTACAAATTTATATTACGAAATTTTTACAGAATTAAATAGAAATTTTCGTATTTTGAGGATAAGTGTCATCAGTGGATTAACACAGATTTAAAAACAAAACAATAATAAATAATTTAAAACACATATTTTTCAATAATGAATGTCATACAATTATATGTATAATTAATTATTTTAAAACAAAAACGATACGCATAAATTTAAAAACAATAATAAATAATTTAAAACACATATTTTTTAATAATGAATATCATGTAATTATACGTATAATTAGTTATTTTAAAACAAAAACGACATTATAAGCAATAAAGTTGTTTAAACTAAACTTTATACACATCATGACTTTATGTTAACACTAAATAAGTTTCACTATTAAAATTTCTTTAAACTCTAACTTATAAATACTATTAATACAATCGTTAAAATTGAACGCTGAAACAAAGGTAGATGAATTTAACGAATGGTATAGACTTTGATCTTAATATCTGCGCATTACCATTCGGAGATTATAAATTTATTACAGAATAAATAGAAATTTGCCTATGTATTTCATGGAAGTTGACAAAATAAAACAAAGGGTTCGTGAGTATTATATAATTAAAAACATTGAATGTGAATGGTATAGACTTTGATATTAAAATTTGGGTGTTACCATTGGAAGAGTATAAATAATTTATATGTTATAAATTAAACTGAATACAATAAAAATTATTTAAATTAAACTAAATATAATAAAAATTATATAAATTAAACTTTATATTCTCACTGAATAAGTTTCACACTTATTTAAACTCTAACTTACATTCGTTAAAAATTGAACACATGCACTTTAAAAAATGACTATCATATAAATTTAAAAAAAATTACTATCATATAATAATATAAATTAAAAAAATGCATACAAAGATATATAGTAAAGTTATAAATTTTAAAAAAATACTGTCATATGATAATATTAAAAAAAAAAAAAAAAAATTACTATTATATAATAATATAAATTAAAAAAATTACTTTCATATAATAATATAAATTAAAAAAATTACTTTCATATAATAATATTAATTAAAAAAATGCATACAAAAATATACAGTTAAGTTATAAAATAAATAAATAAATAAAAAATAAAATAAATAAAAATAAAAATAAAATAAAAATGACTATCCTATAATAATATTAATTTAAAAATACATACAATGTTTAAAATCAACAATTAAATTTTATATACATTATAATTAACTAAACTTTATGCTGTTACTATTAAATAAATTTATCCTAACACGAAAACTTTACATAAATTTTATAAGCAAAAAAGCTATAAGTACATGAATATGTTATTTAAATTAAACATTATATTGATACTACACAAATATTATTTAACATTTATTCGAGTTTAACGCTGTAATATAATTTAAACTATCTTAGTTGATTTAAATGAAACAGGTAAATACTTTTAAACTTGAACTAATAAAAATAAGTTCTTTTTATAAAATAATTGATATAAACTATAATAATAAAAAGGATTAGTTATATTTAAAAACTATCAGTTACTAAAAGTTATTTTATATTAAACATTTCGAAATAAATTGCATAAAAATTCAATGCATCATTTTAAATGAAAATAAACAGTTTCCTTAAAAAACAGATAATACGGAATATTCCATGAGTCAGTTATCACCTGCAACGGAAAACCCCTACAGCTGATGAATCATATGTTATATACGCTGGCGAGCCATGCCTATTAGTAATCCACACTATCTCATATAAAGATTAAGTTAAAATACAGCGAATAATTTGGAAAATGCAATAATTTTTTCACAAAGCATATCATACAATGAGTTTAAACGATTATCACCTATCTATCACTTAAACGGTATTGAAATAAATAAATATATATAAAAGTAAGTTATAGTTAAGCAATAAAAATTCGTTTGTGAAAGGAGTTTTATATATTGCAAAAATTAGTTTTACTCAAATAATTTCTAAACATACACAAGTTAAATGGAAACTTTTCTAGGTTTCATTTAAGCAATAATTTTCCATGTGTGAAAGTAGTTTTATTTATGCAAAATTTAGTTTTATATAAACAAAAAAAATTTATAGTGTAACAATAAAAATAGTTTATAGTATAACAATAAAAAATTCCTTATAAATAAATACCAATAAAAAATATTTTTTAAATTAATTTCTCTCTTTTCAATAAATCAATAAAAATTTCTTATACAACTTTCGTAAAGTTTTAATAAAATTTCTATTATAAACAAATTTTTTATGATATAAACAAATAATTTTATTAGAATATACATATTAAGTTTATTAAATTATCAAATAGTAATAATAAATTATGAAACTTACTTAAAATTGATGAAATTTCCCTTGGCGAAATGCAACCTTCATTCACACACAAATGCGAGAAACTGTTTATCGTCACACGTTGACTCATACAGATAAGAATGTTGATTCATGCTTATCTTAGTAGAATGTTGTTAGAGTTCTGTGTTTAATATAAAATAGTTTATAGAGATCATTTATTTAATATCAGTTGTAAACTACATTTAAATAATGCAATAAGATCAAAACAGAATTATTTTACGATAAGACATCCTTTGAAAAGTTTTAAAATCACTTAATAGGATAAAATTAAAAACAAAAATCTTATTATTTTTTCTAGTTATAAAACTAAGTAATAAACTATCCAGAAATAATCATATAGCAAGCGAGATTTTTGTATAATAACTATATATTATTTTAATATATACATTACATCGCAGGGTAAAATTTTCAACTTATTTATACGGATTGAAGTAATAAAACTTAATCATTTGCATAACCGCTAAATTTTATAAGTTGGATATATGATTTAAAATACTAAACAATAATCCTTGTGAGAGAATTGGGATAACACTTTCACAGAAAGAAATTGTCCTTTACAATAAGATTTGCTTAGAATGTCTAAGTGAAAATAACTTACCGTGAGGTCAGTGAGTCATGCAGTTGTATTCGAATTTATTGTTTTTAGTTAATGAAAATTCTAATGAGAGAATTATTTGTTACTAGCATATAAATGTACATTTTTATATTATTCCTGTATATATAAAATTTTAAATAATTCATTAAGTGTTAAACTTTGCATTTAATCGATTAAATAAAGTTTTCCTAAAATATAAGTGTAATTTTTTAATGAATCGTTTTGAAATCACTTTAACTTTATAAGAAAAAACTAAAAAGAGGTTTCTAAATTACTTAATAGGATAAAATTAAAAATCTTATTGTTTTTAGCAATTATTTTATCTAGTTATAAACTATATATTATTTTAATATACGCCTTATAGTTAAGTCAGTTTTAGAGAAAACCAAGAAAAAATCCCAACGCGCAGGTTGATGAGTTGGAATATTCTATTATACTTAAAGAATCCAGGTACGGAAAAACCGAAATACAATACGCGGAAAAACAGGCGGGATTTTCGGTTAAAACTTCAAAGCAGTGGACGGTAAACATAACACACCGTGAAACAACCTACTCCCACGACAGCCAAACTAAGAATGAAGGGAAACGTTGAGTTGTAACACCTTATCTACAAGAGATAAGGGGGAATTCCCCATGACTCACCCCTCGTTCGTTCATGTACAACATCTTACGAGAAACTTCGTGAAGGATGACTCATCGGTGACGAGTTTGAATAATATGCATAACCGCTAAATTGTATAAATGAGAATCTTTTAATGTGAGTATTATAGTAATGATAAATTTATTTTATAATCGATAACTCATCAGCTTCACACCTTATATAAAACAATGGTATATTCAAAAGTTTTTACTATTCAATAAACATTCACATATGGATATTCCTAAGGTTTAAGACTATGCGAGGATCCTATAAGCGAAATGCCTGTGAGTCTTTCTAAGGAATCCTAATCTGTATTTAAGCAGGTTTTAGAGAAAACCAAGAAATACTCCAATCGACTAGGTTGATGAAATGGATTCGAACCTAACACTTCCCCTTTTACCATAGAATCGTTCACTAATCACAAGGTTAATGAGTCATGCAGTTGTATTAAAACTTATTGATTACATGTCTAAACTTATACCATTAAATATTTAACTGTTGGTTCTATAAGTGGATTGCTCTGTGTGTGAGTCTTTCTAACTTATAGTTAAGCGAGTTTTAGTGAAAACCAAGAAAAACTACAAACGGGTAGATTGTTAAGTGAAATTCGAACCTAACATTAAACATAGAATCGTTTGTTCTTCTAAAATCCTTGTAACAACATGTTTATGGACTTTATAAGAAAATGCTTAATATGGTTTGCATGCGTTAGCTATATTAAACACTTAATTTTTAACATACATTAAGGTTAGTGGATGAGTGACAGGTAATTCATTTAAAACAAAAATATAATAACGGTCGATTGAAACAAAGGGTTTGCAGTTTTAGAGAAAACCAAGAAAAAATCCCAACGGTAGGTTGATGAGTTGGAATATTCTATTATAATTAAAGAATCCAGGTACGGAAAAACTGAAATACAGTACGCGGAAAAACAGACGAGATTTTCGGCTAAAACTTCAAAGCAGTGCACGGTAAACATAACACACCGTAAAATAACCTACTCACACGACGGCCAAACTAAGAATGAAGGGAAACGTTGAGTTGTAACACCTTATCTACTAGAGATAAGGGGGAATTCCCGGAAAAGCTGAGTCACCCCCCGTGGATCTTACGAGAAAGTTCGTGAAGGATCGGTGACGAGTTTGAATAATTTGCATAACCGCTAAATGGTATAAGCGAGAATCTTTTAATGTGAGTATTATAGTAATGATAAATTTATTTCATAATCGATAACTCATCAGGTTCACACCTTATATAAAACAATACTATATTTAAAAGTTTTACTGTACAATAAATATTCACATATGGATATTCATAAGGTTTAAGATCGATTAAATAAACGAGAATCCTATAATCGAAATGCACGAGAGTATTTCTAAGAAATCCTATTGCATATTTAAGCAGGTTTTAGAGAAAACCAAGAAACACTCCAATCGACTAGGTTGATGAAATGGATTCGAACCCAACACTTCCCCTTTTACCATAGAATCGTTCACTAATCACAAGGTTAATGACTCATGCAGTTGTATTGAAACTTATTGATTACAAGTCTAAACTTATACCATTAAATATTTAACTGTTGGTTCTATAAGTGGATTGCTCTGTGTGCGAGTCTTTGTAACTTATAGTTAAGCGAGTTTTAGTGAAAACCAAGGAAAACTACAAACGGGTTGATTGTTAAGTTGAATTCAAACCTAGCATTAAACATAGAATCGTTTGATCTTCTAAAATACTTGTAACATCATGTTTATGAACTTTATAAGAAAATGCTTAATAGGGTTTTCATGCGTTAGCTATATTAAACACTTAATTTTTAACATACATTAAGGTTAGTGGATGAGTGTCAGGTAATTCATTTAAAACAAAACTATAATAAGGGTCGATTAAAACAAAGGGTTTGTAGGTTATAATTATAGGATAAAACGTTATGTGTTTCGAAAACCCTTCATCAAGATTGCAACAACCGTTTCGAATGATACTCTCCCTTCATCAGATAGACTTAAACTTTTATTTTATCAGAATGAAAGAAAACGATAGACGATTTACACTTATTGAATTCCCAACTTATAAATAATTCGACTTTCACTAAAAATGCAAGTCGCATATACACTTTGAAACAATCAATAAATTTTATATTATCACAATGCATTAAATAAGTTTCCCGTTTAACATTCAAGATGAATTTATTTTTACATTAATTAAGAATTGAACACATATTAATTTTTAAAATGACTATTTTTTAAAAAGTTTTGAAACAGCTAATAAAATTTATAAGCTTTTACAATTAAATAAATTTAGCATATTATGAAAGTTTTACATCACTCGGTAAAATTTTATATAAGCAATAAAAGTGATACACATTATAATTATAAACTCATAAAATAAATTTCACACTTAACATTTAAACTCTAACCAATCAATCTTAAAGTAATTTTTTATCTTTTGTACATAATCATAAACCTTTCGTTTCTATTGTAAAGTGAAGTATGACTCATGCTTTAATTAAAATCTCTAATCAAAATTATAAGAAAGTAAAGTTTAGGAAATACCTATGTATTATAGGTAAATTAATACAGTATAAATATTCATGTTTTTCAGTTAAGTAAAAAAGTTATATAATTAATTTTACAGACTACTTAAATAATGTATAATTAAGTTTCAGAATTATTATTATTATTTTTTTTTTTCTTCTATAGTATGTATATATAAATTTTTAGTTAGAAAGTTTTTATTAAAATACAATAATCAAAGTTTTGTATGATATTAACTTACAATGCACCTAAAACTTTAAATATATAGAAACAATTGTACAGTTGGTTTTGTCTGAAGCATATATATATAAATAATAAAATCTTGTTCAGTTTAGTTTTTAAAACACTATAAAGATTTCAGACACACATATTTTTATCTTGTTTAAATAAAATTTTTAAAATGAAACAATATTAATGTTATAAAATAATACACTCAGCATGACTCACGGAGTGTGCTATTCCATCAAATTATTCCGCATACGTGTAATAACATGTCTGACTTAACTATATACTGAATTACCATTATTTCAGAAAAAGTTGGGACTTACCTTAAAACACATCCTACACCCTTGGCAGACTTGAAGAAAATGAATGATACGAGACATTCTTATCAGAGACGCCAGGTCACGAGGTTAGTGACGTCACGAATGATGTGATTGGCTACGCTCAGTCACGTGATCATGACGTCATCCTCTCATCAATGACGTCACCGATTGCTTATCTGCTACCACAACGCGCGGAAATGTCCAGTACGCAGTGAAAAATATTCAAAGTCTACGGGACATTACTCGAAACGATTCCATTGTCTTATACGGTAAATTGAAATATGACACGCGGAAAAAAGATCGACATATACCGGAGAAACTATGCATACTGCCCGATGAAACTAAGCCGCACAGCTAAGTACATGCTAGCAGGATGAGAGTCAAAATCCAACTGAATTCAAACAATATGACAAGGTCTATAAATCTCCCGTGTTGATTAGATGGTTTTGATGAATGGGTTTTCCCCCACACTTAAGCAGAATGGAGAAGTCATAGGTTTTTCCTCACCTATCTCTTAATTAAGTTTCTTAATTAAAATTATGCAAATTATATGTAAGTCTTTCAAATATCTCTTAATTACGTTTTCTAATTAAAATTATGTAAATTTTATGTAAATCTTTCATGTTTATCATATGCCCTCCTAGTTAAAGATTTAATAAACCTATCTTTTATACAACATAAATAAATTTAATAAGTATAATCTGTTTAATGACTCATCAAACGATGATTCATCAAACGATGACTCATCATAAACATGTCTGAACATGAATCTAGTTGAACACTAATATTTTACTGAATAAGCGATAATTACTATATGGATCACAAAATATACGTTGTTGGAAATTAAGTAAACCACACTACTTGATGAAAAATTAAGTTTCTCATAAGTAAACAATAATAATAAAAATAACTTTTGGTTTGAATAATATAAAAAGCAATAATACAAAATCATATACAATAAAATGTTAGTGTTCAACTAGATTCATGTTCAGACATGTTTATGATGAGTCATCGTTTGATGAGTCATTAAACAGATTATACTTATTAAATTTATTTATGTTGTATAAAAGATAGGTTTATTAAATCTTTAACTAGGAGGGCATATGATAAACATGAAAGATTTACATAAAATTTACATAATTTTAATTAGAAAACGTAATTAAGAGATATTTGAAAGACTTACATATAATTTGCATAATTTTAATTAAGAAACTTAATTAAGAGATAGGTGAGGAAAAACCTATGACTTCTCCATTCTGCTTAAGTGTGGGGGAAAACCCATTCATCAAAACCATCTAATCAACACGGGAGATTTATAGACCTTGTCATATTGTTTGAATTCAGTTGGATTTTGACTCTCATCCTGCTAGCATGTACTTAGCTGTGCGGCTTAGTTTCATCGGGCAGTATGCATAGTTTCTCCGGTATATGTCGATCTTTTTTCCGCGTGTCATATTTCAATTTACCGTATAAGACAATGGAATCGTTTCGAGTAATGTCCCGTAGACTTTGAATATTTTTCACTGCGTACTGGACATTTCCGCGCGTTGTGGTAGCAGATAAGCAATCGGTGACGTCATTGATGAGAGGATGACGTCATGATCACGTGACTGAGCGTAGCCAATCACATCATTCGTGACGTCACTAACCTCGTGACCTGGCGTCTCTGATAAGAATGTCTCGTATCATTCATTTTCTTCAAGTCTGCCAAGGGTGTAGGATGTGTTTTAAGGTAAGTCCCAACTTTTTCTGAAATAATGGTAATTCAGTATATAGTTAAGTCAGACATGTTATTACACGTATGCGGAATAATTTGATGGAATAGCACACTCCGTGAGTCATGCTGAGTGTATTATTTTATAACATTAATATTGTTTCATTTTAAAAATTTTATTTAAACAAGATAAAAATATGTGTGTCTGAAATCTTTATAGTGTTTTAAAAACTAAACTGAACAAGATTTTATTATTTATATATATATGCTTCAGACAAAACCAACTGTACAATTGTTTCTATATATTTAAAGTTTTAGGTGCATTGTAAGTTAATATCATACAAAACTTTGATTATTGTATTTTAATAAAAACTTTCTAACTAAAAATTTATATATACATACTATAGAAGAAAAAAAAAAAAAATAATAATAATTCTGAAACTTAATTATACATTATTTAAGTAGTCTGTAAAATTAATTATATAACTTTTTTACTTAACTGAAAAACATGAATATTTATACTGTATTAATTTACCTATAATACATAGGTATTTCCTAAACTTTACTTTCTTATAATTTTGATTAGAGATTTTAATTAAAGCATGAGTCATACTTCACTTTACAATAGAAACGAAAGGTTTATGATTATGTACAAAAGATAAAAAATTACTTTAAGATTGATTGGTTAGAGTTTAAATGTTAAGTGTGAAATTTATTTTATGAGTTTATAATTATAATGTGTATCACTTTTATTGCTTATATAAAATTTTACCGAGTGATGTAAAACTTTCATAATATGCTAAATTTATTTAATTGTAAAAGCTTATAAATTTTATTAGCTGTTTCAAAACTTTTTAAAAAATAGTCATTTTAAAAATTAATATGTGTTCAATTCTTAATTAATGTAAAAATAAATTCATCTTGAATGTTAAACGGGAAACTTATTTAATGCATTGTGATAATATAAAATTTATTGATTGTTTCAAAGTGTATATGCGACTTGCATTTTTAGTGAAAGTCGAATTATTTATAAGTTGGGAATTCAATAAATGTAAATCGTCTATCGTTTTCTTTCATTCTGATAAAATAAAAGTTTAAGTCTATCTGATGAAGGGAGAGTATCATTCGAAACGGTTGTTGCAATCTTGATGAAGGGTTTTCGAAACACATAACGTTTTATCCTATAATTATAACCTACAAACCCTTTGTTTTAATCGACCCTTATTATATTTTTGTTTTAAATGAATTACCTGTCACTCATCCACTAACCTTAATGTATGTTAAAAATTAAGTGTTTAATATAGCTAACGCATGCAAACCATATTTTCTTATAAAGTCCATAAACATGTTGTTACAAGGATTTTAGAAGAACAAACGATTCTATGTTTAATGTTAGGTTCGAATTTCACTTAACAATCTACCCGTTTGTAGTTTTTCTTGGTTTTCACTAAAACTCGCTTAACTATAAGTTAGAAAGACTCACACACAGAGCAATCCACTTATAGAACCAACAGTTAAATATTTAATGGTATAAGTTTAGACTTGTAATCAATAAGTTTCAATACAACTGCATGAGTCATTAACCTTGTGATTAGTGAACGATTCTATGGTAAAAGGGGAAGTGTTGGGTTCGAATCCATTTCATCAACCTAGTCGATTGGAGTGTTTCTTGGTTTTCTCTAAAACCTGCTTAAATATGCAATAGGATTTCTTAGAAAGACTCTCGTGCATTTCGATTATAGGATTCTCGTTTATTTAATCGATCTTAAACCTTATGAATATCCATATGTGAATATTTATTGTACAGTAAAACTTTTAAATATAGTATTGTTTTATATAAGGTGTGAACCTGATGAGTTATCGATTATGAAATAAATTTATCATTACTATAATACTCACATTAAAAGATTCTCGCTTATACCATTTAGCGGTTATGCAAATTATTCAAACTCGTCACCGATCCTTCACGAACTTTCTCGTAAGATCCACGGGGGGTGACTCAGCTTTTCCGGGAATTCCCCCTTATCTCTAGTAGATAAGGTGTTACAACTCAACGTTTCCCTTCATTCTTAGTTTGGCCGTCGTGTGAGTAGGTTATTTTACGGTGTGTTATGTTTACCGTGCACTGCTTTGAAGTTTTAGCCGAAAATCTCGTCTGTTTTTCCGCGTACTGTATTTCAGTTTTTCCGTACCTGGATTCTTTAATTATAATAGAATATTCCAACTCATCAACCTACCGTTGGGATTTTTTCTTGGTTTTCTCTAAAACTGCAAACCCTTTGTTTCAATCGACCGTTATTATATTTTTGTTTTAAATGAATTACCTGTCACTCATCCACTAACCTTAATGTATGTTAAAAATTAAGTGTTTAATATAGCTAACGCATGCAAACCATATTAAGCATTTTCTTATAAAGTCCATAAACATGTTGTTACAAGGATTTTAGAAGAACAAACGATTCTATGTTTAATGTTAGGTTCGAATTTCACTTAACAATCTACCCGTTTGTAGTTTTTCTTGGTTTTCACTAAAACTCGCTTAACTATAAGTTAGAAAGACTCACACACAGAGCAATCCACTTATAGAACCAACAGTTAAATATTTAATGGTATAAGTTTAGACATGTAATCAATAAGTTTTAATACAACTGCATGACTCATTAACCTTGTGATTAGTGAACGATTCTATGGTAAAAGGGGAAGTGTTAGGTTCGAATCCATTTCATCAACCTAGTCGATTGGAGTATTTCTTGGTTTTCTCTAAAACCTGCTTAAATACAGATTAGGATTCCTTAGAAAGACTCACAGGCATTTCGCTTATAGGATCCTCACATAGTCTTAAACCTTAGGAATATCCATATGTGAATGTTTATTGAATAGTAAAAACTTTTGAATATACCATTGTTTTATATAAGGTGTGAAGCTGATGAGTTATCGATTATAAAATAAATTTATCATTACTATAATACTCACATTAAAAGATTCTCATTTATACAATTTAGCGGTTATGCATATTATTCAAACTCGTCACCGATGAGTCATCCTTCACGAAGTTTCTCGTAAGATGTTGTACATGAACGAACGAGGGGTGAGTCATGGGGAATTCCCCCTTATCTCTAGTAGATAAGGTGTTACAACTCAACGTTTCCCTTCATTCTTAGTTTGGCTGTCGTGGGAGTAGGTTGTTTCACGGTGTGTTATGTTTACCGTCCACTGCTTTGAAGTTTTAACCGAAAATCCCGCCTGTTTTTCCGCGTATTGTATTTCGGCTTTTCCGTACCTGGATTCTTTAAGTATAATAGAATATTCCAACTCATCAACCTGCGCGTTGGGATTTTTTCTTGGTTTTCTCTAAAACTGACTTAACTATAAGGCGTATATTAAAATAATATATAGTTTATAACTAGATAAAATAATTGCTAAAAACAATAAGATTTTTAATTTTATCCTATTAAGTAATTTAAAAACCTCTTTTTAGTTTTTTCTTATAAAGTTAAAGTGATTTCAAAACGATTCATTAAAAAATTACACTTATATTTTAGGAAAACTTTATTTAATCGATTAAATGCAAAGTTTAACACTTAATGAATTATTTAAAATTTTATATATACAGGAATAATATAAAAATGTACATTTATATGCTAGTAACAAATAATTCTCTCATTAGAATTTTCATTAACTAAAAACAATAAATTCGAATACAACTGCATGACTCACTGACCTCACGGTAAGTTATTTTCACTTAGACATTCTAAGCAAATCTTATTGTAAAGGACAATTTCTTTCTGTGAAAGTGTTATCCCAATTCTCTCACAAGGATTATTGTTTAGTATTTTAAATCATATATCCAACTTATAAAATTTAGCGGTTATGCAAATGATTAAGTTTTATTACTTCAATCCGTATAAATAAGTTGAAAATTTTACCCTGCGATGTAATGTATATATTAAAATAATATATAGTTATTATACAAAAATCTCGCTTGCTATATGATTATTTCTGGATAGTTTATTACTTAGTTTTATAACTAGAAAAAATAATAAGATTTTTGTTTTTAATTTTATCCTATTAAGTGATTTTAAAACTTTTCAAAGGATGTCTTATCGTAAAATAATTCTGTTTTGATCTCATTATTTTCTTAGCATAATTAAAAAAGTAAAATTAAATAAAAAAATTAAAAAAAATTCAATATTTTAATAGGTTAATTGCAGAGTTCAACTCTTATTGCATTATTTAAATGTAGTTTACAACTGATATTAAATAAATGATCTCTATAAACTATTTTATATTAAACACAGAACTCTAACAACATTCTACTAAGATAAGCATGAATCAACATTCTTATCTGTATGAGTCAACGTGTGACGATAAACAGTTTCTCGCATTTGTGTGTGAATGAAGGTTGCATTTCGCCAAGGGAAATTTCATCAATTTTAAGTAAGTTTCATAATTTATTATTACTATTTGATAATTTAATAAACTTAATATGTATATTCTAATAAAATTATTTGATTATATCATAAAAAATTTGTTTATAATAGAAATTTTATCAAAACTTTACGAAAGTTGTATAAGAAATATTTATTGATTTATTGAAAAGAGAGAAATTAATTTAAAAAATATTTTTTATTGGTATTTATTTATAAGGAATTTTTTATTGTTATACTATAAACTATTTTTATTGTTACACTATAAATTTTTTTTGTTTATATAAAACTAAATTTTGCATAAATAAAACTACTTTCACACATGGAAAATTATTGCTTAAATGAAACCTAGAAATTTTCCATTTAACTTGTGTATGTTTAGAAATTATTTGAGTAAAACTAATTTTTGCAATATATAAAACTCCTTTCACAAACGAATTTTTATTGCTTAACTATAACTTACTTTTATATATATTTATTTATTTCAATACCGTTTAAGTGATAGATAGGTGATAATCGTTTAAACTCATTGTATGATATGCTTTGTGAAAAAATTATTGCATTTTCCAAATTATTCGCTGTATTTTAACTTAATCTTTATATGAGATAGTGTGGATTACTAATAGGCATGGCTCGCCAGCGTATATAACATATGATTCATCAGCTGTAGGGGTTTTCCGTTGCAGGTGATAACTGACTCATGGAATATTCCGTATTATCTGTTTTTTAAGGAAACTGTTTATTTTCATTTAAAATGATGCATTGAATTTTTATGCAATTTATTTCGAAATGTTTAATATAAAATAACTTTTAGTAACTGATAGTTTTTAAATATAACTAATCCTTTTTATTATTATAGTTTATATCAATTATTTTATAAAAAGAACTTATTTTTATTAGTTCAAGTTTAAAAGTATTTACCTGTTTCATTTAAATCAACTAAGATAGTTTAAATTATATTACAGCGTTAAACTCGAATAAATGTTAAATAATATTTGTGTAGTATCAATATAATGTTTAATTTAAATAACATATTCATGTACTTATAGCTTTTTTGCTTATAAAATTTATGTAAAGTTTTCGTGTTAGGATAAATTTATTTAATAGTAACAGCATAAAGTTTAGTTAATTATAATGTATATAAAATTTAATTGTTGATTTTAAACATTGTATGTATTTTTAAATTAATATTATTATAGGATAGTCATTTTTATTTTATTTTTATTTTTATTTATTTTATTATTTATTTATTTATTTATTTTATAACTTAACTGTATATTTTTGTATGCATTTTTTTAATTAATATTATTATATGAAAGTAATTTTTTTAATTTATATTATTATATGAAAGTAATTTTTTTAATTTATATTATTATATAATAGTAATTTTTTTTTTTTTTTTTTTTAATATTATCATATGACAGTATTTTTTTAAAATTTATAACTTTACTATATATCTTTGTATGCATTTTTTTAATTTATATTATTATATGATAGTAATTTTTTTTAAATTTATATGATAGTCATTTTTTAAAGTGCATGTGTTCAATTTTTAACGAATGTAAGTTAGAGTTTAAATAAGTGTGAAACTTATTCAGTGAGAATATAAAGTTTAATTTATATAATTTTTATTATATTTAGTTTAATTTAAATAATTTTTATTGTATTCAGTTTAATTTATAACATATAAATTATTTATACTCTTCCAATGGTAACACCCAAATTTTAATATCAAAGTCTATACCATTCACATTCAATGTTTTTAATTATATAATACTCACGAACCCTTTGTTTTATTTTGTCAACTTCCATGAAATACATAGGCAAATTTCTATTTATTCTGTAATAAATTTATAATCTCCGAATGGTAATGCGCAGATATTAAGATCAAAGTCTATACCATTCGTTAAATTCATCTACCTTTGTTTCAGCGTTCAATTTTAACGATTGTATTAATAGTATTTATAAGTTAGAGTTTAAAGAAATTTTAATAGTGAAACTTATTTAGTGTTAACATAAAGTCATGATGTGTATAAAGTTTAGTTTAAACAACTTTATTGCTTATAATGTCGTTTTTGTTTTAAAATAACTAATTATACGTATAATTACATGATATTCATTATTAAAAAATATGTGTTTTAAATTATTTATTATTGTTTTTAAATTTATGCGTATCGTTTTTGTTTTAAAATAATTAATTATACATATAATTGTATGACATTCATTATTGAAAAATATGTGTTTTAAATTATTTATTATTGTTTTGTTTTTAAATCTGTGTTAATCCACTGATGACACTTATCCTCAAAATACGAAAATTTCTATTTAATTCTGTAAAAATTTCGTAATATAAATTTGTAATGATGTCACTAAAAGTATGAACTCCTATTTAAATTCCTTATTTATTATCTTAACACAATATATTTTTAATCTCTAAAAATGCTAAGTTTCTAAAATACTCATAAATTGTTACTGATGTTAATTAACTTCAGTCATTCATTCTTTCATTCAGTCAAAAATGTTAAGTCCCACCGGAAATTATTTATACTCTTCCAATGGCAACATCTAAATTTTAATGTTTATACCCTTCATTAAATGTTTTTAATTCTATAATACACATCAACCCTTTGTTTTATCTTGTCAAATTCACTGAAATACACAGGAAAATTTCTATTTAATTCTGTAATCAATTTATAATCCTCGAATGACAACTCTTCAAAAGTTTCTATTCTTCCGGTGGCAACACCTAAATATTAAAGTCCCAAAAGATCGTGACGTTATCTATCCCCCTGCAAAACTTCAAAAAAATTTTGAAGTCCCCGAAATTGTGAAAAAAATACTAAGTCCCGAAATTTAGGAAAATAAATCTAACTCTTCAAAATTCCCTATAGATGGCCCCACCAAACCTCATCCAAGATGATAGTCAAAGTTTCTATTCTTCCGGTGGCAACGCTTAAAAGTTTCTATTCTTCCGGTGGCAACACACCCTCCTCCAAGATGATGACTAAGTAGTGTAAAAAGGGTGTATTCACCGACAGGGTGGAGGCGTAGAGGTGTCAGGGTGGAGGCGCGCCTCCACCCTACGCCACAATACGCCACTACGCCACCACCCTGTCGGTGAATCACCCTTTTTACACTACTTGTCTGTCTGTCTGTCTGTCTCTCTGTGTGTGTGTGTGTGTGACAAAATTTTGTGGCAACTGTATCTCAGGAACTACTGCACAAAATTTCATATAAATTGGTATGTAGTTGCACCTTGACATAAATTAGTGCCTATCAACTTTTGGTAAAAATTGTCTTACAGGTTGCGTTGCCATCTCGCTTTTTCTAAATTTTTAACATGGTGGTATAGGACAAAATTTTGTATAAATGAGCGAAAAGAGAACTATTTTTATTAACCGACTTCAAAAAAAGAAGGAAGGTTCTCAATTCAAACCGTATGTTTTTTTTATGTTTGTTAGCTCATAACTTCTGAACGGATGCTCCGATTTTGATACTTTTTGTTTTGTTGAAAAGATCTTGGTCTGCAATAGGTCCCATTGTAATATATTTAAGATCTAAAGAAAATACAGGGTGCCCAAAAAAGTCAGTCCCAACTCTCTTAACTGCTAAACGGCTGCAGCTATAGTGATAAAAATGGTATGTGAGTATAGTAAATTTTCCCTGCAGTACAAGGTTAAACCGCTTGCTGCGCCACCTGGTGGAAAATAGTGGAGTTAGTGTTCCTATCTCGAAACGGTTCTAGAGAAAAAAAGTGAATTAGAAAGTTGAAGATTATCATCGATTTAGTACAAAAAGATAGTTTAGACATTCATACTAGCGTTTCTATCTCGGAAACGGTTCAAGACAGGGGAAAAAAGTGAATTGTAAAATTGCAGAGCATCATCGATTTAGTACGAAAAGATAGTTTTGACGTTGATGCTAAAAGTACAAGGCTAAAAACGTGCCTTTTTTTGTCCGCAATTTCTTACACTATACACACTTGAGCTACATTGCTCACGTTGTAGCGTAGCTGGTGAGACATACGCTATATAGTTCAAAATACAGTTACTTGATACTTGTTGTATATATCATGGTCTGAAGTAGGTCCCATTATAACACCTTTACAGTCTAAAGAAAAAAAGCGCCATCTGGTGAAAAACAGCAGCATTAGTGCTCCTATCTCAAAAACGGTTCAAGATGGGAGAAAAGTTAATTACGAAGTTGTAGAGTATCATCGATTTACTACGAAAAGACAGTTTTTAGACATTATTGCTAAAAATAGAACGCTTAAAACGTGCAGTTATTTGTTCGCAATTTCCTACACTGTGCACACTTGAACTACGTTGCACGCTTTACAGCGTAGCGGATGGCACGTATACTCTGTGGTTCAAAGTACTGTTACTGTTAAAGGTCACATCGATTAGCGCAAAGTCGTTTTCAAATAACTTCAGAAAGGAGGGTGTTCTTAATTCGAGCTATGTGTTGTTGTTGGTGTTTGTAAACTTATAACTTCGTAAGAAATACTCTAATTAACCGACTTCAAAAGGGAGGAGGTTCTCAATTCAAAGCGTATGTTTTTTTGTTTTTGTTTTTGTTTGTTAGTTCATAACTTCTAAACGGATGATCCGATTTTGATACTTTTTGTTTTATTGTAAATGTGTTGGTCTGAAATAGGTCCCATTGTAAGATCTTTACGATCAAAAGAAAATGCAGGGTGCCCAAAAAAGTCAGTCCCGACTCTTTTAAATGCTGAAGAGCTGCAGCTATAGTCATAAAAGTGGTATGTACGTACAGAAAGGTGGACATGTGCTACTCGATTCAACCGCCTAAAGCGCCACCTGGTGGAAAAGAGTGGAGTAGGCGATCTTATCTCGGAAACGTTTCAAGACAGGGGAAAAAAGTGAATTATAAAATTGCAGAGCATCATCGATGTAGTACGCAAAGATAGTTTAGACTTTAATGCTAAAAACAGAACGCTTAAAACGTGCATTTGTTTGTTCACAATTTCCTATTTTGTGCACACTTGGAAAACATTGCATATGTTGTAGCGTAGCGGGTGACATTTATGGTATGTAAAATTCAAAGTATGGTTATTGTAAGCGGTCACATCGATTAACGCATAGGCTTTTTAAACCGACACGTATTCACTGTAAAGTTCAATATATATGCCTAACAGAATTTTCGGTTAGGAATACAGCGTATCCTTTCTTTACATTTCTAAAGACTTTTTAATTTAACGTATGTTCGTTCAATAGATAGCTTTTAGGTCATATCCGATAAAGGCAAGAAAAGTCACACAATTTAAAAATACTGCATTTGAAAAAAATCAACTTAAAAATAACTTGACTAGAATACAACTGGCACAACTGTCTCTCGAGTGGATAACTATCTAGATGGAGATGTAACTTTTTTGTTCACATTGGGTGCATTTAATGTATTTTTCAGTGACATAAACCATTTCTTGAGTAATGTCACTTTTCTTGGCAGTTGTGATTTGTGAATCTTCCGTCGAACGTCTTCTGATGCTCTGCTATATAAATAAGTTTTCACTGAAAAGAGAAAAATAAAATCTTTTTGTAAAAAAATAGAACCGACTCCAAAAAGGAACTACTATTCAAACAACTAAAAATGAAAGAAATTTGGCAGAAAATGGAACTGTAGATTGCGCTTAAAATTATAAAAAAATTTCCTTCGCCAAACAACCTATAACACTACAATTAATCATAACTTTTGAAGTCGGCGCAAAATTAAATAAAAATTGATACCTTTATTCAATACAAAAATCAAATTCTATTCAAAATACACGTCTCCCATTGTTACCTGCAAGACGCAGCCGAAAACTACTTTGATTCAAGAAAACAAATAAGATTTCGTAAGCAGCAAAATTTGGCGAAGATGCTGGTATCTGACGTTCTTGGTGAACGAAAATCCGCAAAATTATCTGACAAAAATATTTAATTTCTTTGGGATATCATGATTATTTTAATAAGGTATATCAAGAGAGTAATCAAGAATATGAAACAACACATCGTACAATATATATTATGAAAATATACATCTTGCGTGTATATTTTTGCCTTACGTTTTTATCGCCAAAATGAAAAGCCATCAAGGATGATCTAACTTCGTAGAAACATAAATACCGCAAAGTGAAGAATGTTCACTGTTCTATGTAGATGCTACTAATGGACCAGTTGTATACAGTGATAAAATAATAAAGGAAACATGAAAATGGATCATTCCAGACAACAGCATTTCTTGCTACCGATCTAAAGACAAACCTTTAGAAACTAATTAAATTTTATTTAATTTTGCGCCGACTTCAAAAGTTATGATTAATTGTAGTGTTATAGGTTGTTTGGCGAAGGAAATTTTTTTATAATTTTAAGCGCAATCTACAGTTCCATTTTCTGCCAAATTTCTTTCATTTTTAGTTGTTTGAATAGTAGTTCCTTTTTGGAGTCGGTTCTATTTTTTTACAAAAAGATTTTATTTAGTAATCATTGTGAAATTTATAAGAATTATTTATAATAGCGATAGTCAACTGGAAAATTTTTTTTGTGTGTGTAGGAGCCTCGCCACCCCCCCCCCCCAGGGGAGTAAATTTTCAAGATGGGTATCTTTCGAAAGGTCTCGTTAATACCTTTAAAACGAATGGTTGAACTATAAATCTGTGATAATTTAAAACAAAGTTATCGATTTTTTTTTTACTTTTAACGATTTTTTTTTTTTTTTTTTTTTTTTTTTTTAACGAAATTTAACCAAACTTGGTATTTAGTTGGCCCCTGACATAAACTGATGCTGATTAGATTTGGGGAGAAATCGCTCAACAGGTGGCGCTGTGATCGTATTTTTTCTAAATTTTTAACATGGCAGTATAGGACAAATTTTCGTATAAATGTACATAATGAGAGTTATTCTTAACCTGTGATTGTAAAATTAATATGAATTATTGATAATAGTAGTAGTTAATTAGGAAAAAAAAATTGTGCATGTGGGGGGCATCGTTTTCCCCCTGGGAGGAAGTACTCCCCGGGGGGGGGGGGGTAAATTTTCAAGATGGGTATCTTTCGAAAGGTCTCGTCAATACCTTTAAAACGAATGGTTGAACTATAAATATGTGATAATTTAAATCAACGTTATCGATTTTTTTTTTTTTTTACTTTTAACGAAAAGAAAACGGGAAAAAAATCGTATATATCTATTTTTTTAATATTATTACTGAGTGAATTTGTATAGGAAAATATAGAAGAAAGTCTTGTGGTAGCCACAACATACTAGTTTTCTTTTGTGCGTGTGGCTAATCAAATATGTAATTTTTTCATTCAAAGTTTTTGAAAACTTTAAAATCGTATGATTTTTGTAAAGAGTTTGTTTTAAAATTGCTGATTTTTATCAATGGTCTATTTTAGATTTGCTGATTTTTTGGGAAAGATTTATTTTAAAAATATCAATTTTTACGAAAAATATCAATTTTTATAAAAATATCAATTTTTCAGAACGAAATCTTTTATAAATTGATACTTGAAAGATGTATGAATTTCTTGCAATATAAAAACTAATGAGAGATTCTCACAGTCTCATACTTTGATGGGAACCCTGTAGGGTAACAGAAAGTTAAAAAAAAATAAATAAAATAAAATAAAAAGGTTTACTAATACATGCAATATTATAGGCTGCAACAATTTAGTTTTTACTTTATTTTTTTTTTTCTTTTAATATGTAAATCATCAGTATTTTTTATGCTTTCTCATGAGCAATAAAATTCCGTTCCTAATAGTTCCATCAAATGATATTATACTAACAAAGTATATTTTTTTATAGAATTCCCATTTCCATAATTGAGAGACGTTTAAGCATTGAAGGATTATAAGTGTATTCCTTTCGTAGCTCTCGGTCTCGGTATCGCTTTCCAGGAAAATTATCCCGTCAGCAGTTTCATTAATTAGTCGGAAAATAATAATTAGCCGCTTATTCTCTCCGATAACTTCTTACGCATGAAATATAGTCCATCAATTACTAAACGGGATATTCGTTAAAGAATTTTAAACAAGCTTAACATTTTGATTGTAATTAAATCAGAGCAAATTATTTACTTTTGAAAACAGGACTAACCGGCTTAGGTGTGTATATATGAAGGGAATAATTTATGGAAATGCGTTCTAAGTTGTAGTTAAAATTAGTTTGTGAAGGAAAAAAAAAAATATTTTGACATTTAATTACCAAAATGCCGGACGAAATGCGATTTGCGAAAATGAAATTAATGTATATATCGTTTACGTAAACTCGTTAAAGAATTAAAGACATAATTAAATTATTTTGAAAATTTTTATGAATTAATCTTGAAAGTATAGAATTATTAATTTTCATATATTGATAAAATCTTTTTATTTATTTATTTTTTTACTCTTTTCTATATTAATAAGAAGCTAGTTTTGATGGTTAAAAACGCATGGTTTAAAACATATAAACGTTTTAACAAGTTCTGAATGGGTATTGGCCATTTTTTGAGTGATGTCTGTCTGTCCATATGCGTGCGACAAAACGTTTGTGGCAGCTCTAAATCAAGAACTAATGCACAGAATTTCATGAAACTTTATATTTAGTTGCACTTTGACATAAGTTGGTGTTTGGCAACTTTTGGTGCTTATCACTCGACAGGTGGCTCTGCTGTAATGCAATTTCTTTCGTAACTGAAAAACTATTCACAGCTTTTCTGGAGTTATAAGAGCATCAAACTTGATATGTGAGATAGTTAGTATGAAAAACTACAATAATTAAATTTGGATGCATATCGGCTGAAAGGCGGTGCAACTACAGTATAACTTTCCACATTTGCATAAATGTTCGGTTTCTGTACTGTATAAAAGGACTAAATTTGATAGGTAAGATAAACATATACATGGTGGACATAATTAAACTGATGGTGCTCGCAGTGTTCTGTATTGCGATCTAATTGCAAAATGGCACCAAAGTTCGTAGGAAGATTAAACAAGATGGGAACTAAGGATTCTGCGAAAATAAATAAATAAATAAAAAGTAAAATAAATTAATTAAAAATTAGCCCTAAAAGTCACCATTGGTGGAATACGCTGGCGGCGCTGTGTTGTAGAAAAGAGAGTTTTAGAAAATGGAAAAATAGGGACAAATTAGCGCGGTGTCTCCAGTTTCCAAACAGAAAATGTGGACAAAAACAGTACTTAAAAAAGGTGTACAATCATCAATTTTAAATTATAAATTGTGATAAAAGCTTTGCTTAGAAAAAACAGCGCCATATATTCCCCTAGCAGTAACTTAAAAAAAAAAAAAAAAAAAAAAAATCTAAATTTTCGTGCTCCGTCTTGTTTAATCTTCCTATAAAGTTTGGCGCCATTCTTGAAATTAGTTAGCGCTGCAGAACATTGCGGGCAATGTCAGTTTGATTCTGGCCACCTTGTATACACACATATATATATATCTGCGCTGAATCAATTTAAGTGCATATCGACGATAAACTCTCGATTCTGTTGCAAGCAGACAGTTCAGTGAAGGTTTTCATTTTATTGAATCTAAACATCGAAGCATCTAATATCATCTAAACCAAAGTAGTATTAATTTTTTCTACATTGTTTTAGTTTCAATTTTGAAACTCATTCATCTTGAATTGAACAAGACCCTTTACTAAAATAAAACGAAGTCCAATATTAGAGTCAAAACAAAAACATTTAATTTAACATTAACAGAAAGAAAATAAGAAAATTACACATCGAGCTCATTCGAGCGAATATATGCTCTACCTCGAACAACTAAAAATATATCTGTTGCGCATGCATCCCACTTTCGAGAAAGAAAATTCAGCACCACGAAAACTGTTTTGTCTTGCTGAAAACCAACTCTCTTCATGCCATCCACTGTTGGACAACAGGACGCTCGCGTGACAGGGACATGATTGGCCTTCTGCAAGTTTCGGTGGCTATATTGACATTTACCACTACCAGTTCCATCAGGAATAACGTTTATAATACGTACAAAAGACCACTGCTGAGGTTTGTCCTGGGTCTCTAATAATATTATGATCTATCCTGCTTGAAGATTAGGGTATTCTTTTGCTCGCACCATTTCCTTCCCTGGAGTTCGTTTAGGTATTCTTTACTCCAACTATTCCAGAATAAAAATTAATTTTTTGTAAGTCAGTTCACCTAGAGGACAGGAGTAAAACGTCTGAAACAGAATTTGTATCAGGATTGATTAAAAGAGGTGCACCGACCAAGAATTTTTCTGGAGTCAACAGTTTTAAACTATTAGGATCAAGATGGAACAAAGGGAAAGAATTCAACCGTGCTTCAATCTAGCTAATAATCATTCTGAACTCTTCAAAATTTAGAGCGAGAGCCTGTTAGCTTAAACAAAAATTTCTTCCTTTTTTTTTTTTTAATGTTGGACTCCCGCAGTCTACCGAAATGTGTGAAAGCCAGTAGAATAAATTGCCACTGGATCTCTTCATTGGTGCAAAAATGTTGAATGTTGTCTGAACTAACAAGGAAACATTCAAAAGGTGTTGTCTTAAAAGTATATTGAAAAAAATATATGTGATTCTACTCTTCATAAAACACCATGAAGTGAAAAAATTATCGGATGAAATGAATTACAGCAATCACAAAAAATTATCAAAATTAAGCATATTTGGCGATTTAGCGCTGTTATGCGTTCAGTTCGCTAGCACCGAGATTGCCGTGTACGAACAGACCCGTGTTTTGTTTCTTCGCCAAGTACTCAAAATCAATCGCCTAACAATGTGAAATCGCCAAATATGCTTAATTTTGATATGCTTAATTTTGTTGTCGCTGTAATTCATTTCAGGCGATAATTTTTTCACTTTCTGGTGTTTTAAGAAAAGTGGAATCACATATATTTTTTTCAATATTTATTGAAGACGACACCTTTTGGATGTTTCCTTGTAAGATGTTTACCATAAATTAATGCAATAGGGTTAAATAAATCTAGAAGCGTTCTGACTCCAGATAACTGAATGTTTCGAACTTCGTGGTATAAATCTACTGAAAAATGCCAAAAATGCTTGAACAGATAATTCTGATAAAAACTCCAGAAAAATCGCTTTAGTTGAAAAACAGACCATATAGGTCTTTAAGACGTTGAGAGCCATGTCAGCCATTCTATATTCTAGACATTTTGTCATATATCTCGAAGTACAGAAGGAATCATCTTGAAACTTTAGGAGTGTGCAGAACATATACTTCAAGCATTTCAGTGAAAGTGTTACCCCAAAAGTAAAAGCAGTACAAATAAAAAATTTAAACGTTGAGCGCCCTGTCAGCCATCGGTGGCTGACAATGTCAAATATGATATAAAGCCGCGTCAACCATCGGTGGCGGATCTAAAATAAGATATAAAACTAAAAATATTAAATTTAATGATTGAAAATGTATTAAAAATTTGCTTAATTTTTATTTATTACAGGTGGAATCATTTTGGAATTTTAATGGATTTTAAGAATTTGCGTGGCACTCAACGTGTTAATCTAGTCATTTCCCGTGGCAAATTAGGTTTCATGATTATTGGACCGACTAGACCAACACCAGTAGTTGCAAAGAGTCTAGAATGTATAATTCTATCTTTGGGTGCGTCACCAATGATTTGCTGAATCAAATGTTTTTCATTTCTGAAGCATACTGTGTTTGAATCAAAACTCTTTGAACTTGGTTTTGACTACAGGGAATCGAATGTCTAATTACAGTTAGAGTCCTGGGTGTAGATGTTTTTTATGGTAATATTTTAATATCAAATTTTGACCAATGTTCTTTTTCTTGAATAGTCACTGACGTCCCCCATAAGTCACCGTTTTTTAATTCGGCAAGACTTCACCCTCTACTGAATAGGTAGCTCGATTGTCTGCTGAGCCAGGACAGTGGTGACACTTAGATGGATAGCTCAATCTTTTTATCTCATTTATCTCTGTTTCTGACAATATTTTACATCTCTCTGACTCTCCATTTATCCTTTTTTATTTTTTAATGTAAATTAAGCAATTACTCGTATGTACAGTTGACTTCAATCTGTTATAAAAGTTCAAAAATTTATCGGGATTACCTAAAAATTTCTCAGTTTCTAATTTAGGTCATATTATTCTTTTTTTAGGTTCAGTATTAGAATGAAATAGACATTACTATATATTTCATTTACCGATTCATGTACAGTCGGGAAAAAAAAAAAAAAAACGCAACACCCGCTGTAATTTCGTTATTAATTGACGCATGAACAGCTAATAGACATAATTCAACAGGAAATTAAATGCACTTTCTGAAAATGTCGCCAAATTTTGAATTAGGGGTCATCTACATATTGAAATGAGCGCCAACTTCAATTTTTTCAATAGCAACACCCAATTTTGACTTCATATTCGAATTTCTGAGAGTCTGGCAGTGCGGAAAAGTATACTGTTTGTATACTTAAACTTTAGTATTTATAGAGTTATAATTAAAAATGTGTTGGGGGTTATCTCTAAATGTAGAAAAATAAAATTAAGATCCTATAAAAAATAGACAAAATTTTAATGTTTCACACCGGAAATCTTTCAGGAAAGAAAGTATTATAAAAATTAATAAAATCATTTATATTTTCCAATTTTTTAATTATCCAGAATTCAGTTTTTTAGATTTGTATATACTTCAGTACTTATTTAGATAATTTTAGGTCTATTTAAATACATTACACTTGCGATTGGTCCAGACAGTACTCTCTGAAAAAAGTGCAATATTTTTCAAGTAAAAGTGTCTATTATGGCTGTACTAATCACCAATAAAGCTTAAATTTTCTTTTGTAGGTGTAACATAATATACGAAATGAAATAATATAGATACAACGCATAAACTAAATCTTTTCGGATAAATTATTGTAAGGGTTCATGAAGTAAATATTAAACAATTTTAATCACACTTACCAGTTTTGGGTCAGTTGAACTTTTTGGAACTGAACGATTCGTTTTATAATTTCTATGAAAATATAATTTCTTAATTAACCCTTTCGCGACTGTTGACGTAGATTCACGTCATTTGAAAATCCGTAACTCTGTCAGTGGGCGTTTCTTTCGTAATTTGCATATTGCATATTTTTTAAATGTTTACTCAGTGTTCATGTTTTTGCAATAAAATTTACTATGGATAGAAATATATTGATTTGAAAGAATATAATTATAATGTATATCCATTTGTAATATAATTGTGAATACAGAAAAGTTGTTCTGAAATATTTTATTTTGAGAGAATAACGCCTGTAGGCGGATTTTACAGTCAAAAAGACAAAATCCTGTGGTCACAAAAACTGTTAAAATACATTTATAAAAGTTAAAGTATATTTTTAAAAATATATGAAGTTAAAATACATTAATAAAATTTTAAAGACTAAAGTAGCTTTAAAATAATAATCCTCCCACCCACAAAATAAATAAATAAAAATAAAGCAATATATGAAGCAAATGTGTTTAACTATAACGGTAGTTAAGAAACGATTTTACAAGTCTGTCTTGCATTCCAATTCCATTCGTTTTTTTTCTAATAGACTATTTTTACATTAAACCTATTTTTCTATTTAAAACAGTAAACCCCGCCTATTTAGTTAATTTTTTCTTCTAGTGTTCCTTTAAAAGATTAAAAATTCATCACCAGTAATCGATGAAGCAAAAATACCACTTGTGCATATTTTTGTCAACATAAAATAAGGGGTTCAACACGAATTCACCACTCGATGTCACATTTACTTTTCTTTCCTGTATTGTTTTGTTTTGAAGAACGATGAAGGCGGGGCTTGTCTTCTTTAGAAAACAGGAATTCTTGATGCTAACACTAATGTCTAAAAATCATCATTTTTGTTTCATTTCTTTGGGTTTCACGTTGTTGTTATATAATTTGACTCGTAAATAAAAAATAAAAATATTTTGTTTAATTTTCTTTATTATTTTTTAAGATTTGATTCGTTATCTCATGCAAAACATTATAAGAGACGGCCCCCTAAACCACTCCAAAAGAAAGATTTATTTATATCTCGAAAACGAATAACTGAAATGAGCTGCAAATTTGCACACCCATACTTTTTCAGCATTAGGATTCATTTTATGTAAAAATTAATATGGGTCATAATTCACAATTTTTATGAATATGAATTTATTAATATTTTTCAGGATTAAAAATATTTTTTAGAATCATAAGTAATGATGGATTATGTTTGGGTTTCTTCACTATATCTCGTAAAAAAAAAATTATATCGATCAAGTTATTTTTTGTGAAGATATTAATAAAAGTTTGAAATATGAATTTAACATTAGCACCTTCAAACTTTGAACGCTTATAACTTTGTGAAAAAATAAGTAAAATATACAACCAATATACTTTTTCGCGTTGTCGCGATCCCAGGAATTCAAATATAAAATAAAAATGGGGCATTACCATTGAAAAAATCAAAGTTGGTGCGCGTTTTAATATGTAGACGACCCCCAATTCAAAATTTCAGTTCATTTTCTGAAACTACTCACAATTCCCTGTCGATTGATACCTACTACATTTTTCTATATTGATTAGCAACGAAGTTACGTTGAGTGTTGCGTTTTTTTTTTCTCCGACTGTACATTTTCCTGTTTAATTTTATATATTAAACAACCAGTTTAATTTCAATTTATAGTTTATTATTTTATCATCATATTCAGCACATTCTAAAATAGTACCCTCAATGTGCCGCGTACTAATTAAGTTCTTAATTTGACAGCTTAAATTTTTAAAAGTTTCGTATTTTTCTGTTAATTTTTCTAACATTTGTTCTATAACTTCCCATTCTGGATCAGCGACACTGTGATCAATTTCTTTGAATAATTTCTCTAAAATTTCTATGTGTGTCACTCATTCTGTTTAGTTTCTCATCCGACTTTTCTTTTAGCATTATCACTATTATTCTACGTACTAATTAATTGATTCAACTTTTCAAATAATAATGTCTAGTAATAACAACAATATCTAATATTCTATGTTCTATAATTGTTTCAAATTTTGAAATAATAACGGCTAATACTAAAAATAATAATAATATCTAATACTAACTGGGTACTCATTAATATTTTTTAATTCATGTTATTATGGTGGACGTTATCCAAAAAGACACATATGGTTATTAGTGACGAAATCCAATTCTAAAAAAAAAAAAAAAAAAAAAAAAAAATCTTATTTATTTATTTACAACTTTTTTCGCGTTCGATAAACCAAAATAAGCAGGTGGTTTAGTGAAGGTTTTCATTCTTTATACAAGTGGAATCTAAACACTTAAACATCTAATATTATGTGAATCAAAGTAGTATTCATTTTTTCTTGAATAAACTGTGTAACGAAAATTACTCAGACACGTGTCGTAATGAAAAGTACCCAGGAGAAAAATTTTCAATCTATTCGAAAAATTTTATTTAAAACTTTACATAATCTCACCTAATGATTGAAAAGTACAGACTTAGCTTCTATCATGCTGTCAATCATACTTTTAAAATATTAGGAGATTATATATATATCTGTGACATGATAATTATTCCAAGTGTTTTATCGTTAATTCCTCAATTGTTTTTGGAATTCATTCTTCGGTAACAGAATTCTTGAGGATAGACCGCAAATTTCAAGTGGGTTCAAATCGGGGGGAATTATCCAGCTATTTTGATTTCCCTAAATAACGTCAATTCCACTTGCATTGACTCTATAGTTCTCTTTGCAATATGGGTTGTAAAGCCATCTTTCATGAAGACGCTTTTGTCCTTTCATAGGAACAGGGCTCTGTTGTCCAAAGCACCTAACAGGTAAAACTGTATTTCTGTAATACTGAACGTTAACAGTTTGCCCTTGAGGAACAACATGCAATCTCGTTTTACTACTTTCACAAATACTGCCAGCACTTATCATTTTAGTAAAGAATTTTGGAACACATGCTTTCGGTACTCCATTTCTGTTTTCAGTTCTGAAATTTCTTTTTCTTTTTTTCTTCTTCGACTTTTTTGTATGTATTTCCAGCCAAGTTTGATTAGTAAATAACATGTGAAATCTCTTCGCTTCTCCTCTTTGTACAGAAGTCAAAGGTTCTTTTTTTCTTTCTTTTTTTTTATTAATTCATTAAATTTAACCCTATCTGTTATACATTTTGCTGATAATAATAGAGGAATCGAACTTTTAAAAGTTTTTTTTTCTTTACTCCAGTTAATGGATTTAATATATCTGTTGATTGCAGTAAGGCTGATTTTTCTTGCCTAATACTGAGAAACTTTCGTAGCAAGGCTTATTTAAGTTTCAATTTTAAATCTTATTCACTTTCAATTAATCAAGACCTTCTACTAAAATAAAATTTGGTTCAGCACAGATAAAATGGAAACATTTAATTTAATAGATAGAAGAATTTGGCATTGTGCTCATTCGAGCGAATGTATGCATCTATCTCGAACGAGTTAAAAAAAAAAAAAAAAGAACTATGTCTCTGTAGCGCATGATATATCCAAAAGAAAATTCAGTGCCATAAAATCTGCTCTGTCTTGTTGAAAGTCAACTTTCTCCTGCTTTTATGTTGCAGTTTTTCTCGGGAGGTCTTTATGTCAGATTGTACAGTGTATAAGTTCACAAAGCTTGATACTTAACATGTCTATCAGGAAAAATTATGCTGATTCAGTCTTCGTGCATATCTGCCAAAAGGTGTTGGTGCTCTGCTACACTTTTCTTCATTTACGAGAAGGCTATATTTAAATTTCTATTGTATATAAAAGCACCGAACATTATATGTGAGATCGCTTTTATAAAAAACTATGCTGATTCAATTTGGGTGCAAATTGGCCTATAGGTAGCGCTGTTATTCAGCCCATTTTAGGTTTTACTTAGTTTTTCGATTAACTGCTACATTAGAATCACATGAAGGAAAATTTTGTGATGGCACAATAATTTTTGCAAGGTGTTAGAGACCTATTTATGTCACTCTACATTATTACTACTTTGCAATGCAAGTCGTATTACAGAAAGCAAGTCGAAATGTCAAGAAATGTGTTTAATTTATTTATCTTATATTTTTACAGAAATGTATTTGACAGTTGTCATTGCTTGTTGGTGTGGTGTGTGTGTTAAAGCCAATTGTCTACTTGAAAGACGTAGGCTTGATCAGTGCCAGGAAAATTAATTTTCACAAGTAACGCACTTTTCTCTGGTTAGAAAAGCACTACACAAAATAAACAACTTTAACTATTTTGAAAACCTAGCTTGAAAACTAAGGATGAGATGTTTTGGAGGAATAGAAATTGATCTATCCGGTTGTATTTTCCGAGAAAATTAATTTCCACAAATAAACCACTCTATTTCAGGAAAAAGTCATTACAGAAATAAAATGGCTTTTATAATAGAAAGAAAAAGAAAGACAATAAAGATTAAGCGTGATTTATTTAATTTAATTTATTTGTTTATTCTTTTATTTATTTTGCGCATAAAAAGCGAATCGACAGGCTATTATTTTCGGCAAAATTCGTTTTCACTAGATGTATATTTACGAGGGCAACTATAGCAAAAATAACTTGTCAAAATAATCCCATATAGTCAAAAATTCAGCGTGAACATATTAAATATAAACATATATATATTAAATAAAATAACCCCTTCTTCGAAGTTAGTTAATTAAATGTAATCAATTTTTAAAAAGATCAAAAGAAAAAAAAAGAAAGAAAAGGGGGGAAAAAAAGAGAAAAGAAAAAGAAATCACAGTCTATAATAATAAAAGAAAAGGTTTGTTTGTCTGTCTGTCTGTCTTTCCGTCTGTCTGTCTGTCTGTTCTTTTATACGTTCAGCCCCTATTGGACGCAGAAGTACAAAAATTGACATACGGATGCTCAGGAGCCTTCCCGAGGAGCTCCTGAAAACAGAATTTAAAAATTTTAATTAGTTGTGAAGATATTAATTAAAATGTTCACTCATGTGTAATCTAAAAGCGATCTCAATGACTGAGAATTCACCGCCATTGCTTACAAAAAGATATTTTAACGGAGTTAAAAGCAGAAAAACTGGAAAATAAATTAGAAATATTTGTCCGATAGTTACGATTTCGATACTAAATGAAAGGGGCATTTTTTCTGAATCTAAGTGTGAGAGCGGCTTATCTGTACAACAATTAGATTTTTTAAAATTAACTAAAGTATGAATTTTTTGTGGCAACATCATTTCAAATGCCAGACTACCGTCTGCCATGAAAAAGGAAATGATTGTAACCGATCAAGATGTCACGAGTTTTGCAGTGGGGGGGAAAATTGCAATTTTCAAAATTTTTCAAATTTTCATTCACATTACATTTTGAATTAATATTCGGCCTAGACAGCATATTGTAAAGCTACTGTTCAATTTTCATGAAAATATGTGGATAAACAAAAAAATTAGATTAAATTTTGTTTTATATTTTGTAATAATTTAAATTGAGATATGCCGTTGAAATTTCGTAATATTTGGTTTTAACGCCCGATAATTCGATTCTGAATATTTTTGAAAGTGTACAATTATTAAGAAGTGCTTGAGGGGGAGGGAGGGGGGAGGAAGCGAATGGGGCAAAAAAAAAAAAGTTACAGCGTTTGAAATTGCTATTATTAGGTTGTAAGGAAAGATAAATCGATTGCGGGTATTTTCAAGTGTAAAATTATTAGAAGAGACGGAAAGGGGGGGAGGGGGAAGGGGCAAAAACGTAGATAAGGAACGGTTGTTTCGGAGAAAACAACGGAAAACCCAGTACGCCTTTATTCTTTAATATTTTGCAGAGTTTCGAATTCTGATACTCCGTTCACATTTCATACTATGGATTTTTAACAGTATTTAGCCCGTAATTACGCAAGTATCGGAGAAAACCACGAAAAAGTCAGACATAAATCGTTTTATAATAGTGTTTACATCATTTTTGTATCTCAGCTTCTAATTAGCATAATTTCTAAAGTAATACGTCATTTTGAAACTTATTTGAATTGAATTTCAAGAGTAGACGCCACAAATTTCTGTCACCTTCCATTAACCGACTATCGTAAGTAATGGAATTCGAGATTTCACGTGATTTACGCGTTTTAAGGTCTCCTGATTAGGTTTTCTTTTATATCTCAGCTACTAATTAAAATAATTTTATAAGTAATACATTATTTGAAAACTTTGTTGATTTGGAATTGAACAGTAGATTAC
This sequence comes from Salticus scenicus, assembly GCA_963930645.1. NCBI lineage: Eukaryota > Metazoa > Arthropoda > Arachnida > Araneae > Salticidae > Salticus > Salticus scenicus. The sequence continues at coordinate 123,875,227 of OZ005650.1, forward strand.
AGAATTTTCTACCGCCAGATGGCGCTGTATACATCATTCGAAAGATATTTTAAAGTACTTTTATATTATCGAAAGTGGAATTCGAGATTTCATCAGCTTTAGACGTTTTAAGATGTCCTGATTAGGTTTTTTTTTTTTTTTTTTTTTTTTGTATCTCAGCAATTAATTAAAATATTTTCATAAATAATACATCATTTTAAAGCTTTGTTGATTTGGAATTGAACAGTAGATTACATAAATTTCTACCGTCAGATGGCGCTGCAATATTTTAAAATTTCAATATTTCGAATTCTAAATATGATTAAATTATTTTTAATGCATCATTCGAAAGATATTTTAAAGTACTTCTATATTATAGAATAACCTACATTAAATTTATCCAATACAGGGCGCTAATCGCAATTATTCGAGATTTCACCTGATTTATATGTTTTAAGGTGTCCTAAAGGGGGGCAAAAAATTAGAAATTAAGTTAGACCGTTCAAAATTGGTATATAAAGGTTTTGGGTGACTACAAGTCGAATGAGGATATTTTCGAAAGTGTAAAATTAAGGAGAGACTGGAAGGGTGGTGAAGGAATACGCGCGCGCAGCGAGCGTATATATGCATTCATGCGTGCGCATCGCGCACGGGTCTACGCTGCCGAAGGCAGTGGGGAGCCGGTGCGACCTTTTTCCCGATCAGAGTTTTTTTTTTTTCTTTTTTTTTTCACATGATAGAAATTAATTGAATTTTGAGAATTCATTAATTATAATGATTTATTTAAAAATTATGACCAGCGAAAGCCTGCTAGTATTTTATAAAATATATCTCCACTGATTTAAAGAATGAAAGCTTAAAAAATTCCATAAAAATATCTAGCATACTTTCTTTCAAAGTCTGATAATGCACACACACGTACTCATCTATATATTTTATACAAAATCTACGGAAAATAAAAAGATTATGCCTTATATATGTATATATATATATATATATATATATATATATATATATATGAGGAGCAAACATTCAAACCGTGTTTTCTCCAAAAATAAAAAAAAAAGTGAGTTAGTGATTTTTCTGTGAACTCAACATTAAACAGCACAAAATTATACTATTATTTTAAACCAAAAAATTTTTTATCACATTGTAAACGCTCTTAGAAAGTTGGGGTTTCAATCAAACAGTGTTTCCTCCAGAGCCTGTTTTCAGTCAAACTGTGATTTCTCCAGCCGACTAGTCAGAACTGTTCTTTCTGGTCGCGTGACTCGTACATGTACCAGCTTTTTATGTTTGTTTATTTCGTTAGTTCTTTTTTGTTTTCTTTATTTTAGAAGAGTGTTTTTTTTTTAAATTTCAAATGGAAGAATTAATAGGTGGTGTGTTAGTAAGTACTTCCAATTATGGAACTAGAAAAAAACAGAGAATTGGTGGAAAAAGAAAAGAAGCAAAAAAGAAACGATATTCAACATTTTCAGATAACGTTTATGCTCCATGCAAACATTCTAGTAATACTTTTTCATGTACTGATGTTAGACCTAATGATGTTAAGAAGTTTCAGGATAGACTTTACAAAATTGCGGACAAACAACGACAAGATGGTTATAGCCTCATTGGTTGTTACAAAAAATGTAACACGACATAGACCTAATAACCCAACCCAAAATAAATCGCAATCATCTGGCTCACAACATGCATTTTCTGCTTCTTATTTTATTACTTGTAGCAGTGGTAGGAGAATTCCTGTGTGTGAAAACAATTTCATGGCTATAGCTAAAATAGGTCGTACAAGGCTAGCCAATATTGTTACTAAAGTACATGCTGGTGAACTTATTGAGGAAAAGAGAGGAGGCGATAGAAAAAGCCACTTAAACGTTAATAAAAAAACAAGGTAAGAGAATTCATCTGAAACTTAAAGGCATCAGAAAGTCATTATGGAAGACAAAAATCGAAGTGATTGTACTTGCACTGTACATTAAGTATAAGGAAGTTACATGAAGTTTACAACAAGAACTGCAACGACGATTTGGACAAAGTTAATTTCGCTATGTTCAGGAGAATATTCATAAATGAATTTAATATAGGCTTTAAGTCTCCTTCTAGTGATGTTTGCAGCACATGTTCTTTACTTGACCAAAAAAGTCCTGTCCTGCAGGGTCTACAGAAAAAGTTGATCATATGGCTGACAAAAGAATTCATATACGAAGAGCCAATGCATTTTATTCCATTATGAAAGAAAATGCAGATGAATCAGTCGTTAGTTTATGTTTTGATTTACAACAGATTCAACATCTGCCAAAAACAAATATTCAAGATGCCTATTACTTAAGGAAATTCAACTTTTATTGCTTATGCATAATGAGTTTGGATGGTCTAAATACAACATTTTATACTTGGTCTGAGGAGTTAGCAGGCAAAGGCAGCACTGAAATATCGTCAGCTTTATATTGTTACCTAAACAAAATGGACCTTGTAGATAAAAAATCTTTGCGGCTCTTTAGTGATGGTTGTATTGCCCAAAATAAGAATAACATAATTCTTCAAATGCTACTGCACTTTTTGTAGACTACAACGTCAAGCATTGAAAATATAGTATTGTACTTTCCTGTCATAGGACATAGTTTCCTTCCAGCAGATCGTATATTCGGTCATGTTGAGAAGATCCTTAGAAAAAATTTAACAATAACATAAAAAGAACAATACTATGAACTGTATCAGAAAGTTGGTGATGTAAAAATATTGGGCATTGATTGGAAACTTTATAATACGAAATAACTTAATGCTTATTTAAAAAATTTCTCATATATATCAGAACTGAAAAGAATTGTTTTAGAAAAAAATAGAGAAAGTGTGGTGGTCAAAGGATTCAAAAACTATAAATTCGAAGATATAAAAGAACAATCTGGAGCAAAACGTTTTAGAAAGGGGATTAATACTGCTATTATACGAAATGTTGTCTTACAATGTCTTCCTATGAGTCATGGAATATCACTTGAAAAGAAAAATGACGTAGAAAAACTTTTAAAATTGATGTATGGTGAAGAGTGGAAAAATCAGCCTGATTTTAAATGGTATAAAGATATCATTGCTAATAAATTTCATATAGAATATGAAGAAACAGAGGAAGCATGCAATTGCTTATGTGAAGATATTGGTTTAAAAATATAAATTTCAAATCGGCTTAAAAATTTTAGTTCTTCCCTACAATTTCCAGGATGATTTTTCATGTGTAAATATTTAATTTAATTTTATAATTACATAACAATGTCTGTTCTGTTAATTAGTTTTTTTTCATTAAGAATGTTATTTTATCAATATGCGAGTTACATACTTTTTCATTCAAAAAATGTTTTGTCCGTATTAGAATCATTCAAAACATGTTTTCTCCTCTGTGTTTCGGTCAAAACATGCTTTCTCCAAATTTTAAATGCATTTTTCTAATTAACTCTAAGTTTATTAGGTAAAGTATGCCTACAGATCTTCCAAGTAACCAGTAATACAACTAAACAAACGATAATTAGGGTCTAAGAAGGGTTATTTTTTAATTTATCAGTTTTTTGTGGTTTCTAAAAAATTGTATTCGAAGGAGAAAACACGGTTTGAATGTTTGCTCCTCATATATATATATATATAACAGTATAAAAACTGTAAAAAATTACATGCAAATATTTTAAAACTTGGAAATTACCCGTAAAAACAAAAATCAATCACGAATATTAAATAATACTTATGTAATATTTTGGCAAACTTTTATTTTCTTTTTATAAACTTTCAGAAGAAGATGTAACAAAGAAATTCTCAAACAATTACGTATAACACAGTCAACGTCAAATGCTTCAAATTCTGTTTTCATTTTCATTTTCTTTTAAATCATTGCTTCACAACTGCAAGCTTGCACGAATGAAACATCAAAAAATTTTTTTCTGAAAAAATACCATGAATCAAGAAATTCTTTTTATCGATTATTTATCTGGAAATTTATATTTCGGTGTTTGGATTTTTAAGTGTAGTTTTGGCAATGCTTTCTAAAGAAAAATAAAATTGAGAAATGAATTTATAAGGTGTATTTTCTAAGAAGTTATTATGAAAGTAAATATTTTGAAAAGAAAATGTGTTCAGCTGCTGATTTAGATTATTTAACGAAAAATCATTCGTATTTACAATATTATATTTTTATCAGCGACCAAAAAAGATGACTTTGATGGTGTAATAAATTAAAATTAGTGATTAAATACTTTTGATTTAATACAGTTGCAAGCACGTAGCTGTTAATACGAAATTCTCAGAACTACGCTCACTTGGGATTTTCGGAATTTTCTGTTTATTTTTATTATACATATATAAATAGCTTAAATATTGATAAATACGGTAATTTACAGAAAAATAAAATGTTTAATAATAAGATGTAAGAGAGAAATACCTGTAATTGTTCCATATATATATTTTTCGATAATTTTGTTTTTGTCTTGGCTGTAGTTAATTAGTATTTACTAGAATTTTATTGAATGCTTATATTGCGTTAACTTTTTTATGCACAAATTTCAATTTTTAAACGATTTTTTCCCCCTCAATGCTGTCTCTAAGTATTTTGGCGGCATAAACAAAAACAAATACTGCCCCTCATTACATCATTTGCGTCATCATTTATAATTTTTTAATGTATTATTTTACTAAAATAACAATACATCTATGTAGCTTATTTTTATTTATTTTTCATTTTATTTATTATTCTTTTTTAACTAGGTAGTAGCTTAATGCACTTAACGCATTTCAATTAATTGATATAAACAAATCCGCCCAGTTTTTCCATTTCTGGTTTTTCAGAGTCTGATTCTCAGCTTCGCAATATATTATATTTTTATTAATATTTTGTTAAAATGCAATAGTGTAAGTATTAAAATTTAAGCTGCCTGCCTACCTTTAAAATGCTATTTTCCATCAAAACTCCGATTTTCTGTTTTTGAGTTAGTATTAAAGCCTGATATTTTAACTTTCTAAATCAGTTTGAATTTTGTTTCTATTTTGCTTAGAACTTGAGTTACAGGCATTTTAATATTAGTCACTCGCCAGTTTTTGAAACCGGAAGTGACCGGAAATGACCCTTAAATGTTTGTTTACATAAATGTTTTACTCAATATAAGCATCAAAATTCGTTACTGAATATAAAATGAATTTTAAAAAGAAAATAAGAAGCTTTTAAATAAATCAGGAACTTATTAAAATTATTTTTTTGTTTAATTTAGAAATTTATTCATCAACCATGAAAGTTCATTTCAGAAAATTTTGGAGTGGAAGGTTGATTTTTTATACCAACTATGTGAAAAATACCAGAGCCGGGAATCGAACCAGGGCCTTCCGATATATGTGCGGATGCTCAAACCATTGGGCTACCCTGGTTGATTACCAGCTAGGCATTTCTCACTCCAGCTAGGCAAAGTCACCGAGTCTGTAAACACAGCTATAGCAAGTGACATTAATATTCATGGCACAACTCCAATATACCACGGAATTTTAATTTAATTTAGAAATTTATTCATCAACCATGAAAGTTCATTTCAGAAAATTTTGGAGTGGAAGGCTGATTTCTTAACAACTATGTGAAAAATACCAGAGCCGGGAATCGAACCCGGGCCTTCCGTTATTATTTTTTTGTTTAATAGGTAAAATCTTGTATTTAAATCTGTTTTCTGCTTTTTCTCAAAATGAGATTTTTAGCATTTTGCTTTATCCCAAAACATCATAACTCCAAAAGTTATAATTGAAACGTTATAAAACTTTGACAAAATACTCTAGAGGAGTTGTTTTAGGGATTGAACTACGACGATGAATTTAGCTAAATTATGGTTTTTTTTTTTTTTTTTTTTGTCAATAGAAGTTATGAACTGTTATGTAAATTCATGAGTTTTTCAGATGTAAAAATGTTATCGTCTCTAAAATAACATGGTTATAGTTTTGAGAGTAGTTCACTCTCTTAAGGACCTTTCGATAATCTAAATAAAACTTACAGAATAAAAATATCTTTATTTAAATTTGACTTATGATGTTTTGCAAAAGTGCTTTTTTTTCGCAAATTTTATGCATATTTTGAGCCTAAATATCAAAATATTTTAAAAATTGCATACTTTTTTCAGGTTATTCACTATTTTTTACTATATTCTATGATATAATGCAGATATATATAGGCAATTTTTCAATTAATAAAAAAAAAAAAAATCACCTTCGAAGGTGGGCACTTTAAGAGCGCTTCTAATGTAGGATGACTCTGATGATGACGAAGATAGTGATAACTAATATTTTTGAAAGAATGCTGCGAGAACAATTTAAAATAATACAAAACTTTTTTTGTGCATTGTGATTAATCTACTGGGTGAATAAAAATTAGTGTGTTCTGAAAATTATCATCGGTAGCAACCTGACTTTGGAGTAAAACATAAGTAAGTTACAAACTTTTATCTCGAAATTTAAGTCAGTAAATGCATAATTCAATTCGGAAGCCACAGAATTACATTTCTTCAGAAAATTTGATAACATCAGAAATTATTTTGTCAACAAGTTAATCAAAAATTCTAAAAATGCATTCAAAATGAACATACGTGTATTCAAATGAGGCCAATTGTTTTCTCAGCAAAGTTCACGTTGTTGTGCTTATTAATTTCGTGGTGGTGTTAAATATGTCTTCGAACAAAAATGACTTTATGTCAACAACAAGACATGGTATCTATACTTCTGTTTTAATTACCTCTCGCTTTACAGATAGTTGTAATACGAAATGGAAATTGTAAGACAGTACAATGTATGCCTAATGCAATAAATTCGTAATTTAATATAGAGTCTATTACAATAATTATTTAACTGCAATATGTAATATAGTAACTCTTACACTGTACAATATGATTGTTATTAAAATTTCTGAGAAAAAGTGCGAAAAGAAGACAAGTTTTGCATGTTTCTTGAAAGTCAATTTTTTCTACAGATTGTTTTGCATAAAAATCCGCTTTTCTTGTCGTCGATAAATATTTTTATCATTAAAAAATGACACCCCCACCCCGCGCCGGCCTGGTGGCTTGGTCGGCAGGGCGCTACCTTCTGGGTTCCCAGGTTCCGAGTTCGAATCTCGGTGCGGGCATGGATGTTTGTGCTGTCCTATGTCTTCAACAATATTGTGTGAACGTATTTCTGTGAATTTCTGTAAAAATATGGAGCAATCGATACGAAAGTCATTGTAACTATAGGTTTCAATAAATGTCAAATAAATATCTGACCCCCGCTGTTTGCGGCTTTGTTCAGAAGAAATGCTATCATTACTATTAGAAATGTATACTAGTCTACTTTGGTTCATTTTCTTCTTTCTTTATTCATTTTTATAGTTTCTTTGCAAAAAGTACTTCGTATATTAAATAGAACCCTGCTCTTTTATGTATATCTCTTAATTCTCTTTACAGTGTGCGCTCCCTTTCCGATCTCGGATGAATACTGAGTATGCAGCCCAAGTGTAAAGCTTTTCAAACACGATAAACATTTTTAAGAAGGAAAAAGTGGAAACAATCTGACCTATTATGTCTCTAAAATGATATCATTTAATCGAACCAAAATATTTATTCCCAAAAGTTGTGGAACTAAATCCTTAATTTGTCAAAAAGCATTATTGTTAATAAAATAGCTGAGATGCGTGAAATACGCTTCGTCTGAGAGTGTGATGTTGAATAGTGAGATTTGATTCGAGACTATCCATTCGATGTCCATGTCGTTTGAGATTTTCTGAAGAGACAAAGGGGAAATCGGAAATGCGATGAAGGCAGTGTCATTTGCAACAGCGGATGTTGGGTATTGTTACGAAATCCTAGGTTCTGGATTCCGTGAATGGAGACTCGTAAATAGTCACGTAGATTCTGACCGATGGTAGGACTTTATTCAACAAATAATGTAAAGAAAGTTTAAGTTTATAACTTATAAGATAAAAATTTGTGAAACAGCGCTATAACGTCAAAAATAATAAGAACTATGAAAATAAACACTATAAAATGCACAAACATTAAACAATTGTTTTGGATTGAGATAATTAATCTCAAATTTTCATCAGGTTAAAAAAAAAACAAAAAAAAACGTAGACATTAGTGCCGTTTGAAAGCAACGTACAAGATCAATACAAGTGCTAAGGTAAAGAAAGAGATAAAAGATTCGTTATAAATACTGAATTAGATTGGTTAAAAAAAGAGAGAGAGAGAGAGAGAACAAAGGAGAAGAAGATGAATGAGAAAATAATAATTATATGAAGTAAATAAATATAAATAATAATAATAATAATAATAATAAGTAGAAGAAGAAGAAAGTCGAAACATTAGCTAGACATGAAAAACTTTGGACAAAAATCCTTAACAATATTTTTGAACCTTTTAAATATGTAAAATGCTTCATGGAAATCCAAATGAGAAGAGAAAACTGGAGAGAAATAATATTGTGATAGCATTAGGAAAGTCAAAATAATGTCCATAGCACCAGTAATGAGAAGCAATAAGACACTCAGAATTTCTAGACTGTGTATATTTATAATGGTGCTCACAGACACAGGCCCTCTTGGTTTGTCTAAAAAAAATCTAGATTGCAAGAAGCCCATTTATCGAAATTATATCGTTGTTAATTTGTACTGTAATAACAACGTATCATTCACATTGCCAATGTGTGATTAAGTTCTTTATAAAACTTTGTCATTAAACAAGTATATAAATATACCTAACCCTAGTGTCGCATAATCGAGTAAGGATTTGAAATATATCGTTTGCTGCATTCTATTTGGAAGAACAAGAAATTTTATCTCACTAACTTTTAAAAATCAGTTATGACGTTCATTAACATATGGCGCTGCTAATCTGCAGGAAAACTTATTCCATCAAATCAGCATTCTGCTAGAGTGTACTTTTCAAACGTTTAACGTGTTGGTTAATTCGTTGAAAATGGCATATTCGTCAGAAAAGCGAATATTTTTTTTATTTTAGAGTTTCTTCAGCCAGACCACAGTCTTGTTGCAATGAAATGCAGTATCTAAGGATTGGTTGGTTGTTTTGGTTTAACGTCGCACTAGTGCTGCACTATGGTAACTGGTAACGGTCTGGGACTCACCTCAAAGGATGTTCCAGAGACACGCCATTAACGGAGAGGACAGTCTCCAAAGGAAATTCAATATCAGAAACGGATTGGCAATCAGTACAATAAAAGTTCTGTTTAAAAAATCTGAACGTTGTAAGAACTTCAAGAATGACCTTACTGGAAATGTTGTCCGCTAGAAGCGAATGTTTCACTGCAATCATTCAGCAGGTCATCAATGGCTACTACGCGTTCCCTTTCGCCATGTTATGGATCAGTCTGTACAACAAATGCCCATACACCGTATCATGCGTAACAACCTTCACTGGTCACCCTTCACCAACATTTCTATAAGGAATATTTTTCCTCGACGGTTTTGTCAACAAGTAGAACTAGCGTGTTTGGGAAATAAAAAATCTGTATGTTTGCTATATTTCCATATTGCAGCAAATCCTTGTATCCCCCATAAAGAGCACCATTTCTTCCAGGGGACTCCTTGAATCCTTTTCTGATGCCAAAAGATTACAGCAGCACAATTGTGTATTCTATATGAATTTGTGTTGATACAAAGTGTTTTGGAGGACGACAGAACACCTCGTGAGTGGTGCAAGACAATGCCACATCGAACTACTGATATGTTCGATTTTCTCAGCGAACACTCCAATTATCATGTCATTGTCCTTGAGACTATTAAATGCAAACAGTAACACAGATTAGCCTCCTATTTGGCGCTATGTGTTCTTTTTTTCTTTGAGGGTACTTCAAAGACCAAGTGTATCACCAAAATCCACAAACAAGAACTGGACTAGAACTATGCATGTTTGACTATTCTAACTGAAATATTTTCCCCGGTAGTCGGCAAATTTTGTCTGCAGACTGTGCACATTGTTGCTACAAATGGTAATTACATTCAAAACATTTTTTACCCCATTTAGCAGCGCCATGTTTTGACGAATTTTGTAGATAATTTTGAAAACTGACAAAAATAAATTTCTTGGTTTACCTAGCCAAATGCAGTACAATACTATACAATTTTATCACTTTCGATTTCTTTTAAACTAAGTTTTCAAATCCTCACTTATTTTTGAGACACCGCTTAAAAAAAATCAGAGATGGATTATAGCGAACAGGCTTTAGGAAGGATACACAGAAAATGGAAATTTAAAATCTTGATTGTCCTCATGAAACTTCTTGAAAATGCAAACGTGTTGTTTGTCCATAGGATTTATTATTTACGGGAAGGAAAACAGTTGTTGACTGAACAAGTTTTCTGATTCCTATTGTCCTATTATGACAAACATGATGACATTATTTCAGGACTTTCTAGAATTTTCCCGCAACATGGTTTCTGTGCATTATAGATTTTTAATCCTTCAAATATACAAGTGAAGAGCGCTGTTACCCAAAAGTTAAGTATAATTGCTGCTATGTGCAAATTTACATCAGAATAAAAGGAAACACAGAATACAGGCGTAATAGAAGATAAATAAATAAATAAATGATTTATATGTATGTATATATATATATATATATATTAAGGATAATAATTATTTTTATCGTACAAAAATGTCATTTGCATATATTATTTATTTATTTATTTTATGAGTGGGGGGAGATGAGTTACAATAGGATTTTAATCTTACATTAAGCAGAAAGTTTAAAGCAATACACCCCGAGACAAAAAGATAGGTACAAAGGGTTTTTTCTTTGATTTTTCATAAAATAGCATTTTCTAAATTGTGCTCATCATTTATTATAATCATAAAATAACACTATTCCCGGACTAATTTTTGTTTTAAGACTAATTTAAAGAAAATTAAGACTAAAATTTTTCTAATTTAAGACTACACACCGCGACAAAAAGATAGGAAAAATGGTTTTTTGTTAAATTTTTGAATATGATTATTTTGAATATGAATATTTTGAATATGATTCAAATATTTAATATTTCTGATATGGTAATATTTTGTTATGATAATAAATGATCAGCACAATTTAGATAATATTATTTTATGAAAAATTAAAAAAAAAAAAAAAAAAAAAAAAAAAAACATTGTTCCTGTCTTTTTGTCGCGGAGTGTAGTCTCAAATTAGAAAAATTTTAGTCTTAAAACTTTTCTAAATTAGTCTTAAAACAAAAATTAGTCCGGGAATAGTGTTATTTTATGATAATAATAAATGGTAAGTACAATTTTGATAATGTTATTTTATGAAAAATGAAAGAAAAAACCCTTTGTACCTATATTTTTGTCGCGGGGTGTATCATATTGAAATCTGATTCGATGTGTGGAAATCTGTAAGGGTCATGATGCTTGCACAACGATTTCAGTGAGAAATCGGACGAGTTATCTGCTCAAAGAATAATAAATTTTACTTAGCACAGTTTTCAATTTCAGAACGGAATTTAGTAAATGAAGGTGAACAGCAAAATATCTCTTGATTATGTCCTACATATTCTTTTGAGTATATCAGGAGAATTGCAGGTCTCAGCATGCGTTGAATATATTCGCTTTCAAGAAAAGGTGGATTGCAGTCATTCGGTAAATAAGTATATTAGAATCTAAGAACAGAATATTACATAGGTCTGATGACAAAACCTTCAAGTAAACAGCGGACTCGAGCACTTCGTCTCTGTAACCAGTGTTGCCAGATCTGGTGGATTTTTTATTCAATAAATACCAATAATTTTGAGAAGTGATTTTTAATATACATAACAGACTATCAGTTTTCGAAATGATTAGGCAAACGTTACAATTGACGACATGACTTTCTGACGCGAGTCTACGTCATGATGAGAACTTTTTTTCATTTAACCTATAGAAGTCTTAATTTAGCCCACAAATATTGGAATACAGCCAATCGTAGCGCAGCTTTTCTCCACAAACTGTGGAAACTACGTCTCGTTCTAGTCGTCCATTAAAAATTATCGGAGATTATTGAATAAAAAATCTGCCAGGTAATCACGGAAGTAGAAGCTTTGCTTATATTTTTAGGAGATGACAATTTCAAAAGTTTAAATATAAAAAAAGTTTTGAATTAGTTAAGTAAATACAGGTTTGAAACTCTTTATAAAATGTCTTTAAAGTGTTCTTACAATTTTCAGGCGTTATGAAATATGTTAACATAATTTTAACAGTGCTGTTTTATTTACTAGCATGTAACTATAAATCTTGCTTTCAGTAGACTGCTGTAGTTTGGATAACGGCATATAGATGACAGTACAATCGCGCAGCACTTACTAACTGTCGGGCACTACTTCAATCCGCTGCTGTGCTGGTAGTAAGCGAGAGAGAGTTGATGTGTCATCTGAAAGTAAAGGGCTTCAAACATGATGTGCTATCATTTCTCGTAATTTTCAAAGTACCTCATGATGGTTGTTAGTACCTGACAGAGTTTTTAGTGCAGCAGGTGTTTTGTTGATATTAAGTATGATTCAAATTAAAAGTTTTTCTGATGAACTTTTAAAGTTTGTTTCCTAAAAAAATTGTAAAGTTCAGTTTCCCGTTGAAGTTTGTTTCCTGAAGAATCGTTAAGTATGTCTCCCCGGTAAAGTTTTTGAACTGTTTGTTTCCTGATGTACTGCTAAGTTTATAAACTGCTTACCTGATAACTGCTCTTTTTGGAAGTAATGAGAAGTTAGACTCCCTCAAGTTATATGTTAATGCTTCAAACATCATTTCCGTGCAGTTACTTTCACTTCAGAAAGCGTTTTGTTTTAAAGGTGAATATTTTTTTGCTTATAAAAGTAATTGTTTGGTGGCTGGTTAACCCTTGCTTTCCCAAGATGGGGTCATTTTGACCCCATTTTGTAGTTGAAATTTAGTTAAGCCCGCCTCATTCAAAAAGTGCGCTAATTCGCCAGAGATAGCAAACGTAACCAGTGGAATTTTTCAACTTCTAAACGATACAACAAGGCACGGTGCTGGTGATCTTCGCCAAATGTGACAAGCGGCAGCTGAAAGTAATTCTTCTGCAGTAACGCCTTGATCTTGGGAAAGCGAGGGTTAATTCAAGTTTGAATCATTATGTGTTATGTTATGATGACCAGTGTTCGTTGACCTTGGGTTAATGTCGTTCGTGTCTTTTGGACTGAAAATTTAATGAAATTAAGTTTTGATTAACAGTGCTGGACACTATTAATAGTTGCAAATTTAAATCACTTTCCTGGTATATGCCATTTAAAATTTTGATTTTATTAAATATGCTAGTGCTGACTGATATAATGTTAAGTTTGTACTTGTTGAATTAATATATATATGTATTTTTTACTAATACTTTTAGTAAAAATAGTTCGTTTTTAAATAACTTGTTTTTCTTGAACTGCCAAATACACTTTATACAAGTAACTTAATATTTTTAAGCTAAACTAATGTGGATCTCATTGTACACACACACACAAAATTAATACTCTGAAAACATTTCAAAGCTTTATGTTATTAGTATCTTAGAATGGTCTTATAAAGATTTTCTTGTGGCAGGTAAGATAATATTTCGTAGGATAATTCAGGTATGTAGAGAAGATTTTTGCAGGGAGACAAATGTAAATAGTGAAGTTTCCAATTCGATGGTCTCCACTAGGCCGTATTTTCGTATAGATGAAAAAGACCTCCTCTACTTGCGTTGATTGCCGCTAGAAATATTATTTACAATTCTTCCATTAAATAACCAAGATTCGATCCAGAGGTGCTAAAAAAAGGACGAAATTCAGAATTCAATAAAGATTTGACAAAAATCTGTGCACAGTTTTCTTTATTGACTTGCTGCATAAAATAAGGAGGGAAGGTGCCCCTAACGTATAAATATTTTAGGAACTACATCCGTATCTTCTAAGCAGGAGCGATCAGAGAAGAATAATCAAATTCCAGCCACATTCAAATTATTGTTACATATTGGCATTTAATTTCATCGCCAGCAAGAACACATAAAAAGTGGTTTTTTAAAGATACGTTACACTCAAATTAAGCTAACAATTTTGAATACAGAGTAGGATTGCCATAATATGATAACCCTATCAAAAATCACAAATTTCGCCAGGCATTCATAAGAAAACCGCAACGGACAGATATATAAATATAGCTATAATTTAATTGTGTTCAAGGATAATTTTGTCTAACTGAATAAATTACGTTAGGAATAAGGCTACTGTGATTTAGGAGGAACATAAATAAAATGGACCATGTGTTATTCTTTATGAGAGGAAATGATTATGAGAATATGCAAGGAGATTGATTATCTTTTACATTTTTTTTTTATTTTACTAATAGAGGAAGAATTCGGCAGTTACTAAAGATTAATATTGAATACACGAGTGAATTATTATAAAAAGCGATAAAATAGATTTGAATTAAAATTAAATAGAGAATTTTTAAAATATATGTGATTTCTACATCACATATTTCTCCCCTTCACCCAGAAAAAATTTTATGAAGAGAGAAAATTTTTTATATGTTCTTGCTGTTACATGAGTAAAATATTTATTATAATACTGGATGATATTATTGTTATATGAGTGTAATTTTCTCTATAAATATAAAAATATAAAGAACTTCAATGAATATTACATGAGGCACACATCCCATACAAAAGTATAAGAAATAAAAATATAGTCATGACATAAAATAATTATAAAGGATCCACATCAAATTATGCATAATCTTTTGCATAATAAAAACAGCTGTAGCATGTTATTATTCAAAATATCTGGACATATATAATAGTCCGTATCATATTTACCCATATTTGGTAAATTCAAATGACCTGTATATATATATTTTTTTATTTATTAATAAAACAAGCATATGCATTTATTTAACATTGGGCCCAACAAAACAGGTCACATGCCAGCTTATCTGACTTAAATATGCTTAAATTTGAGCTCTTTTTTTTTTTTTTTTTTTTTTTTTTTTTTTTAATGTGTACAGTCAGTAACAAAAGTGTCCGAACACTAGCAAAAATTCCTATGTAAAAAAAGTACACTTCATATGGTTTTGTTAAATAAATCCTTGTCGAATCCTGTTCTTAGTCAGTGTAAGAACATGATTCGATAAGGATTTATTTAACAAAACCGTATGAAGTGTACCTTTTTTACATAGGAATTTTTGCTAGTGTTCGGACACTTTTGTTACCGACTGTATATATATATATATTTAATAACATTTATGCATACATTTAGAAAACATGATATAAACACATAATATATACACAGCATAGTAGCAGCATATAAGCATTGGTAATTAAGTGTGTTAATAATAATTAGGCATGGCTGAATTATGATAAGAATTGACATAAAAGGTTTTTTTTTTTGGGGGGGGGGGCATTAATTGTTGGTGTTTACATAGGTGAGAGAAAATGAATATTTAATAAAATATGATAATGTTGATTAAATAAAGTGACATATAATAATGCCTGAGGTAAAAACAATGTGCATGTTAAATCTCTGTAGTGTAATGTGAATTTCTCTTTTTTACTACTTTTTCTTTTTCATATTTATAATAAACGATTTTTTTCCCATGTATAAAAGTGTTAAGTATACTTTTAATCATCATATAATTTACAAATATTTAAAATGTGTGAGTCTGTAACAATTATTAAAACTTTTGATTTGTAAAAAATGTAATCATAATGTGTCCAAAATTATCATTAAAAAGTATTTATACCTGGTTATAATTTATTGAAAAAATTAATTATGTATGAAGTGTGAATATGTAAGTGTGTTATAATTATCATAACATATTTATTTTTAATTAACAAAATAAGATGAAAAACTGTCATGTAATGTCCAAATTTTAGTGCCAAAGATTTAAATATATAATATATACCTTTTATAGTTATGAAGGTTCTTTGACAAAAATTGGGCAAACAAGTTTAAAAAGTGAAAATAATATGAAAATGTGTGTAGCGTGAACTGTAATTTGATTTAAAAAAAGTTATCTCATGCGTAAATGTTCGAAGTAAGTATTTTTTTTACAGTTACTGGACAAGGCAAATCAATCCTGTAAATATATGACTGATTAAACATTTACCTAAAATAATTGTAAGGTAAATATCCTTTTTTTTTTTTTTTTTTTTTTATATATTGTGTATAATGTGTAAACATGAAATAATTGTGTAAATGTGTTTATAAAAAAACGAGAAACCTTGCCAAATCTAACCTATAATTACTACAACATAAAACAATTACACAGAGAAACCTCTTAAATCATCAAAATATTTTTTTTTTTTTTTTTACACAATAGTCCTTTTTCACTGAAAAAAAGATAAATGTGAAACTATGATCTGTAGTGATCATTATTGTAAATTTTGAAAGATGGTTATTTAAAAAATATTATAAGTGTTATATCAACAAATCAGTGTGTGAAAATTTTGGTTCACTGAATAAATTACGTTAGGAATAAGGCTACTGTGATTTAGGAGAAACATAAATAAAATGGGCCATGTGTTATTCTTTATGAGAGGAAATGATTATGATAATATGCAAGGAGATTGATTATCTTTTACATTTATTTTTTATTTTACTAATAGAGGAAGAATTCGGCAGTTACTAAAGATTAATATTGAATACACGAGTGAATTATTATAAAAAGCGATAAAATATATTTGAATTAAAATTAAACAGAGAATTTTTTAAATATATGTGATTTCTACATCACAAATGGTAACCGGTTCTGGGCCAAAAATGTAGAGACCAGCGAAATTGAGCATCATGTTACCTGTCTAGATCATGACATGACAACCCAAATTGGAAATGGTGTTTTCCGTGATGCTTATGTTGGTGAAAATGCGTCCGACGCTTCTAATCTTCCAAATCCACGGAATCAAGTTACGACGGCAATCACTTGGTAAGTTAAATCTAGATTTGTAGCTGTATATAAAATTGCTCTTCTGTTGTCCACTCCATTGCAAACGCGCACAATTCTGTGCAGACGTCAGAAGATTACAAAAAACTAGAATAAAGAACATGTTGGAGTCTTTTGTTATCAGTTTTTCTTGAAATAGGGTAAACCTCATTTTTCTGTCTAACCATTCCATTTCACCAGCCCGAAATTTTGTACTACTCTTCAGTACTTGGTACTGGTGTCGGTACTAACGAAAATTTTTGCGGTACTAACCGGTACTAACGGAGTACTTTCGAATGACATAATTGATTTTTTCAGTTTCAAAAGTGTGCGGGCTGGTGAAATGCACCTGTCAAAATAATTTTTCTGACCTCTCACAGTCAACGCCAGATATCGGACTTACGGAGCAGTTGTGTCAGCATGTTTTAACTTACTTGAAATTCTTTTGGAATTTCTATCCCACTTCTATGGTTTGGAATTTCTATTCCCCTTTGAAGATCACATACTAATGTATTTTCAAAATTCTAGTTTTTTTTTTTTTTTTTTTTTGTTGTTGTTGTTGTTGTTGTTGTTTGTTTGTTTGTTTAGTATAGACCGCATTACCAATTATTCGTTCTTTCATAAACATACGGAATAGACGTCATTTTGACATTTCCAATCTTCTTTGATTACTTCAATACTACAATACTTTCGGCGATTGCGAAAGTTGCCCCGAATGATCATGCTATAAAAGCTGTTATATACAGCTCCGATGCATCTGTTATGCGTACATCGAAATCGACTAAATTGTTTTTTATTTAAACAAGGATTTATGGGCCCTTCGTGGCCGAGTGGTTATGTCACCACACTGCTAATCGTCTTCGAGCGTAGGAGAACGGGCTCGATTCCCGTGCTGGCCCTGGGTGTTTTTCTAATTCTTCGTATTGTAATTCTGTCATGTGCTATCTGCCTTTATCTCACGAAGATTTACAAGTGGATTACAAGTCAAGCGTACAAATCTGATGCATATGTGTTATCAATCAATAACAAGGATTTATCTTCACCTCGCCATTTTCCAAAAATTATTTTGACACCTCTGAATCAATATTAATTCTACAATTTACGAATTATTTTAAACTTTTGAATATGATTGTATATGCAAATTGTAATGTTCTTTGTACTGAATTCTGTCATACTTTTTTAATTTATGTAAAATAGCTTTAACGCAGAAGCCAATTAGATGGAAAAGAGGCATTTCAAATAAGTACAACAAAACCTGAGTCTTAAGCTTGAATATCCAATTATAACATTATAATTATGTATAGTAAAATTTATGATTTTTTAATAAACGTTATAATTATTATTATTATTATTTTCTTTTGCATGTGCACTAAACTTACACTCTCGTTTATGGATATGAATTAAACTAATAACGATTTTGATGAAGATGTAGTAATATTTTATTTTCTTAATGAAGATGAAGTTCATGATTATTAAAAAGGTTCCGCTAATTTAAATAGTTTTCAAAGATTAACTTTTTCTCTGGGCTTTAGTATGAAAGGTAATGTCAGATGACTATTTTTCATTAAAAAGACGTGACATAACTTAGGATGGTTAAACAGAAATACAATATCAAAATCACATTTCATTTAATAGTGCTTATAGTAGGACTGTTTCAGTGAAATATGTGTGGACTTGATTACCGAAAACGCTCGGGTAGCACAAACTTCCTTTGTAAAATTTAAGATGCGAGCCAAAATGACTGAAAACCTAGTCTCAAATTACCAGTTTTATATTTTTACACAGAGACTTTTTTTTTTTTTTTTAGAAATTTCACCTAAAGCAGTAGAAAGCATTGTTTTGACAAAGTTTTATTATTTCGCCACAAAAATCTGAAAGATGTAAATAAATAAACTTTTGACAGATCTTGATGTAAGTAGAAACCACCTAGATTTATGAACATAAAAACTCCCTAAAAACAACCAACAAATTTCTGAACTGTACTTTTTTACAAGACAGTTTTTAAGGGGAAAGGAACTTTAATTTTAATTATGTGAAGGCATGCATAATAATTAATATTTAGAATCAATAAGTTTTTTTCTATGCGTGTATAGACTGGGAAATTTCCTTAAATAAAAGGAGGTCCCCGAAATTATACTGAGCTTCCTCTAGATTCACAAGTTAATCAGGCCTTGGGATTAAGTACTGTTTGTTTTCCTATCGGAGTAGAATCAGCACTATTACACATACGTGAAGTCTGCTGTGGTTTTATCAGAAGAGAGGTGAAGGCAGAAAATGAATCATCTTTATGTCTTATCACGACACTAGGGCTAATGTGTAACGTAGCCTCAGCTCAGCAGTCACCCTTTTTCAAAATAGAATATTCCCAGTATGTTTACGACATACGTCGGAAAAGGCACAATATTTGGCAATTAATGTTTATTTTATTCGATTTCTTAAACTATAGAATTAGGTTTCTTTAAAGTTAGTGTTTTATTGTAATTGGGGGAAAAAAAAAAAGGCATCTGTATTCCTGATGGTAAAAAATTTTAAACTTTGTTATAAGTAGAAATAGTCACTTAATTTTTATCTTAATTTTAATTTTGACATATTTCTTTATTTTGTGAAACACAGTAACAGGAGATATAGATATATATATATTCTTTTTTCTTATTTTTAGTTGTGAGTTATTGTTTTTGTTATTATTATTATTTTTTTTTAAACATTTTAATAAATTTATTTAAAACCTCTAGAAAAATTAAAAGCTAGAATCGCATTTAATAAAATACCGAGTTTTAAAAATATTTTTTTCCCCTCTAAATAATGGTTAAGGTCCAACTACGAAGAGAATTGATGAAAATATAATAACTATAACCATATTTTCGTCAGCATAATATTCTTCACATTCATAACTTTTTTACCATCATACGCTGGATTCTTTTAAAACGATTCTGCGATATTGTTCAGAAAAAACGAAACCATAAAAAATAAGTGACACCACCCCCGCATATAAAAAGAAATAAAACTAACCCCACACACACAAATACACACTCCGAGCGATGACATCATCGGCTCCAACCAATGGCTGTCGAGAAATCTGTCGGATCGATGACTGGAAAAGAAGAGAAGTGGGGAGATTAAAGGGCTATGTGCCAAGAAAATGCTGGCGCGCGTGACGCCCGTTTCTGGCATGGTGCCCAATAACAAGTCAACCCGTACACTTTTTGCCCGCCATACCAACCAAGCCCTGGAAGTTAGCGACATACGTCATCGAGATTACAGGTTGCCAACACGCTGACCCAAAGATGATGAATCGTTTTTGATTGCTTCTCTCGGTCTTCCTGAAAACACGAAAACAGAAAATGATAAACGGATGAATCACACACTTATGTCCATTGCTGTCTTTACTTACTCAGCCAGGGGGATTTTTGACTAAAGTTGTATTTTAAAATTCAGACTGAACTTTCACTTTTATTTTGTGTGTGAGGAAAAGAAAGAGGAGAATAAGAAAGAAAAATAAATTAAAAAATGTCTTACACTGAATATTAAATGTCACCATAAAAGTATTTTTTGAGAATAGTTTAATGTTAAAAAACAATTCTTCTTTAGTCAGCAATAGGATGTGTGTACAAAAACTGGATTAGGGGGAAGTATAAATATAATGGGTAGAATTTTACAGGATTTGATTTTTTTTTTCCTAAATAATAATAATAATAATCACGGATTTAAAAAAAAAAAAAAAAAAAAAAAAAAGTCAATACAAACGTTACATTTTTTTGTGTAACCTGTGTTTGAAAATAAGCCGACTATGTCCAAACAAAAACTTGAATTTCTAATATTTCTGTTACAACCCGCAAATGTATTATTTCATGTTTTATTTTAAATGTGTTCTTAATCACTTCAAAAACATTTAAATATTGAATGACAAATCACGGAAATGGCTTTTTTAAATGCATGTTATAATCTAAAGCTCACATCTGGGAATACTCCTCTTAAAATGTGATTTTTCGTTTTTAAACAAATATTTATTTGAATATAAGACAATTTTGTTCCTTCTAATTCTTTAGAAGAATTAGTTTTCTTTTTGTAATAGTAACAAATTTAGCGTTTTCAAATTGTTCAGCTATAAAATGTACAAGATTTATTTAAATTCAAGGCAATTTCATTTGTTGTTTTGGTGGATAAAGTGCACATTTTAAGGCAGTACTGTTTTTGACAGACCGAAAGGGCCGAGAGGGCAGGCTGTGTGTAATAAAAAAAAAAAAAAAAAAAAAAGTATACTTTTTCTCCCTCTCTCTCTCTCTGGACAGGCGCGCATCAGGAATGCCATCGTGTACTTTATAGCTATCAGATAATTTTCCACAGCCCTTCCTTTCTTCTCCACAACTCACGCACTTTAATCATCATACCATTACGCCAAGTTCATTCGGACTCATTTATTTATACTATCCGAAGCAATTGACCATGCAACTCATTCTCCAAGTGTATACATCTTCAAGTGGAGGAACGCGGTAATTTCGACAGGGTTCACAGGGTTCACATTAAAGAGTGGGATTGTAAGAATCTCACTACGTTTAGAAAAATCCCACTCAAATAGTTATATGTCACAAGGGGAATTCTACTCTACCACATTTTCCCCCTATTCATCTAGTTTTCCTTCATTTTTTAGTTGTTTTGTTTTAGATGATATAATAATCGTTTTGAAGCTTACTATTTTCTTTCTATGGCTTCTCGTGTCAAAAAATGTAAAAAACTGGATAATGCTTTCAAAATACTTCTTAATTTTAAGGATTTGTTAAAAGAATAAATGAAGATGTGGGTATTATGTTAAGAAACAGCTACAAAGTTCAGAAGCAATTATATATAAAATAAAATAAGTAATTACTTACTCAAATTTGAAAAATCCCACTTAATTTTTTTGATAGAGTGGGAAAGTCTCACTCAATATTTTTTTCTAGTGTGAACCCTGCATTAAGGTTACGTGATGATGATGATGTTTTAGATGACTAATTTTTGTAGATGACATTTTAAGAAGCTTAGGTACAGATTTAGTCTCTAATTCGTTCTATAAGGCCTGTCACATTAATTCATATCACTGTTTAAAAAAAAAAAAAAAAAAAATGAATGAAAAAGTAATATTTTCTGGATTTTTTCTTGTCTTAGTTCATGCCCTTTGAAATTTACCCCTAAAAAATTCTTTGGGTCGAAAAAAAAAGTTCTATTCATAATATTCAAGATTACACGTCGCCTCCAACCAATTTAAGTATATAAAACTTAATTAAATAATTAATTTTAGTATTATTCTCTTTATGGTAAGTAAATAATCTATTTTTACTGCTTATTGAAATTTTCGCTCCCTCTATTTGCTCAGAACTTTCTCAATGGGCAATGCTTATTATTATTCTTTCATTATTCATTTTTGTCCCATTTTTTAATCTATTTATATATAGTAATAACCAATAAATAATCAGTCATAATCCCTGACATTTGTATTTCATGTTGTCCATTTTACATACATTAACGCAAAATATACATTGAAGAGTGCATATTATCTCTTCCCGTTGCGCAAGTTAAATTTTTTTTTAATTTTCATTATCACTCTAAAAGATTTTAATCACAGAAAAAATCGCTAGTAAAAAAAAAAAAAAAATGCACAAAGTAAAAACTTTGACCATTTTAAAGTTTTTTTTTTTTTTTTTTTTTTTTTTTTTTTTAGTTTTCACTAATAATGGGCTTTTTAAACAGGAAAAAATGCGGAAAGCAAAACTACATTTGACTATTTCGATTGAATGCAGATCCTTCTTTCAAGAGTCTACAAACGCGCATCGTAATATAAAAATAAAAGACGGTATGCAGTAGATCTAAGGCATTAAATATCTGTCAAATATAGATTTTGTTTTTTCCCTCACCACTCACGCATTTATTGGGGTCATCTTAGGAGATGACTGACCACCGTGTCAGCACTCGAATATATACAGAGCTTATAGCTTTTTCTTTCTTTCTTTTTCCCTCATCCTCCTGCCGTAATCTACAGATTGATTTTTTTTTTTTTTTTTTTTTTTTTTTTTTTCCCTCGCAGAATTTTAGTAAGTCCTATGTGAGGTATTTATATGTCTCATTTTGCAAAAAAATCTTTCTGAATATATTTGGCCTATATTAGGATGCTATAGAAATAATTCTTTAAGATTTGTAATATTTAACTAACTAAATTTCGGTATTCGGCTAAATTTTGATAAAGTAAGTACAGACCGGTACTCGACGAGTATACCGAGTAGTTGTCAAATTTTCACTAATTTTAAGCATTATTTTAAAAAGAAACGATTTAATAATCGATCTGTAAAAGGGATATGTATAATATAATTATATATAATACATGAAATAATTTATAAATTACTGTTAATTATATATATATAGACAAAATTGTACGTGTACCTGTACAATATGATAAGGAAAATTTTGTAAAACAAATCAAAAATTAATTATACATTTATGCAAATAAAAGTAAGTCACCTTTCAAACTGTGAGAAATGACTATTTTATTACTACTTGTATTACTACTTGTATTTAAAAAATAATTTCTAGTAATAGAACAGAAAATACATTAAAATATTATTACAAATATTTTAATACTTAAATTTGTAGTTTTGTAAACAATGATGCAAAACAGCAATTTTTCTGAATAGGATCTGTTATTGGTTTATTTGATACAGCTATAATTATGTCTGAGAGTATAGAAACTTTTTTGTTATCTATAACTTTTCCGTAACGCATCGGAAATCAAATCAGTTATGCTATTTATATTATTTTCAGCAAATTTCATACCATAGTGAACTTAAATAACATAAATTAATTCCAGGGCATTTTATATATATTAACGGAAATTAGAGGGCGAACAAACAGACGGGCAGAAAGTCAGACAGATAGATTAACTGAAGTCATAATCAGTCTTCAACATTTCTGGAAACGCTTAACATAAACAAAAATGCAATCCTGGAAAGTTCCAATTACAGCCCTTATAATAAATAAAATTATAGTGTAGCTGAATATTTGTATGGGGTTCTGTTAACCTTAATACTAATAATATATTTTACAGATTTTTTTTTTTTTTTTCATGAAAAATAAATTTCAATTTTATTATGATTTGTGCAGTAAGGCATTTAAATATAAATTATAAAAAGGTCTCTCATAGAACGCAATACATTGGCATTCTTTTGGGTGTCTTTGTACGCAAACAAGTCGTGATATTTATACTATTTTGAATAAGAAACATATCATAAAGACATTGATTAACATATACCAGTTTGAAGAAACTCATAAAAAAAAAGGAAGAAAGAAAGAAAGAAAATGTCGAATGTTTAGAACGCGAGACAGACGGACAAGTCGAATTCCTAAATATTTTTCAACTTTACTGGTAAGTATTAATGATACAAATAATGTATCAATATGAAAACGATTAAACAGATATAATTGAAATAATGATAATAATAAAATTAGAACAACATTATTATATCTATATGTCATACAGACAAAAAAAAAAAAAAAGTTCAATTTTTTATTTTTATTTTTTATTTTTGTAAATTAATTTTTTTAAATGAAAATAAAATACATTTTAAAGTTATGAAATATTCAACAAGTTCAAAATTCTTCACGTGCGCATAAATGCCACTGGGTATTTTTGTACTCGGTATTCAACCGAGTAGTAAATGGTCGAGTCTCGGTACTCAGCAATTTGGTACAGCACAAATACAAACGATAGAAATCTAGAAAGTTTTGATGTTTGAAAGTGAAGTAGGCTAACGAAATGTAACAACATAAGTTTCTAAGATTCTTGGATTCGGAAGAAAATAAATAGAAAAGTAAATTTTCATCACTATAGTGCGTCAACATTTTTCTTTTTCCGCCGAACTCATTTCCAAATAAGCAATTTTTTGTGGAATGGTTTAAGATTTAAGAGCAGCACCTACAAAGAAGAAGGAAAAAATAATTTATGACTAGTTATGTTTTATTCATTTTAAAGTTAAACGCTAACTCCATTTCTAATTCCCATTCCGGCCTTGACTCCGATAAAATAGCAAACAATATATATGACTCCACTTCAGCTCCGATTGAACCATTTCCGTTACATGCCTAATTATAAGTTCTACTGAACAATACATGATGCAATTTAAGACGATAATATAATATCTAGTAACAAAACTCGGTATAATGTAGAACTTAGCAATATTTCTCGATCCTCATGATTATATTTTAGAGAAATAGAGTCTCTATATATAGAAATTGAGTAAACTTTTGATAGAATCATCTGATTGGTTAGCAAAGTTTACAGTTTATTATAAATAAAAATGAACCGAATAAACAACAGAAAATGCAAACAACTCGTAACACTTGTTTCTGGTCGAAATAAAACCACGAACTTTCATCAGTAAAAAGAAGCACGAGTCAGTAAACAAAGCTGTAACGCGCTGAAAAAATGCTATTTTCTTTTTAACTACTTTTCTTGCGACAATAGGAGCTTCTGCACAAGGGCTGACTCGATGAGTTCAGTGTTAAAATAGGGGTGATAACTCTTCTGGTTGAGAAAAAAGAGCGATAAGGGAACGCCGAATGACTGGATGTTTATTAAAACTCATCCTGTCGGTCAATTTGGCATCCCTCCAAGCCTTATGAGTCGTCTTCAAAGCTAGGCGCGAGAAGTGTAATTACACTATACATTGGAACAAACCCTTGTTTTGACACGAAATATTGTTGCGAAACTTATTGCTTTTTAACGCCAATCATCCGGTGCATCTTTAGTATTTTAATTTACTGCTGTATTATTGCGGTGTAGTTATGTAGACCAGAGCATACTTTGTATTTTATAATTATTTTTGAACCCTTAACAATATCCAGTTTGGGAGTAAAATTAGAACTCTTAAAACTAATCAATTACAAATAAATGAGATGATCAGTTTATCAGCAAAAATATAAAATAAGAATGGGAATATATAAAATTTGAAATAAGGGACTAATCTTCAGAAGCATATTTTTTTTTCTGGATGTTTTTAAAACGCTACGTAAATCAATGTATAAATTTTAAAACAGATTGTTTGTCCTCTAATTGATTTTTCAAAATGGAATTATAACATTCAGGTGGAAAAATGCTAGATTCGCCAAAAACTTTATTTTGGGGAAATTTTTTTAAAACTAATTCACAACTTATTCTTCACGATGTTTTATGAACGTAATACAATATTATATAGGAAAATCAGCTTTTAATGTAAATTGATCGATTTAAATTGAAAATGTTGCGATGATGGTATGACCTTATTTTAAAAAATAAAATAAAATAAAACCCGAGTCAAAAATATAACCTGAGTCAAAAATAAAACTCGGGTATTAAATTAAATTCTGTTTAAAAACGAATTGTTTAATAATAATAACCCTCCTTTTTTACTTCCATTACCCTACTACCGTAGGTAATGGAAGTATTGTATTCGGTCTGAAAATTCGATATCGGGTTTTCACCTGATTTACACGTTTTAAGGTCCCCTGAGTCCAAAAAAAGTGGTTTTTGGCAATTGGTCAGTGTGTATGTATGTGTGTGTGTGTGTGTATGTATGTGGAGAATCTTCTGGCTATTATAGCTCAGAAACTAATAAAGATAGAGCTACGAAACTTTAGAATTGAAATACGTCTGGTCTACAGATGAAATTTCCAAATTTTGGTGAAAATTGAAAAACCGGAAGTGGGACATCGGAAACCGGAAGTGGGACCGTAAGTCCGTATCTCAAAAACGGCTCTAACGATTTTCTTCAAACTTGCTATATAAACACTCTATTAGATGTCCTTTCGAATGATATAGTTGGTTGGTTCAGGAAAATTGATAGGCGTCCCTTTTAAATAGCTCAATTTCAGGCCTCGCAAAGGCGTTCCTTTAAAAACGGTTGTACGGATTTTTTTCAAACTCGCCATTTTAACTCACTTTTAAATATGCTTTTGTATGTAATTATTGTTTTCCTGTCAATAATTGATTTTAACCGGAAGTGGAACATCGGAAACCGGAAGTGGGACCGTAAGTCCGTATCTCAAAAACGGCTCTAACGATTTTCTTCAAATTTTCTATATAAACACTCTATTAGATGTCCTTTCGAATGATATAGTTGGTTAGTTCAGGAAAATTGATAGGCGTCCTGTATAAATAGCTCAATTTCAGGTCTCCCAAGGGCGTTCCTTTAAAAACAGCTGTACGGATTTTTTTCAAACTCGCCATATTGACTCACTTTTAAATATCCTTTTGTATGTAATTATTGTTTTCCGGTCAATAATTGATTTTTTTTTTTTTTTTTTTTTTTAAGTTGGTATCTCAAAAACGGCTCTAACGATTTTCTCTTTAGTTCACTTTTATGTTTTTTGATCGCATTATCTCTCAAAAATGCATATAATATGTGTAATAGTGGGTAATGGAAGTCGTGTGGTTGTTTCACACCAGATTTTTATTTATTTTATTTTACTTTATTTTAGTTATTTAGTTTCAGATGCCAAAATACGTAAAGAGGAAGAATCTGAATCAAAAATAAAACTCGTAATTTAAATTCTGTTTAAAGAAGAATTGTTGTAATAATAATAATAATAATAATAATAATAATAATAATAATAATAATAATAATAATATTAATAATAATAATAATAAAAGCTTTTTGATTCAAAATTTAAAATTTGCATTATAAGGATAAAGATATTATCTAATGAATGGGACGGTAGTAACCTTGCTCTTTTCTTTTCTTTTTTTTTTTTTTTTTTTAGTTCTGAATATTTTCGACTGGCATCCTTTTATTTCATCGATTTTTTGAAAAAAGTTACTTTATTCAGTGTTATTACGTAATACTGTCGTTGCCATTTCGATTCATTTCATGAAATCTGTTGTACTGAAATTCTTTTCGCGTTTGTAAGAAAGATGCAGGTGGCAAAAATGCCAAACGTTTTTCACTTAGCGAGAACTGACATTTCTATTTTTATTTTCCGAGACTGGCATATATCAATTTTAAAACATTCTTTTTTGTACATTTTTTTTTTCTGGGTTATTTAAATAATGTGTTGTGTAATTATTAACTAATAATCTTACTTATTTGAAGTTGTATAAGAAGCAGCAAAAGCAATAAACTTTATGCGTGAGTATGGATTTATTTCAAAGTTATTTCTACTTTTCTTTCCTCAGAAAGTATGACAATAATAATATTATACTACATTAAAAAGTATTATGCGAAAATTAAACTATAGAAATAAAATGTTCTTGAAACTGAATAACACTCTATCTTTATAATCATTCTCTTACTACAACCATTTATACATACTATGCCATAAATGCGTACTATGTATTTTTGGCTACCTTTTCAGAAACTGCTGGACGTTGAGAGATGCGTAAGATATCAAAAGACGGGGTACAACTCAAGGTTTCCAAGTTGACCATTTAAAATGTTCCAATTAGTTTATAAGATATCAACTTAAAACCCAAAGTGAGTGCAAGATAAGCAGCACAACGTACTACTAAATAAATGTCCGCTTACAGCAGTGCCAGTTGCCTAAAGCGGTTAAGCAATAAAATACAACCAGTGGCAGCGGGATAGTTTAGAGAAACTTTAGAGATAAAAATTATAGGTAATCACACGAAGCGAACTTTTGAGCAATTTCAGCGAATTTTTTTTTAGGTTTTGGGTTAATTTATTTATTAAACTGATTTTTTTTTTTTTTTTTTTGTTAAATATATTAAAATACAGTGTCAAGCTAAGTATACGAAGCCTGCTAATAATTACGAATTGCTGTGATATAATAACTAAAAAAGAAAGGAGTATTTATTTGTATTATTTATTAAACAGTTTATACAATGGCTGTAAGTCTTAAAAAGCCCACAATTATTTTTCCTTTTCTTTCAGATAATAAAATGTAAGTATTTTGGTGTTTTCTAAAATTGAAAGGTCTTTCGATATAAATTTAATAAGAAAAACAAGTAATATTCCTCGAGCTCTAGAAAATAAATAAATAAATAAATAAATAAAAATTCTCAATGAATAAAAAAATAAAAATAAAATGAAATAAATAAAAATAAATAAATAAAAATAGTACCATTTATCTAAATTCTCTTTGAACATTTTTTTTTTTTTTTTTTTTAAACTAATGAAACATAATTCTAAAAGGTAATTAATTTTTCTTCATTTTAACAAAAATAATTTCGCCTCATTCTTCAAAGTTTATAATAGTTAAAGGCGCATTTTTTATACAATATAATATGTGAAAAAAATATTGGTAACGTTTGTTACGTAGAATTAACCTCCTAAAAAAAAAAAAAACTTAATCTAAAATTTCATTTTCCTATAACAGTTCTTTCTTTTCTTTTTCTTTTTTCCCCCTCGTGATATTAAAAAAAAAAATACCATACGGATTTATTTATTGATCTTTTTAGAATAACCTGGAATATTTTGGAGTAACATTTGATAATTTTAACACGGTAGAATAGAACCTTGATTATCCAAGGTAAATCTAGATTTAAAACATTTAGAATTATCCAAACTTCGTTTAATAAGGATTTAACCCTTAAATGTCGTGTGTTGCCTTTCAGCGACATATCCAATTTTGTCTTCTCAAACATTATTAGTATAATACAGAGGCTGTTCGCACATTTTTTAGACGATTTTATTTCGCAGTAAGAAAAAATCGTTTGCATGGAGAATTTTATTTTCACAACAGTTATACTTTTGGAAGCTTTATTTATCTTCTGATATTTAGAATTTTTGTTTAGATGCAAAAATGCGCTTTTAAAAAGGCAGTGGATGGAAAGATGCGTTTCCGCTCTTTCCAAAGTGAGTTTTTAGTGAAATCTTTATGAAAAGCCTTTATCAGGAGAAAATGGAAAAATGTCGCAACAGTAGATGAATTTTGGGTCTATTTAAGTGGTTGCAATAAAAAAAGATCAATTTATTATCACAAAAGTGGAGAATTTTTTTTTTTTTTTTTTTTTTTCTACATGGTTCAAAGAATCAAAAGAAAGTTTTTCTAAAGGATTTATGATTGTCACTAGTTTTTCATACAAGCGCAAGATAAAAGCAAAAGAAATGTGACAAAAATGTCAAAATCAGCTCTAAATACTATCAAGAACATATTTTAATTCCAAATTTTAAAAATGAAAATCCAGATCTTTATCCACAATGCTATCAATCGGTTGAACTGTATCAAGACAAAACAAGTAGCCACACATCACAATCCGCAATTGCTTTTCTAGAAAAAAATGGAACAAAAAACGGGAATTAAAACCATACCCTTCACTGATATTCCTGCTAAATCTCCTGATGTATCACTGTTGGATTTTTGTGTTTTTCGACTCTTAAGCAGTTATCACACGGATGATCCTATCCTCTGAACTATACGCTAATACCTCTCCGAATAATCGAGTGCAGGTAGCAGGGTTATTTTGAAGACTGAAATGAATTCAAAAAGGCGTTAACAATTGGCGACTAATCGCTCACTATTTCATGTTTTAAACGCACTCTGATTTTCTCGAACTCCGATTGGTAGAATACGAGCTAACATCCAGAGTACGAGATTTAGTCAGTCATAAGTTCGTCATTGACAAAGGTAGAAGAGGGAAACTATCATACGATGTGTTTTCGAGCGTTTGTCTCTCGAAAAACCTGTTTCAGGTGAAAGTATCTAATACTGCTGATCGTATGAGAGTACGAGTGATAGCTGCTTTAAAATCAGCATTATCCAAACACCGACCTACAACGCTTTGTGGACTTTGGAAAGCCGTTCAAGAGGAGTAGAAAAATATACCTCTTCCGATATTATAAAAAGCATTATTATCATAAAAATTACGGTGTAGAATGATATTTAAGAACAAGGGCTATCAAACTGAACAAATAAAACACGAAATATGAGTGAAATTGTTTCAGTGCACTCCATCAAAATCGTCTAAAAAATGTGCGAACAGCCTCTGTATTGAAGCTCTAATGTCTCATGTTTGCCGATTGACAACAATTTGCTTTTTAGCTATAAACCATAGTTAAAATAAAGCATCATTTGTTAAAATATTTTTACCGTGATTTATTTAATAGAGGTAAGAATAAAATATTTTTTAATTGGTTTAAAAAATAATCAGGCATTTATATGGTTTATTAATGCGAGATTCTATTTTTATTACACGCTCTTTTATTTAACTTCGTTGTTGTCTACCTGGGTCGAATCTTGCAAGTATGATTTTTAACTGACTTCTCTTTATCCAATTAAATTGTTTATACATATATCTGTTGACAATACATATTCAATCGGTAGACTTAAGGAGAGAGAGATTCTAGCCCCTCCCCAATTCCAGTTAAAAATTTGATTTCGATTTTTAACCCACTACCTGTCATCCGATTGAGCTCAAAATTTGCTTGAATAATTACGATGACAATATATGTTCAGCAGTAACAGACTTAAGGGGCGTGGTCTTGTGGGCCCTGGCCATCATCTCCATTTAAAATGTTTGGTATAATTAGGAATAAAAGTGGGATTTTTAATTTTTTAAATTTATTAGTCATTTTATATTAACAAATGCATTAAAAAAAAAAGTAATTTGTGAAGTTGCGTAAAAATTCTTGTATTAAACATTATTGTATTGTTATTTTTTATGTGTTTCATTATTTTCTGTGTTAGCCTTCTATTACAGCCGGTTTAAAATTCAGTCAATCCTTATAACAATAAATAAATTTTGTAGATGTGAATGATTCACAAATAACATATAATGTGGCTGTTAAATTTTACAAATAACATTGTTGCAAAATTTTTTTCATATACCTGCACTAGTATATTTGATGCGGCAGAAAGAGTTTTATAGACGCAAGTTCACTGAATGAAAATTCTCATCTAAACTCCGACATTGACAATAAATTTGTTGAAATTCTTAATGACTTATTAACAAAATACCATTTTTCATTAGGCAAACAAAAATTCCGGTAATACTCATAATTCAAAACTATTGCTTGCTATGTTCTATTATAGATAATATTGTTGTAAAAATCTTAACTTTGTCTGCATTAGTACTCTTTTTGCTGCAAAAAGAGATTTACAGGCGTAAGTCTGAAATTCGATGATTTAGATAGAAACTGTCTGATACTGTCGACTGATTTAATAAGATTCTTGTCAATTTGGTAATAAAATGCCATTTTTAGCAACTGGAGCTATCTGATCAGTTTGCTTCGAAATTACAAAAATTAGCTGAATTCGACAGGAGTTTGGATGGA
Organism: Salticus scenicus; assembly: GCA_963930645.1. Lineage (NCBI taxonomy): Eukaryota > Metazoa > Arthropoda > Arachnida > Araneae > Salticidae > Salticus > Salticus scenicus. The sequence goes on from OZ005650.1 coordinate 123,907,355, forward strand.
TAATGTTTTTAAAATTTTTTTCACGAGTGAGCGTATGTGAAAAAGACGTTATAGATTTTTGTCTATTGTTTTTAGAAAAAGGATTAAATGCATTGAGATTATTCTTTTAAACACTGAGTTTTATTCTTGATTCTAATATTTGTTGAACAGGGATGATCACTTATTACTTCTGATTATTTTTGAAAAATTTCTTTGAAAAGTTTTATAGAACATGTAGTATATTTTGTTTGAAATTAAGTTTTTTTTTTTTTTTTTTTTGAAAAAAAAAACAGGATTTCATAACTATATTATTATACTTTTATGAGAATAAAAGTATAAGAAAGTTCAGATTTTACTTTCCACGATGGTAGACGGGTGGTGTCAGGTTCGAACCTAATTCTCGTTTGTCAGTCTAGCCACGAGACATTCGGTTTTTCGTGGTTTTCTACAAAACTTGGGTGATTAAGAACTAAGACCCTTATAAAATTTTCTATGAAGGACATCCCCTCTCAACTAAGTTTCCCTTGAGCTGACAATCGTCCATAAAAACCCTAACGATGTAAAAAAAAAAAAACTTCCTTTTCGCCAGCTACATTCTATTTTTAATTTTAAGAAACGTAACGTTTTATTTAGTATAATTCGTGTGTAAACAATTTGTAATATGGTCCACACAAGCATATTATTTCGATTCTGAACATTTTTTTTCAACTAGAAGTTATTTGCTTCTTGCCAGCGGTAAAAAAAAAAAAAAAAAAAATCAGAAAAATGTAGTGTAATTTATTTGGATGAAAGACTATTATGATAAACTAATATGTTCTGGACATCATAAAGGTTTCTTCTATAATTTCCTATACAAATTCAAGACGCAAATTTTTTTTAATTAAAAATATAATCTATTAATGCTTTTTTCCATCATGTATGGAGACTATTTTAATCTCAGAATAAGATAGAAAGTGTAGAAACAAAGAATTAATTTTGTGCCCCATAATCGACATCTAAAGTTTTTGTTGTTGTTGTTGTTAAGATTAAAAAAAAAAAAAAAAAAAAAAAAAAAAAATCAATAACTTTGCTTTAAATTATTGCAAATCTACGGTACAACAACTCGTTTTAAAGGTATTGATAAGTTCTTTTGAAAGATGCTATGTTAAAAATTTAAATTCCCCGAGGAGTATTTCTTCCGCAAGGGAAGGGGGGCAATGTTAATACATATACAAAACTTTTTTTTTTTCTAATTGAAACTATTACTACTGTAAATAATTACTTTAATTTTCCAATGTTTGGCTAAAATTAAACTTTCCTCGTTGTATTCATGTATACGAAATTTTATTCTATGTTACCATAGTAAAAATTGAGAAAAAACGGGATGAAAGCACCACCTGTTGAGTGATATATCCCAAAATATAATCAGCAACAATTTAAGTTAAAGTTCAATTAAATATCAAGTTGATTTAATGGGATAAAGTGTGTACAAAGTTTTGGTAACAGAGGCACATTTTCTAAAAAATAGTCAAATCGTGTTCAAGGGATCCCAAAACGTGTAAATTCGTCCGAAACTGGAGACCGAAAAATTTCACGTATCCAGTGCTTTCCTCTTAGATGTAGGAGAAAGTAAAAATACAATTATATTCATGCACCTTTTTTTATTTTTTTAATTATTTTATTAACGTTTATTCATTTTAAATCCTCTGAAGAGTATAAATTTTAATATTTCTATCCACATTATCAAGATAGTGCATATAAAATATAAAAATTCAAAGAGGGCTTCGCTGCCCCTTTACAACTCCTCTCAGAGACAATAGCCTCATTCACTCACTAATAATTTTAAATTGCAATGTGGATTATAAAAAAGAAGAAAAGAAAAGAAAAAGGAGGGAAAAAGTAAAATTCTGTCCTAAACAAAGTCCATTTTGATTTTTTTTTTTTTTTTTTTTTTTTTTTTTGGTAACTGGGTTTTGCGGAATTTGTTATTCAAGGTCGTCTATACCGCAAAATGGCATGTGTCTGAAAGAAATAGTCTTCTCTTCCTAACAAATATATCTTTTACATATTTTAATTTGGTGCCGAAGGGCCTACTATATTCATAAAGGTTTTTAAAAGCGAGGCAAAAGTATCTACGATTGTGCCAAATTTGCACTCATTTGATGTAATTTTCTTGCTGAAAGTACCTGGGAAAAATGTGATGTTATATATATATATTTTTTTTTAGTCGGTTAAAAACTGTTTAACTTGATAACAAAGAAAAAAGAGAGTTTTCATTTGCTGTATTTTGTCAGAGGGGAAAAAATAATACTCCTCTCGTCCTAAAAAATAAAGATAAATCTTGTTTAAAAAAAAGAAAAAGAAAAAATTCACACAAGCCGTTGTCACCATAAGTGATTGTGAAACAAGCCATTGCAATAAGCAGGTAGCAGTATGTACATTCGGGGGAAAAAAAAATCGCAGCACTCGCTGCAATTTCATAATTAATTGACGCAGAAAAATTTAATAGACACCATTCAACAGGAAATTAAATGCACTTTTTGAAAATGCTGTCAAATTTTGAATTAGGGGTTATCTACATATTGAAATGAGCGACAACTTTGATTTTTTTCAATAGCAACACCCAATTTTGACTTCATATTCGAATGTCTGAGAGTCTGGCAGTGCGGAAAAGTATACTGTTTGTATACTTTATTTTTAGTATTTATAGAGTTATAATAAAAAATGTGTTAGGGGGTTATCTGTAAATGTAGAAAAATAAAATGAGATCCTATAAGAAATAGACAAAATTTTAATGTTTTACACCGGAAATCTTTCAGGAAAAAAAGAATTATAAAAATTAATAAAAAAAGATAGACTTTTAACAGTTTCTTAATTAACTTAAATTCAGTTTCTTAAATTTGTATATACTTCAGTACTTTTTAAAATAATTTTAGGTCTCTTTAAATACATTACACTTGCGATTTTGTCCAGATTGTACTCTTTGAAAAAATTGCATTAGTTTTGAATTAAAAGTGTCTATTATGCCTGTAGGGATCACCAATAAAGCTTAAATTTTCTTTGGTAGGTGTAACATAAAATACGAAATGAAATAATATAGATATATATATATATATATACAACAACGCATAAACTAAATCTTTTCGGATAAATTATTGTAAGGGTTCATGAAGTAAATATTAAACAATTTTAATCTCAATTACCAGTTTTGGGTCAGTTGAACTCTTTGGAACTGTACGATTTGTTTAATAATTTCTATAAAAATATAATTTTTTTATTAATCCTTTCACGACTGCTGACGTAGATTCACGTCATTTGAAAATCTATAACTCTCTTAGTGGGCGTTTCTTTCGTAATTTGTGTGTTCCTTATTTCTTAAGTGTGTACCCAGTGTTCATATTTTTGCAATAAAATATACTAAGGATAGAACTATATTGATTAGAAAGAATATAATTACACTGTATATCCATTTGTATAATAATTGTGAATACAGAAAATTTGTTCTGAAATACTTTATTTTGAGAGAATAGGCGGATCTTACTGTAAAAATTACAAAATTCTGCGGTCGCAAAAAGTGTTAAAATATATTTATAAAAGTAAAAGTATTTTTAAAAACATATATATAAAGTTAAAATATATTATTAAAATTTTAAAGACTAAAGGATCCTTAAAATAATAATCCCCCCTCCCCTACAAAATAAATAAATAAAAATAAAGCAATATATGAAGCAAATGATTCAGCCTTTAACTACAACAGTAGTTAAGAAACAATTTTACAAATCTGTCTTGCATTCCAATTCCATTCGTTTTTTTAAGAGACATTTTTACATTTACCAATTTTTCTATTTAAAACTGTAAACCCCGCCTATTTAGTTATTTTTTTTCTTCTAGTGTTCGTTTAAAAGATTCGAAATTTATCACCAGTAATCGATGAAGTAAATACCACTTCTGCATATTTTTGTCAACATAAAATAAGGGGTTTAACACGAATACTCAATGTCACATTTACTTTTCTTTTCTGTATTGAAGAACGATAAAAGCGGGGCTTGTCGTCTTTAGAAAACAGGAATTCTTGATGCTAACACTAATGTCTAAAAATCATCATTTTTGTTTCATTTCTTTGCGTTTGACGTTGTTGTTATATAATTTGTCCCGTAAATAAAAAAATAAAAATATTTTGTTTAATTTTCTTTGTTATTTTTTAAGATTTGATTCGTTATCTCATGAAAAACTTTATAAGAGACGGCCCCCTAAACCACTCCAAAAGAAAGATTTATTTATATCTCGAAAACTAACAACTGGAATGAGCTGCAAATTTGCACACCGATATTTTTCAGCATTAGGATTCATTTTATGTAAAAATTAATATAGGCCATAATTCATAATTTTTATGAATATGAATTTATTAATATTTTTCAAAATTAAAAATATCTTTTAGAATCAAAAGTAATGATGGATCATGTTTGGGTTTCTTCACTGTATATCGTAAAAAAAAATTATATCGATCAAGTTATTTTTTGTGAAGATATTAATAAAAGTTTGAAATATGAATTTACATTAGCACCTGCAAACTTTGAACGCTTATAACTCTGTGAAAAAATAAGTAAAATATACAACCAATATACTTTTTCGCGTTGTCGCGATCCCAGGAATTCAAATATAAAATAAAAATGGGGCATTACCATTGAAAAAATCAAAGTTGGTGCGCGTTTTAATAGGTAGACGACCCCCAATTCAGTTTTTCAGTTCATTTTCTGAAACTACTCACAATTCCCCGTCGAATGATACCTATTACATTTTTCTACATCTATTAGCAACGAAGTTACGTCGAGTGCTGCGTTTTTTTTTTTCCCCGACTGTACTTTACCTATCGAAGAAGGAAACCACTTTATCAATTCTTAAAACTACTTTAAATAAAATTTATTCCAAATTCTCCTCTTTATGTCAGTTTTTACTACTCATACATTAAGAGTGAATAAGATAATAACTGTTTTCTCCCATACTTTGGACTTTTCTACTTGTAAATCTACTGTTAAATTTCAAAAAACAAACTCCACCAGCAAATTCTTTAGTTATTTGTTCAAAAAATAATCTAGAGTAGATATATAAGAACGAATGACCTACATTGTAGATTTTCACTTTAGTTGTTTTGATATTCCGTATATCCTACATACTTGCAGCGAAAATTTATAGCCGTCCTTCCAATTTTTATACATTGTTCTCCTTTTAGAATTTTATCACTTTTTCTAAAGATATTTCTAATCGCTGTCTCATAAAATTGTTTTAAAGTTCCAGAACGTGAATTATTGTTATGTGAAGTGAACAAATACTTAGATAAAAGTATCTTAATGCATACGAAAAAATAAAACAAAATAAATAAAATAACAATAATAATTATAATAATAACGTAATTGAATAATAAATAACCAAGCTAACATAATATTTAGATATTTTGCTAAGAAAGGATTTACTAACAATTATTTTGTCTCTATGCATTTCTAATGATTAAAATTCTCAATTCATCTATTATAGTTTAATCATGATTAACAAGTTGGCTGCCACGAGATAATTAGAATGCGTTATACTGAAGTTGGGGGAGGGGTTGTGTTCCCATCTTCAGTGAAATTGATTTTCGAAATTTAACTCGCTTTCTATCATTCGATTGAGCTGAAGTTTTGCATACAAGTATATTATCCATATCCGCTGGAATTTTTATTACATGTTAAAATAAAACTGTATGGTAAAGCTAGGAGTATTTGCATACAATTTAACAGAAGAATATAAAAATACAATTTTTTTTTTTTTTTGGCTAAACTATTGCTGAATAATTTTGAATTAATTCGTTTTCATCTGGTGTGTCACTCACACAACTTTCTCTTTATTTTCTCTTAAGGGGTAAGATAACGAGTACTGTTATGCAAATCTATGTTAAAACAATTCAAATTAGACTTCAGAACAGATTTATTTGACAAGCAATTCTGTTCTCAACCCCCCGTTATATTAATGTACCTACATTTATATAGAACATTTGGATCGCCTGAAATTAATTGTTTTTAATTTACTCTAACAGACACAGACAAAGATCAAACGTTAAAAACTTGACTTCGGTATTCAGGAAGCCTCAAAACTTGTAAATATACAAAAAACAAGGGATGGCTATTTAGCTTAAAAAAAAATACATTATTTACCACATGGCTATGAGGAATTAATTCCAATTTCTGAGCAGCTTTATAGGACATGGTCAAATATTACAGATTACAGTAAAGCACTTCCACTAACAATAAAAAAGAATGTTATGGCTTAAATATTGGCAGCCCTGTATATCTTCTGAAAGTTATGTACATGTCACATGGTGCACCTAAATATAATCCTATAGTAATAACACACGGCACAACCTGAAGTACACATCCATCAATTTTTAAGTATTGTCGCACTATAATCTAGTTCTTTTGTGTAGCCTTGTAAACGAACAGTGAATGATTTCTACACTATATTCTACATGAAACATGTTTTTACGTCGTGTATCAAATATATATATTCGTTTCATTTGCTTTAGAGCAGTCTATAGTTGTTAAACTCTACTTATATGCAATTTCCCCCGTAGATGTAACGTATTTGAATTATTTTGGATGTCCTTGTACACGAACCATTTGTTTGATCTCAACGAAAAGTTTGGTGTAGCATCCCTATATGATACACATTCAGAATACCAAGTTTGGACTTTCTGTTGTAATTTGTTTTTCAGATATGCTAATAACAGACAGACAGACACACACACACACACACAGACCAACCGCTAAAAACCTGATTTTTGGATTCAGGGGACCTGAAAACGTGTAAATGTAACAAAAACTCAATTTCGAAAATTTGACCCAAAAACAATACTTTCTCTACCTTATGGGTAAGAGAAAGTAAAAAAAAAATAAAAATAAAAATAAAAATAATTCAAAAAGAGCTAAAAACTTTTATTAAAAAAAACATTAAAGAATCGGAAAAAAAAAAAAAAAAAACAAGATCAGATAAGATTACAAAATAACATTAAGTTACTAGATAACATGTTTAAATAAAATTTGTACATTTCCTTTTCGCATTGAATGTTTGCTTGTTTGCTGATGTAATACAGATTGTCGTCATTTTCTTTACTTTTTTTTTTTTTTTTTTTTTTTAATCGATTTAGGTATTATTGTACTTCAAAATGGAGGTCTCAATTAATAATGAGTATCTCAACATTTAATAACGTTAAAAACTATTAATAACAGATACATAAATGTTGCATTTGGGAGAGCATAATACAAAACCATAGTATATGTGACGTCTTTTACTAACTCTTTATATGATGTAAGTATAAAGCAAATATTAGTGATGAAAGCAAAGTCTGCAACTACCATGAATTTAGATCTGAGTTTAACTTTTGTTGCGTTATTATAGCTTTTAATGTGCCATCTATTTGATTTTTTACGCTTTATACAACGTAATATATAACAGAAAAATAACCTCAATATTTAATTAAAGAAATACTATAATTACTTTACTACCAGTACAAGTTCTTTCTTTGAAAAGTCTAAGTTTCCAATTTCGCCTATGTTGTACCAAGATGTTATTAAACTAATTTTTGAAAAATATTTTTTTCATAAATAATATATTGTCAGATTGATTTATATTAAAATAATAATAATAATAATAATAATAATAATAATAAAAATAATTTAATAATTTGTCTAATATATAAACTCTGGTTAAGCACAAATTTATTTTACAATACTTGAGCGCCTAAATGAAAACTTTTTACTTAAAGTATTTTTCCCCCTTAAATTAATTAATTAATAATAATAATAATAATAAAGATATCCCCCCCCCCCTTCGTTTTTCCTACATCGGCATGTATGGGTGTATATTGAGCATATATTGTGGTATATATAGTTCATACACCAAATTCCATAGAAGTCTGTGTTTAACTGGAACTTGGCAAAAATGAACGACAATTAGATTTCGGCATATTTCTTCTTGCAAGTGGGACTACTTTGACTTACTTTCTAAGTAATAATATACAAACAAAACAGTGCCAACTTGATATATAAGAAGCGTATTTTGAGAAAAATATTGATTCAGTTTTGGTACTTATTATCCAACGTGTAATGATAATATGCTATATTGTTCACGGTGTTGTTGATAGCATATATCTTATTTCAGTTACACGTAATTACTCAAACAATATATGTAAAATGCCTATTCTGTGAAATTATAGTATTTAATTTGACTTATATCTACCAACAAATGCTGCCATTATATTTTGCTATGATTTAAATGATAGTTTACTTAAATTTTAGTTATAGATTTTGTGATTATACCTTGCCCATTATTATATTAAACTGAACTCATTCAATTTGTGTGGATCACTCAACAGAAATTGGCGTCATTTTGCGATGAACATTAAAAATCGCTTTCTCGCTTTCTCAACTTTTATAGGATAAATCTAAATCAAATTCAATTTCAAATTCATAGTATTGAAAATGATGCGACTTTTGTTATAATACATTAAAATTGCATGCAAGAAGATTCGCAGAGAATATATTATTTTACATTGCGGCCTTCTTGATCAATTAACTGTACATTTTTACTTTCTCTTTCCCATATAAGGTAAAGAAAGTTTTATTTTTGGGTCAAATTTTTGAAATTGAGTTTTTTATTTATTTATTTATATACATATTTATATATATATACACACGTTTTGAGGTTCCTTGAAACCAAAAATCAGGATTTTAATAGTTGGTCTGCATGTGTGCGTCTCTGTGTGTGTATGACAGAGTGCCTGTTATTTGCATATCTCGAGAACAAATAGTTGCTGGAAGTCCAAAGTCGGTATTCTAGATATATATCATATAAGGATTCTGCACTAAACTTTTTGTTGAGTTTAAGCAAATGGTTCACGTACAGGGATATCCACGAGAATTCCAATTCGAATAGATTGCGTCTATGGGCTAAACTTGTTTTAGGTTCAGTTTAACATCTATAGGCTGCATTAAACAAATTGAAATGAACATATAATTTTTATAAAAAAGCATGTCCTTATGTAGAATACGGTAAGAAAATCATTCGCCATTCCTTTACTACCAAATTGAATTCAGATATATTGGGGCTATCTTGAAATTGCGGGAAGTGCTTTTCAGGATTTACTATATGTTTTTAATATGAGACTAAAATTGAATACGTACACAATGTATTGTGTATATAATTTATTGACAATATACAGGGCTACTCAAAGTTAAGTTAAAACATCATTTTCCATTGAATATTATTGAAGGAAGTGCTTTATTATATTTTACCCTGTCCAAGAAAATCGCCCAGGAATTAAAATTAATTTCTTATGCTCGTATGATAGACAAAGTACTATTAGAAGTTTCATTTTCTGTTTTATTTTATTTTTATTTTTTTCTTCGCTTGTTATAATTACTCATTTTGAGGCCTCCTGAATACGAAAGTCAAATTTTTAGCGGTTGATCTGTGTGTAAGTCTATTATCAACATAACTTAAAAATAAATAATTTCTAAAAATTCAAATTTGGTATTTTGACGTTCATATGGGGTTGCTTCTTAAAACATTTAATCAAGATGATAAGTTTCACGTCCCGTGAAACTTACCATCTTGATTAAACGTTTCGTGGCGAAAATTACACGAATGATTTGGAATAAACTTTTAAATTTAATAACAATCTTGAATACTTTATAAATGTAGGTACAATAATCAATCGGGAGGTTAAGGGGGTCCTCACATAACATTATAAGCCAAATAAGACTATTCCTAAACTAAACCTAATTTGAACTGTTTTCAAAATAAGTTCATTTAAAGTATTTATTATCTTACCCTACTCACCAATCTGTCTTTATAGTTTTGAAATGCAGGGTAGCCACCCCAGATTATATAATCTAGAAATACATTTTTACTGTTTTTTTTTTTTTTTTGGACGTAACTATAAATATGAGTTACATACTAATCACTTAAAAATTTAAGCAGAGCTATTACTACAGTCTCCCTGCAGATAGTTCCACGTGCCTTTCTCTAATTTTAAGTCCATAAACTGGCTTCTTTCCAAACTTAGAAATTATACAGGTGTTGTTTTTCGTTAGTATTTCTACTTCATCTCAGTGTTCAACAACCTTTTCATTTCTCAGACTCGTGGCAAGTTTAATTAGAACAAAATTCATCTCTAACAGAAGAAGTTTCAGTGATTTTATTTATTTTCCTAAAATACTACAGTAAATTAAAATAAAAACAATGCCTGTTGTCAATAAGCAAGCACTTAGCTTTTATTTTCCTTACAGACATTTTCACATAATATTTGAAAACTACGCTCTTTTAATATATATATATGTGTGTGTGTATGTATATATATAAAGGGCTTTCTTTTATATAGTGAAGCTTGTATATGACTGTATGTATGTGCGTATTTGTTTATTGCTATAATTTGTTAATTTCCAAAAACCTTATTCTCTTTTCTACAACCAATAACCGATACATTTATCCTATGGCACAAAATGATTAAAAACGTTTCTCGCGTTCAGTTTTCGCAATTATTATGTAAGACTAATAACATTCGTTTGCTGTTATTATCATTGTATTTGGAAATTATTACATTTAAATTTAAATTAGAGTAAAAATTTTTCTTAAAAATATGTTAAAAAAAAAGAAAAGAAAAGAAAAAAGAAAGAAAGAAAGTAAAAGGATTATTTTTATTTTTTGTTTACGTATTATCACAGACGAAAAAAGAATAAAATTAAGTGTAAACTAACATTAAAGTTTAATTTGCAACTCAAAGATTAAAAATTAAAGAAAATCATTAAAATTTCTTTAGATATAAATATTTTAAAATGTAATTCTAGGCAAAAATTCATTCTGCTTTCTAATTCTAATGCAGTTAAACATCTTTTCATTGTTGTAAAATTGATGTTTTTAAAATAAGTTTGAACAATTTGTATGTTATATTGGTGCCAAAATTAATTACAAAGAAATTTTTTTCTAAGAAAACAAATATTTTGTCTGTAACTTTGTGTCATTGTCTGGTAACAGACTTAATTTTCAAAACAATCATAAAAAGTAATTTCATATGGCATTCACATTATTCTCTTTTATCCGATATAACTACAGTCATAGTATTACAGTTTAATGTGTAATATATGAGATAATGTATGTGAATGTATCTAATGCATTTGGAACAATAATTCAAGAGAGTTTTAAAAAGAGCTTTATTTCACAAAAGTTTCTATGTGGGACGGAGGAGGGGGGGCTACGTCATGTTAATACGTCATTTCAACCTCACGTTTAAATATCTTGTAACTATATTCCTAAAATATTTAAAACGTTTATTAAATTTTATAATTTATTTCAAATTATTCAGTGAATTACTGCACAAACCGCCCTCTGAAGTTTATTGGACTAATTTTGAGTAGATCTGTATATTATATGTAAATTATATACTTACCAAACAATATACTTAGCACAACATAATTTAAAAAGAAATGCATGACACAACTTCAGACAAATTTCGAAGTACTTCCAAACTTACCTGAGAAAATGAAGAAATTTTTGATCAACTTTCAGATTTTTTTTTTATTTTTTTTTTTTTTTTTTTTTTATGAATGCATGAACAAACATTTTTTTTTTTTTTTTTTTGTGAAAACATTACTCTATTAATTAAAAATATTACTTTGGTTTACTTCAAAACAGAAAATTATTTTATTGATGATTATTTTTTAAAAAATTCAAGGGTGCTTTCTCACTGCGCGCATGATATTTCAAAAAGTATTCGTGATATAAACTTAATTTATTTTTTCAACCATGCATTTTGACATAATGAATAAAATGAATTAAAAATAAGAAGTTCTGTTCAATAGAAAAACAAATTATGATTGTGGAAGCATAAAAAATTTAATGGTAATTTCATATTTAGAATTTAAGTACTAATTAAACTCCATATTATTAAAATAATTAAAACCTTTTAGTTCAGATTCTTAATTTGAACATTTTGTTTCATTTAGTGTAAAAATTATAATTATAAAGGAAATTGTATTTGAGATATCCTGCGTGCAATGAGAAATCCTCCTTGAATTTTTTTAATAATAATCTGTAATAAAAAATAATTTTCTACTTTAAAGTAAACCAAAATAATGTTTTTAATCAAAATAGTGTAATGTCATACTAGTTAACACACACACACACACACACACACACACACACACACACACACACACACAAAAAAAATTGTTTGTACGTGCATTTTCTTTTTTAAATTCTGAAAGTTGATCGAAAATTTCTTCATTTTCTCATTTTTAAAAGTAGGCTGTCCCCTTTTAATACTGTCTAAAGATACCAATATGTACCAACGAGAAATTTCGGCCATGACTGTAATTTATTTGAATGCTTTCGTATGTCCCTGTACATGAATTATTTGTTCGATTTTAATAAAATGTTTCTAATATCATCCACATATGATACAGATTTAGAATACAGAGTCTGAACTTCCTGCTGATATTTGTTTTTGATTTATGTTAACACTTTCACGACCGCATGTTTTTGTCTTTTTTAGAGTAAGCTCCGCCTGTGGGCGTTATCCTTTTACATTAAATTAGTTTAAGTGAATGATCTCTGTATTCAAATTTATAATATAAATCAATATTCGTTACAATCATACTCTTTCTAATCAAAGTATATGTATTCATAGTGCATTGATTGCACAAGTTTGTATATTAGGTACATTGTTAAGAAATAATGTGACATATGTAACCTAAAGAAACGTCCACTGGCGGATTTATAGATTTTCAAATGACGTGAATTCACGTCAGCAGTCGTGAAAATGTTAATAGCAGATTCACAGACACCAACTGCTTAACTGTATTTTCAGATTCAGGAGACCTCAAAAGATGTAAATATAGCCAAATTTAAATTTCGATAATTTGACCGCAAAACAGTACTTTCTATATAGTTATAGATCAGAGGAAGTATGAAAAAGGTTGCCCTACATAGTTTGAAACTTCACAATACAAATATTTTCTATCTAGTAAATACAAAACATAAAATTGCAGTAAGTATTACTTTAATATTCAAATTATGATGCATTTGACCCAAAGTGAAAGACAAAATGTACTAAGCAAAATTTGTAAATGACTAGCATTAAAATGACCTGTATCTGATATCGTATAAAAACGAAATAAAGAAAAGAAATTTTTACTATTTACTTTTTTGATTCACTTTATTTTTTTTTAACTTCATCTTAAATTTAATAGAAGAAAGTATGGATATCGTAATAATATTCGACTTCTTGTTTTCAATGGATTTACACGTTTTAAGAGGTCTAGAACATGACTGCATGGAATTTCATATAAATTTACATATAATTGCGCCTTGACATAAATTGGTGCCTATCAACTTTTGGAAGAAATGGCCGAACAGCGCTGTCATGCCTTTTTTGTAAATTTTTATTTTGGCAGTATAGGACAGAATTTCATATATATGTGTACAATGAGAAGTATTTTTAAGGAATCAAAATGAAATTAAAAATAATTATTTATCTTAGTAATAGTTAAGTAGTAAAAATGTATTGCATATGAAGGAGCATCAATTCCCCCAGGAATAGTATATTTTCAATATGAGAAATTTTCAAAAGAACTCGTCAATACCTTCAAAACGAATAGTTGAACCATAGATTTGTGATAATTTAAAACAAAAATATAATTTTTTCCCTTTTTAACAAAATAAATAATTAATTAATTAAATAAACGCATTGTCCAAAATGTTGTCTGTAAAAGAAAAAAATTAACTTTTTTTTTTTTTTTTTTTTTTTTTTTTTTTTTGACATTTAGTGTTATACTTCTCAAAGATGAAAACCGTCTGCATTCATCATGGAAAATAATTTTAATAAACAATAAATTTAACAATTAAATAAAATAATAATTTTTATAATTTGCCTGCGTGAATTCGTATAAGAAAATATACAAGAAAGTTTTGTGGTGGTCACAATATGCTGTTTTTTTTTTTTTTTTTTTTTAAACCTTCGTGAAATAGATTCTACTTTACTTAAAGTCAAAATAGAACGACAAAACGTAAATAAATGAGAAATATTAGCACTCTTTTTCTCTAATCTTTAAAGTAACACACGCATAGGAAACTTCTTCAGCATTTTATTTTGACCTCAATAAGAAATTATTAATAAAGCTTTGAATCAGTTTTCCTTTATTTTAAATACTGAAGTATTAATTGCAATAGAAATATTTTCATGATAAAGATATACATATACATTATTATTATTATTATTATTATGTCCTCTTCACTCTCATCGAGTGCTCTCGTAAAATGTTGTAACCACCCGTATTATTCCCAGTTATTTTGAAATGTGTGCTGCATTAAAAATGGAATATTATTTGCAATATAAGCATTTTACTTAAAATATAAATTAATTAAACTAGAGTCACTTATTCAATTAATAATTATAATTATAATAACAACGCACAGAGATTTAAAATCCATTTATTATGATAAATAAAGAAAAAAATATTTTCCCATCTCTCCTAAGCATTATCAGGTAACTTTAATATAAATTAGTTCTTTAGTCTTTTATTTTTCTTGTTGGCCTGCAGTTTGCGTATTACCTTTTACTTTATTTACGTCCTCTACTTTCATAGTGCTGTTGCCAACATGTTGCAACCATGTGCAAATATTTTCGCATCTGTCCGAAACATTATCAGATAATTTAAATATTAATAGTTTTATTTAGTCCTTTTTATTTCCTTGTTGGCTTAGAGTTTGTGTATTATCTTTTACTTTATTTACGTCCTCTACTTTCATCGTGTGGTTTCGCAACATGTTGCAACCATGTATACTATTCCTAACTATTTTGAAGGGTACCTTAAAATGGAACACTATAAATGTCAACAGATCTCTTCCAAAAAGTTGATCTACAGCGGGTATAACCCTTTCTTCAGCTATTACAGCTAAAGAAGCCAACCGCCACGTTCTATTCTCAGAGGCAAAGGACGAGAAGGAGATGAAAATAACCCGGAAAACACTCTGACTTCTCTAAGTATTTGTGTGTATATGCACAGCCGACTTTGGTTTTGTGTTTCTTTAGGAGAGTTGGTCGTTGTAATATTTCGATGAAAAGGAGAGCGTTTCTTATCTTAGAAATTTGGCGCATACTTGAATTTTTGTTTCAATGACATTTCGCAGAGGATGCCAGCTAAATTCTCGTACTTTGCATGTACCGAAACAATTTCACTTTTTGCATTGTACGAGCAACGCACGTACCATTTATTCTCATAATTAAATTAAGTTGCTATTTGTTTTGGGGGTTTACTGCGTATTTAAATGACGGATAAATACATTACATGTATTCTTTAACCACATTTCTTGTGACCATGAAAGCCTCTGCGCAAGTGCGGATTGAACGAGTCCAGTGTTAAAATAGGGGTGACTGAGAGAAAACAAGCGATAAGGGAACACCAAATAACTGGATGTTTGCCAAATAACTATCTCTCGGCGAATTTTGCATCCCTCCAAACTTTTGGACTCGGCCTCACTGCTAGTCGTAGGAAACGTGGTCGCACTATATAACATATTTTTCATTGGATTATTTTCTATTTTATTATAATTAATATTTTATATTATTTTATATTATTTTTATTAATATTATAATTTTACTATAATTAGAAAAATTAGTTAAAACTTAATTACATTGTTACCTAAACATTTTTTAAAGTGTTTCATTTCAAACGTATAATTTCACTGCTTGGTATGAAAATTGCCCCCAACACCATTTTGGAAAATTATTATGTAAAAGGACCTTCTGAATCCGAATATGACGGTCATTGTGCTATATCACAAACCGTTTTTTGGGGACGCCCCTCTATTTTTACCACTTTTTGATATTTTTATGACTATAAATTTGATTTATAGTGGAGAAAAGAAATAGTTTAACTGTTAAATATCTTCTTAGGGCCTGAAGCAGTGAAAAAATCTAAAACCTAAACATTTGCAGCAAGAGAAAAATTTGCCATTGAAATTATAAGTTACATTTATTATATTTTATTAATCAATTATTATTACTTATTACACATTATATTTTTTTGTTTTTAAGTGTTAAAATAATTCTTTTCCCTTCTCCAAATCAAATTCCTGGCCATGAAATTACCGAAGAGTGATAAAAATTGGGGGAGGAGGTGATGTCCCAAGAAAACGGTGGGTGATGGGGAAAAATGGGTGTCATATTCGGATTCAGGAGTTCATTTTACATAAGAATCAGCAGGAATGGTGTCAGGGCTCGTTTTTTTTTTTTTTTTTTTTTTTTTTTTTTTCAAATTAGAATATTATTTTCATAAATTGCTGTGATTTTTCTTTTCTAAACGTTTAGAAAAAAGATCTAATAAAGATAAATGATTAAAATGTCTTTTTTTTTTTTTTTTTTTTTTTTTTCAGAATATATTAAATACATCTGTTCACAATCTTAATTATGATAGAATTGTTTCGCCAATATTTGCTACAAAAAACTTCGACTTAAATATTTGAAATCAGTTAAAAAAAAAAAAAAAAATCATTTAAATTTAAAAGTAATTTTCACGAAAGAAATTTCACCCAGAATTTTAACTTATCATATCAAACAAGCAAATTCCCATATAATAAATAAGTTTTAAGAGAAAATTTTTCTAAAAGCACTTTTTATCTTTTGAGGAGAAAAGTTTTTAAAAATAGAAAGAATCATATAATAAAGAATCAGACCGATAGACCCTGTTACACATTATGTACGACAGATGAATACTTAACTCCGCTTTTCATAAGAAAATGCTCCAAATCTTTACACATATTCAAGATAATTTTGCGATCTTTACCATAATTATCGGGACACCCTTAAGGTGTATTATAGTAAGTGTAAGTGTAGATGCAAAATCTGCTACATTTGAGCCCTAGGCCTGGGTGAAAAGCACACCGTGTGAAGAAGGGGGTCCTATTTAAGAGGCCCAAGCGCATATTTACTCGCATTGTAGAAACTCGTATTAACCGAGTTTCTCTGAAAACTATGGAACACTCCGAATGGCTAGGTTGGTGAGTACGGCTTGGTATCGAATCCGACACTTTCTGTCAACCAGCTTCAAAAGTAAGAATCTCTAGGCCATTGGTAAAACCAATAAACAATAAAAAAAGAAAATTACAATAAACAGATGAACGAGGAAAAACACTTGTGGTGCTTTTATTGACTTTAAAGACTTTTAGATATCAATTTTTCTTATCGAGTTTTTGCATTCTCTCTAAAATACGGGAATATTACCCATTACTCCTGTAAAACTTGTTTCACCGTACAACACTGACGAAATTAGAAAGCTTATCACATTCAAAAACATTCAGGTGTCAATTATTCCTGTTGAAGATAGGAATTATATATAAAATTATAAAATGTACCAAGTATTATTTCGGGAAAACGTTTTTCTACGGATCACTCGCAATGTTTTTATTGAATCTAAAAAACTTTAAGATATCAGTTATTCATATCGAGTTTTTGCACTGTGTCTGATATACGAAAATATTAACTATTATTCCTGTAAAACTTGTTTCACTGCAAAACATTGATGAAATTAGAAAACTTGTCGCATCAAAAATCACTAAGGTGTAAATTATTCGTGTTGAAAATTTGAATTAAATTTAAATCCCATCAAGTATAGTTCTGAGGAAACGTCTTTTATTGAATCTAAAAACTTTTAGATATCAATTTTTCTTATTCAGTTTTTGCATTGAATCTATAATACGAGAATGTTAGCTCTTACTCCTGTAAAACTTGTTTCACCGTACAGCACTGATGAAATTAGAAAACTTGTCGCATCTAAAAACATTCGGGTTTAAAATATACCTGTTGAAGTATAAATTATATCTAAAGTATATTAAATATTGTTTCGAAAAAAAGATCTTTCATCGGAATACTGTAAATGTTTTTATTGAATATAAAAACTCTTAATTTTCAATTATTCCTATTGAGTTTGCATTATATCTAAAATACGAGTACATCAATTTATTCTTATTTTTATTTTATTTTATTTTATTTTACTTTATTTATCTATTTTGTAAAAGTTGTTTTACCAGAAAACTTGGATGCTTTTTTATTGCATCTAAATAATTCTTGTATTTATTGTTCCTATTGAACTTGATCTATTTATTATTTTAGAGTTACGTTTAAATTATTTAATTTTGTTAACTGTCAAATTTTCTGTTAGGTTATCAATGTGTAATTACGTACTATATATATAACTAACTATAAATAATAATGATAATAATAGTTTAGTTCAAAGGGTGAGCAAGTTTTTATTACGTTCACATTTTCTTCTTCATAACTTTTATCTCATATAAAACTAGTATAAAGCTATCTTGGTGAAAATTTTGAAAAATTTTCCCCGAATTTGCTACAGATTGCTTTAAAATTTAATTGTAGCGTTACTTTGATTACCTTGTTAGTGGTTTTGAATGATATTTTATTGGTTATTGTTAGGATAACGTTATCTCCGAACGTTAAAACGTTATCTCCGAATCTCTGAATATTTAATTACTACTTCAAAAATGCATTGGATCTTAGAAATTAAAATAATAAAAATATTTAATATATGTATATATTTTTAAAGTATAAAAAAGGAAAATCAATCGGACTTGTTTATAATTCTATCTAAATTTTCAATTATTACTTTCCAAACATACATATTTAAAGAAAGTATTGTTATCAGGGAAAAATTCGAATTTGAGATTTCGATGTATTTGTACTTTCTAAAATACCCCGAGTTCATTGTAGCTTTTTTTACGGTGATGGACGTGTGTATGTATTTGAGTGAACACGATAACGTCTAAACCAGGTATGGCCAACCCGCGGCCCCCGGGACGCAAGTGGCTCGCCGTGTACTAATTTGCAACCCGCGACGGAATTCATGAAATTCGTAATTTAACAACTTTGGTTAACTGATTAAAAATAAATAAATTCATTGACTCTTCGGAGTAAATATACCGTTTATGACAGATAGCTACAGAAAGATATATGTCACAGGTTATTGTTGATAAAATTTTATTAAAAAGTTTATTCATGATTCTTTTTATGATAATTATGAATGTATAATTATACAATTTTGACAGTTCTATTGTTATAATTTATGAATGAATTTAATATTAATGAAATATTTTTAAAATCTTAACATTTATTATTCCTCCGCACCCCTGAATAAATATATACGCAGATATATGTACACACCCACACAAACGGGCCCGCTTGAATAAAATGGATCTCCAATGATGTCCGCCAAGAATTTTGGACAGGCCTGGTCTAAACGATCATCATTAAGGGAAACTATTTGTAAGTTGGCAACAAAATATATTTTTTTTAGCTTGATTTTTCTAATTGAGAACTTTATTAACTAAGGTGATATAAATTCCAGATCGAGAGAATTATGTCCCTTCTGCAAATGTCAGTATCTCTTGTGATGCTGGCGACCCTCTCGTTCGAAAGAAATAGAACAGTAGAGTACATACACAAAATGAATAGCGGTATCAATAAATTTTTAAGAATAGAGGGAAATTCTAAGTTATCAAACAAAAATTAGTTATTGAAACATACTACTCAAATAATAGCAATAATATAAACATTTCTTTTATGATTGTCTTTATTATCAGATATCTAGATTTTTACAAACATCTTAATCACTGATTGAGCTGAAAGTTGGTACGTATGTTATAGTTCACAGTAGAACAAACCCTATTGATTTTGGGTGAGTCTAGCACTTATATATATATATTTTTTTTTTCCACAAGGACACAAAGAAAAATTATTTATCATTATGGCCTATGGGCTGAAATTACTTAAAGTGCGATATGTCTTATTCAATTGAGATATAAATTTATATACATGTTACAGGTTATCATAGCAAGAACTGTACAAATTTTGGAAAATCTAGCGCTTTTTTTTTTTTTTTTTTTTTTTTTTTACATGGGCACAACGAAAAATTCTTTATCATTATTGTTTATGGGCTCAAATTATTTAAAGGGCAATATCATCTAAATGCCTTATCGAATTGAGCTGAAAATTTATATACATGCTATAGGCCACCGTCGAACGAGCTATAGAAATTTTGGCACTTACAGAGTTCTACAGGGACACAATGAAAAATTCCTTATCATTAGGATCTATTGGCCCAAGTTATTTGAAGTGCAACTGCATAAATTTCAACAACCCTAACAGCACAGTTAGGCTTAACATATCCACAGTACATCTTAAGGACGTTTCTGGGATGTCTTTTCATCCAGAAGGCATCTTGAAGATATCCTGGGGAGGCGATGTGCTGTCTGGGAATATACCACATATATGGAGAGAAAAATACTCAAACACTCTATTACAGTTTTCTCTTTTGTTTGTTTAACAATTCTCTTATATTTATTATTTATACAACTGTTACTTACTTAATGTTCGAAAAGTCGAGTGAAGTTACTCCAGATTTTTTTTTTAAAGGTGGTGAAAGATTGTTCTATAATGAGACAATTTATCATTATGAAACATACAAGGATTATCATCTGTTGATTTCGGAAAAAGAGACTTGATTTAAATAGAATTTTTTTAAAATCTTATTTTAGCTTCAAAATTTGAGATAATATCTGTGGTGATTTATTTTAAAACTTTTTTTTTTTTCCCTTTTACTACGCTTTTATGTCAATGCAGGAAAAATTTCACAATCATTTATAGTACATGAAAGACTAGAAGCAGCCGAAAGTTTATTTTGATAGTAGTAATGCTTTTAATCATTAATCTTAATCAGGTTTAATTCAGAAAAGAATCGTTGATGCCGTGCCAAATGGGACTGTGCCACAATATTACGTTTTCTTGCCATTTGGTTCATAGGAATCGCGTTAAAGAAAGAAAGAAAGAAAAAAAAAAGATAAGAAACAAGACATAGAAAAGTAACAATTAAACAGTTTCTAATAATTTATTTGTAAATGTATGTGCATTCTTTGCAGACAAGATACAATTTCTGAAGCATATTGTCTCATGAGTAGCAAAGCTTTTTTATTTTTTTTTATTTATTTATTTAGTTTAATCTAGTTTTATTTATTTACTTATTATTGCCCTTTTTACTTTCCATTAGGGATATATATATATATTACAGAAAGTATTGTCTGTGAGTTTTTGTTATATTTTCAGGTTTTGAGGTTCCCTGAATACGAAAAAATGTTTTTAGTGGTTAGTCTGTGTGTTCGTTATCAGCATACCTCAAGAATAAATAGCAGCAAGAAGTTCAAACTCGGCATTCTAAATATTTATCATATAGATATGCTCAGTGGCGTATCCAGGATTTTTCCAAGGGGGGGTTCGTCCTTCCGAATTTTTAATTAAATTTAATTAGGTTTAATTAAGTTTATTTAAGTTTAATTAGGTTTAATTAAGTTTATTTTTAATTAAGTTTAACAATCTTTTAAAATATCATATATTACTTTCCGAAAATAAGAGTAAGAAAATGAAAAATAGTAAAACAAACTCACCAATTAGAAGATCAAACTGAAAAATCTTTAATTAGCGACGAATAACTAAGAGCCTGTACAAACTGCTACACAAAACATAAAATTCAATGCATAGTTACGCAAAATATTTCATTGAATTTTCTTATTTACAGAGCGAAGTCTAATCGACGAGAAGTTTTCGCTAGTTCATTTAAAATGTCTTCTACTGTTGGGGTATTGTTTGGGTCACTCCTTCAAGGTCACTACTTCAACGGTCACCCCTTCTCCATATGGTCGACCCCTCTTGTCCTTGAGTATGAACTCGTAAAGGCCAGTTTCCACTAAAGTTGGAGCTTCCAGGTCCAAAAAAGACATTAATCACGCTCCGCACACAAAAAGCCAAATGTCTTGTCATCAGTTGTAACCTTTTTTTATCAGATTGCGCAGTTACTTCAAAGGAAAGCATACAAAATTGACAAAGATATCTGCCTCTGGCCCATCAATTATCTCAGATGGGGGTTAGAACCAGAGTCTTCCAACGCCGTTCGAGGGTTTTGAGCCCGGCTGAACACATCAAAGGATTCTGAATAGAAGCCGTCGAAAAAGCCGTAGTGGAAACCGGACTTAAAAGTGAAATCCTTTTCAGAGAATTGTTTTCAGGGGAAACATGTTTCGCGCCGCGCAAATGAAGTGGTTTAGTTATTTTTAGGAGTGTTTATCGCAGAGTAATGAAAAAAAAAGTTAGTCATAATTTTAAACCACTTCATAGAAAAAAGCATTCTACACTTGCCATACATTTTTTCCGCCTGAAATGTGAAAAAAATGTAAGGAACAGCCTAATTTTTCTTATCATACATTTTGTCAAGGGGGGGGGGTTTAAACCCCCCCCCCCTTGCATACGCCACTGGATATGCTACACTAAAGTTTTCGTTAAGATCAAGCAAATGGTTCGTGTACAAGGACATCCAAGATAATTAAAATATACATATACGTCTATGGGCGAAATTGCGAATAAGTACAGTTTAACATTTATAGGCAGCACTAAACTAAACGAAATGTGCATATATTTTTTGTATTCATAAAACCATGTTTCGTACAGAATATGGTACGAAAATCATACACCATTCTTTTACAGAGCTACTGAAAAGAACTAGAATATACCGGGACTATATTTGGAAATTGATGGAAGTATATTTCAGGTTGTGCTGTTTCTGTATATTATTAATATAGGATTATATTTAAGTACACAATGTGGTGTGTGCATGATTTTTAGAATACATACACGGCTACTAGTAGTAAAGCGAAAACATTCTTTTTTATTGAATGTAATTGGTGGAAGTGCTTTACTATAATATTTTACCAGGAAAACTGCTCAGGAATGAAGATTCATTCTTCATATTCTTACGGTAAATAAAGCATTTTTTTTAAGTTAAATGTTCAGCTTTTGTTTTTTGTATAATTACACGTTTCAAGGTTCTCTGAAAACTAAAATCAAGTGTTTAACGTTTGATCTTTGTGTGTGTCTCTTACCAGTTTAATTTAAATTATCTCTGTGTACAGGAAACTCAAACGTGGTCTTTTGAAGTTCATATGAAGTTGCTACTTGAAAAATTTGATCAAGATTTATCAGTTTCAAGGACCGATTAGATTGAAAGTTGTCTGAATCATTTGGAATAAGTTTGTAATTTTAATAACAGCTTTGAATTCGATGTAAATATATGTGGAATATTTAAACGGGGGGTTGAGGGTGGCGGTAGCCTGCTCACACAGAATTATTTGTAAAATAAAGCTGTTCCTAAGTCTAATTTGAATTGTTTTTAACGTAGGTTTGTGTATAGTACTTGTCATCTTCCCCCTTAATCTGCAATTTGTCTTTATAATATTGAAATACAGGGTAATAGAAAGTCGTGTGAGGGCTATATTAGATTTTTTTTTTTTTTTTTTTTTTTTTTTTTTTTAAGAAATAGTTATTTTAGATGTTTATTCAGATCACAATTTATTTAAATTTCAAAAATTATCGTTCCATATTTTTCTTTTCCTCTAAGCAAAAGTATCATATTAAACAAATCCATATTATTTATTTATTTATTTTTATTTAAATTTTTTTTTCATAATAACAAAATCAATATGATAAAGTAGAAATAAAACATTCGTACAACATTGAACACATGTCCCATGTAATTAAGTGTGAAGAAATAATAACAATTAGTCGGCCTAGCGGTCGATAATATTATCAGATATTATGTATTATTATTATTATTTTTAATGATTTTAATTATTTATTTTTATAATTTTTCCTCTAATTTAGTTGAACATTTTGACGATAATTTCGCAGGGTATTAGCCGATGCTGTGGTGGTGTCTTTACATAGCGTTAAATTTTCTCTTAAACTTATTTTATTTCTTTTAAATCACGGATCATTTTTCTTTTTTAATACATTGTTGCAATTGTGAACATCATTTTTCTTCAGTTAAATCATCCTTCCTCCATTATTTTATTAATTTCACCAAACTAAGAATATATATATATATATATATATACATATAGATATATCAATACATTTTTGTAGCAATGCCGTCAGTTTCGAGCGTTAGTTTTATGAAACTTGAGCTTTTATTGTTAAGAAAGATAATTAAAAAAGCAATTGGAAACCGAATCGAAATCTGTCTCTACAGAATTTAGTATAGTTTTGTCTATAATGGTTATTTCTTGTAATATGAGAAAGTGATTGATAGTTCATGAATGATGCATGATTTTTATATATAAAGCGCAACTTCTCCCCAGGACATCATAAGAATATTCTGTGTTCTCTCAGAAGATCACAGGGAAGTCCTGTGGATAATTTGGGCAATATGGATTACTGCTCGCATATGTGTATATATAACTATATAAATTTTTCTCTATATCTTAATATCAGAAAGTTTAAATATTCTACTTTATTTCAGGTTGCTGATGACTACACTTTTATCTCAGATTGAAAGCAATAGTTTTTGGTGGCAAATAAATTAATAAAATTAATATTTCCGTCGCATAATTTTTTTTCACTTATTGTCATATTGGTTATGATAAATCGTTAAATATAGGGGAGAAAATTACGTTCTTTTATTAAAGTTATTGTGATTGTTTATAATTACTAAATAATTTGTACGGCGGTACATTAGGAGCATACAGCAAGTACATGCGTACTTTCGAGAAGAATCTAAGGCATAAATGTTTGATAAACCTATTGCCTCTAAAATGTAAAAATTTCTTTTAAAAATTTATCACATTTATCTAAATACAGACGTAGAAGTGTAAGCGATTAAACGTCGGGGAAAAAAAAAAAAAAAAAAAAAAAGTAAAGAAAAAAAAACAAGTTGATTTTTTAGAATATTGACGTTCGAGCTGATGGAAAAAATCCGTTTATCTTACAAAAAAGATATATATCATTTTATTATTTATCTATAATTTACTTCTACGCTTTTCGAAATGAAATACTGTACAGTGGGTGATCAAATTATTACTTTCTTTTTTTTTTTTTTTTTTTTTTAGGAAGGAGGACTATTAGTCTCAATCTACAGATAAAACGTTGTTGCCAGTTTTACGATGGTTGGACATTTATCGAAATCGGAAGTTTATCGAAAATATAATTGAATAATTTGAAAGCGATGTTATAATTTGGGGAAAAAAAACTAATAGTCCTCCGTACAAACTAAATTCTGCTTCTACCAGAATTTCATTAAAATGTTTTTTTTTCTTTTTAAGAAAAAGAAAAGAAAGGAAAATTAATAATAATCAGTATCGAAACGGACAGTATCGAAAAAAGTTCAAGAAGCCTTTTTTTAGACAAAAATACATAACTTATTATTTTTTTATTTTCACATTTTGACGATTTTGTAAAAAAGTATTAGACGAAATGGTATTGAACTTCAGACAAGCAAAGAACATTGAAAAACTCCATTTTCCACTATCGATTTAGTTCAGAGTGCAATTAGGGGACCAACCACAAATTGCAGAAAATCACAAATACTTTGGTTCACCCTGTATCATAAAAAGCTACAAATAACCGCACTTACTAAGTACAATAGTTGTATTTTTTTTTTCGTGGGAATTGCACAATTATTAAAGCAGATAATATATATATATATGTATATATATATATATATATATATATATATTTTTTTTTTTTTTTTTTTTTTTTCAAAAAATATTTCAGAAAAAATTTTTTTGGAAAGTTTTTTGCTTATAACAAGAAAAGATTTCCATAAAATTTTACAAAACTTGGGAAAAAGTTAACAAAACATTAGAGATACATTATTCCGAAATATAAAATTCACACGTGTAATATTCGCTGAGATTTGAGCATTTATAATAAATATTTTTTTTTACTGCGCATGCGCGAGAAATAGAAAATTATTTATTACATTGGTTGAAAGTTAGATATATTCAGCAACTTATACCAAGTTCCCCTGAATAGAGTAAAAATTAAGCAAATTATCAGCTAAAGAACGTGCTAGATTTTAGGCATTTTCCAAAGTTGAAGCTTCATAAGAGTTTTTCACATGCTGAGTATTTAATTTGAAGATTCCATTACTTCAACCACGTTTCAAAAGCTCTTTTTTGTGAAAAACGCCTTATGAACTCACAAATCTTAGTAAATAAATTAAAATGTGTTATATATAATTACAAGCCTATAAGGGGTTTTTCACAAAAAAGAACTTTTTCAACGTGGTTAAAATAATTAGATCTTCAAATTAAATACGCGGCATGTGAAAAACCCCTTATGGAATTTCAATTCCTGAAAACACCTAAAATCTAGTTCGTTCTTTTGCCGAAAATTTTTTTAATTTTGACCCTATTCAAATGAACTTTTAACAAGAGATGCCCAATATATCTAGCTTTCAACTTAAGTAATAAAAAAATTTCTATCTTTCGAGCATGCGTAGTAAAAAAATATTACTATAAGTGCCTATATCTCATCGAATATTACATGTGTGAATTTTATATTTCCGAATTATGTTTCTCCAATGTTTTTCAATTTTTCTGTAAGCTTTGTAAACTTTTATAGAAATCCGTTCTAGTTATAAACAAAAAAAAAAAAAAAAAAATCAAAATAAATAAATAAATCATTTTCGGAAAAAAAAAAAAAAAAAAAAAAAAAAAAAATATATATATATATATATATATATATATATATATATATATATATATCTGCTTAAATAATTGTGCAATTCCCTCAAAAATACATACAAATATTGCACATAGTATTTGCAACAATAAGTTAAAGTTACAAGTCATTTATAGCTTTTTATGGTACAAGGTAATCCAAAATATTTGCATTTTTCTTCAATTTGTGGTTCGTCTCCTACTTGCACTCTTCTGGACTAAATCGATAGTGAAAAATATGAGTTTATAAATGTTCTTTGCATGTCTGAAGTTCTTGGCCATTTCGTTCAGTTTTTATTTTAGAAAGTCGAAAATATATCCCCCTCCCCCCCCCCCCGCCTTAAAAAAAAAAAAAGAAAAAAAAAATCTAATAATTTGATTACCTGCTGTACTTCCCAAGGAAATTTTTTGTTTGTTTATTAATAAACAACGTTTTTCACTTGGCCTCAGCTAAAAGTAGTTTTTTCTCCTTGTAGAATCAATGAAAATCCCCCCCCCCCCATCCAGCGTTTCACAAATGTTGTAATTTGTCTTAATAAATTATTTGAGTGCCCAAAATTATTAATTCTTTTTACATTAGAAAGCTATATTTTTTGGTCCTTTCCCGCTTCTCAGAAGCTTCGTTGGGGAATAGATAGATAGTTCTCTCAGTGGAAAAAAATTCCTATATCGAAAGATTGACAATGTCCATTGGTGGGTTTTTCTTGATTCCTATTGGTTAATAAATATTGATATAAATTTTGCAAATCAGTTTTTTATCTCAATATGGGACTATAAAATTTCAGTTTTGCTTAAAGTGTTTATTGCTTTAAAATATAATAAAATATTTAAAATTATTAATTTTTAATACTAACAAACTTGCAAA
This sequence comes from Salticus scenicus, assembly GCA_963930645.1. NCBI lineage: Eukaryota > Metazoa > Arthropoda > Arachnida > Araneae > Salticidae > Salticus > Salticus scenicus. The sequence continues at coordinate 123,934,818 of OZ005650.1, forward strand.
TATTTATAACTTCGGTTTGTCTGACTGTCCGCACTTTAAATCCTTTAATTATTCATGGAATTACTTGAAACTGATATACGTTATTCAAGTTAATTATGGGATTTTCCGTATTGAAAATGGAGTAAATATCACGACTAGTTTGTGTACAGGGAAACCTGAAAGAATTCTAAAGCATTGCGTTCCACGAGAGGTATTTCTATAGATCACATTTTACTAGCTTTATTTTGCGCAGATCACAATGAAATTGCCATTTATATTCATATGCACAAATAAAAGTTTTCTATAGAATTCAGTATCATACCATTAATATTTACAGGGCTCCATAAAAATATTCTGATATATTAAAGGTTAAAATGGAAATTGCTGGAATTGCATTTTCGATTTTATTAAGCGTTTTTAACACTTTCTAACAATGCTTAGTAGTGATAATGATTTAAATTAGCCCATCTGTATGTCTTTTTCTCCATCTGCCTGTTTGCATGATAAATCCCGTAAATATTCATAGAATTCCTTTAAATCGATATATGTTATTCAACGCCGTATTGGATTGAACTAAAAGCTTGTAGGCATGTCATAGAACATCATTGCATGATTTATGTAGATTTTAAGAGCGTAGGACTTACAGTTCTTTTACAGGAACACAAAGAAAAATTCTTTATCCTTACGTATTATAGGCTTGAATTACTTGAAATGTGTTAGCGTCTAAACTCTACATTCTAAGAATATAAAGTGGTAGGCATGCTTATAGGTTATCATTGCAAGAACCATACATATTTACATAAGTGTGGACTTAACAAAACATTTTTCCCTCTCAAATGAGAGAATGACCATAGATGGAATGACAAAATTGACGTTATTAGCTTCTAAAATTAGTAATTATAAACAAAATTAAGAATAATATATAGCTCTATTATAATATAAAGTGGTAGGCATGCTATAGGTTACCATCACAAGAACCATACAGTTTTACATAAGTGTGGGACTTAACAAAACATTTTCCCCTCTCAAGTGAGAGAATGACCAGATATGGAATGACAAATTAACATTATTAGCTTCTGAAATTTGTAATTATAAATAAAATTAAAAATAATATATATTCTCAAATTACTCCTTTACGCAAAATAAAACCACCCATTAATATATTTTTACGTAATTAAGTGAAATTTTAAATTTGAATGATGTATTTGTGAATCATCTTAGCACTTACTCAATCTATGCTTATTCAGTTTCTCTTTCCACATCGAAAAACTGTTCTAAGATATCTTAAAATTATTTTGCATTCAAGTTAGAACATGTTTTTAATACATGACACTGTTTCTACCTGTAAAGAAAACATTCTCTATCGGAAACGTTTCCAATATTAATGCACCAGGAAATGATTTGAATTATAATGGGCAAATTTTTTGCCAAAGAAAAATTAAACATGAAGGCAAAAAACGTTATCGCATACATAAAATTAAGACTTTTGATGTATTTGATGAATACTTCTAAAGGATAAGGAAAATTTAAGTATTTTAATAAGAAATAATATTTTTTGTATTCGTAGATGGTGAGATAGATAAAGTTGGGGGGGGGGGGTTGTAAAAGCCATCTTTTACCTTTCCCTATGCCCTTAGTCTCTCCAAGTACACCTGATATCAACTGTATTTTTTCTGAATTATTACGTAATAATTGTGCAATGTTTGGTTAAAATTGGTGAAAAGTGATTAAAAACATCTCTTTCTGACCCCTTTACACCTTCTAGGTATATCTAATATCCACAGAGTTTTTTCTAATATGATACGTAATAATTGCAGAAAGTTTGGTTGAAATCAGTAAAAGGGATGTAAGAACCGTTTTATTATTTCTCTTTTCACCCCACAATCCTTCCTGGTATTCTTTGTGCGCATTTTTAGATATAGCTTCTATCAAGTAACATTTCACAAAAGTGCCCTCTTTTCCGGGATCCTAGTATTGATCCTGAATATTTGAAAAAACTTGTTGAAACCATGCCAGATATAATGGATGATTCTCTCACTCTAGAAAGAGGTTCCATAAAATATTTACTCAAAGAATATCTATAAAACATGATGACCAGCTTAACTGTCCTTTTGTCATTATAAACTGGCGAAATAGATTTATTTTTGGCTGTATTTTTATTTTTCAAACACAGAAATGATAAAACTTTATAAACATTTATAAACATTGTCTGTAAATATAATTTCAGTATTTTGTTAAGATAAAATATCTGCTGTCCTTTTAATAGTTGGTACTAGTGTATAAAGCTTAACATTTAACAAAACTTTGACGTATATTGGTATAGATTAGATTTTTGCATCAACTGCTTCTTGGGTAGTGCTGAAAAAACGGATTTTTCTTATTATATATGCGATGCATTTAAAAATTTCATTTTTAAGAGGAAATTTTTCGATAACTCGGCATCTATTGGATGTAATTACGCATTTTATTACGTTATGTTCATTCAATTTTGATTCCAATTACCAACAAGAAGCACTCGCATGTTATATATCTGTACTGATAAGTATAAAGGATTTAAGTCCAAAAATGTCGATTTTGAGTTAAGTACATAGACAGACTCAGAAAAAAATTCTCTATCGATTGGTATAAAGGATTTAAATCCATGTCATTTAGTCTTTGAGAAAATCCATTGGTAAAAAAAAGATTCAAATCAGAAATTTAGCATTAATCTTTGGTATAAATATTTAATTCATTTTTTTCCCTTTATTAAATGAAGATTGGCAATCACTGAATGGTATAAAGCGTGTAAACCAACATAATCCCTTTTTCCTAATCTAATCTGCTGATTTGTTTTTAGTTAGTTTAACTTTATTTTTCGTCTCCTGAAAAATCAAGAGTATGGACTTAAATCCTTTATACTTATCAGTACAGATATATACACATACATGGATTCGATCGTGGACGTGCACTAAACATCTATCTACATATTATTAGAATGAACTAAACTTATATATAACACTTACAATATTGAGCAAGACTTTGTAATTAAAATATATTAAACTGCTGTAAGAGTAGCATACGCTCTTACGACATGGTCTCCTTCTTTATGCACTATAATTTTTAAGCTTTATAAAATTCAAAGAGAAGAAAACAAGCAAATAGAGTAATGTATCATTTTTACTTTCCGAACACTATAGTGAGGAAAGTATTGTAATCATGTCAAAAATCCGAATTTGAGATTTTGGTGTTTCTATACGTTTCGAGGTCCAATGAGTCCGTTTTCACTATTTTTGCGATGATGTATGTATGTATGTGTGTATGTATGTGTGTATGTACGTGTGTATGTCTGTGAGTGAACACGCTAGCGTCTAAACTCTTTGTTCGAATAAGCTGAAAGTTGGTACGTATATTGTAAGTCACCATAGTACGAACCCTATAGATTTTGGTGAATCTAGCACTTATAGTTTTTTTACAGGGACACAAAGAAAAATTCTTTATCATTATGGCCTATGGGACCAAAATCTTAAAAGTGCGATAGCATCTAAACGCCTCATTCAATTGAGCAAAAAATTTATACACATATTATAGGTCACAGATACTCAATCTGTATAGATTTTTGAGAATCTAGCACTTATAGTTTTTTTACAGGGACACAAAGAAATATTCTTTATCATTATGGCCTATGGGGCCAAATTTTTAAAAGTGTGATAGCGTCTAAACGTCTATTAATCTGAGCAAAAAATTTTTGCACATGTTATAGATCACAGTTGCACCAACTGTATAGATTTTAGTGGATCTAGCACTGACAGTTTTTTTACAGGGACACAAAGAAAAATTCTTTATCATTATGGCCTATGGGGTCAAATTTTTAAAAGTGTGATAGTGTCTAAACGTCTCATTAATCTGAGCAAAAAATTTTTACACATGTTATAGGTCACAGTTGCACCAACGGTATAGATTTTGGTGAATCTAGCACTGACAGTTTTTTTACAGGGACACAAAGAAAAATTCTTTATCATTATGGCCTATGGGACCAAATTTTTAAAAGTGCGATAGCATCTAAAAGCCTTATTCAATTGAGCTGAAAATTTATATAAATATTATAAATCACTGTTGCACTAACTATAAGCATTTTGGTGAATCTAGCATTTATAGGTTTTTACAGGGACACAAAGAAAAATTCTTTATCATTATGATCAATGGGCTCAAAGTTCAGTAGCGTTAAATAAAACATCGTGTAATATAGGGAGAAAAATACTCAAACACTCTATTATGGGTTTCTCTTTTTTGTTCGTTTAACAACTCCTCTTTCTTTACTTTATCTACAAAACGGTTAATTACTCAATGTTCGGAAAGTCGAGTGGAGTCACTCCAGATTTTTTGTATTACGAATGATTCTACATCGACAACCGTTGCTGAACTGTGGCGGGAAATATAATTTTCTCTTTGTGAGTATAATTTGTATAAGTAAAGAGAGAAGGACTTGTGTGTTTGTATGCGCCTTGTAGCTCAAGCCGCTCACAAAGCTACCTAACTGGGCAGGTAGGGGACAGGGTAGCTTAGACCAAGAAGGGCCGTGCCTCAATGAGATTTTTTTTTTCGATTTTTGAATTTGAATTCTTATTAATCTCTCTCTCTCTCTCTCTCTCTCTCTTTTTTTTTTTTTTTTTTTTTTTTTTTTTTTCCCTCAATAACTATTTTGCATTTTTAACACAGAATTTTTTTTTTTCCAGTTATATTTTCCGTTGAAGATTACGACGTCATTTACTTATTCTTTCTTATTTTTTTTTTTTTTCTTCTGAATTTTATAAAATCTTTTATATATATATATATGATTATTATTTAATTGTATTTCTTGTTGCTTGCGTGCAAATAACGTAATATGTTTTAAAAATTTAGAAGCTAGTTTTAAAACGATGTTTTCACTGATAAATAATAAAATAATAAATATACAAATAAGTTATTTGTAAATTTATTCGATTTGAAATTAATACTATGTGTATTTTTATTATTATAAAATTATGGGGGAAATTTTGTTACAATAGGTAATTTTTGCTAAGGAAATATTTTTCACAACAAAAATATTTTTGAAAAAAAAAAAAAAAAAAAAAAAAACTTTAATTAATATTTTCTGAAATATAATGTAATTTAAAATCGATAAGAATATCTTGTGCTTTGTTGTAATTTTGACCACTTTACAAATTATCCCAAAACACATTTTTCTCCCTTCAACATTCATTTTTTCCCCCCTGATGATGAAAATACATTCAACTGGTATCATCAGAATGTATTAGGGAAAGGGATAAGTGTGTTGTTAGGGATTTCAAGTAAAACATTAAATTTTTACTTACTACTTATTTACTTACAGAGATTTGTATATACTTTACTTTGTAATTAATTTTCTTAATTGGGAAGGAGTTTGATAATTCACTTTCTAATATTTCACTATATCACGATCTAGTTTTATATTTAATTTTCTACAAGAATAATAGATAAATAAGATAATTTTGTTTGAGTCAAATTATATTTTCAATTTTAATGGGATTTAATGTTGAAAAATGACTTTTCTTTTACGTAATTTAATCCTTACTTTGACGTGATAATTCTAATGTTATTCATATCGTCCATATTTTCTCAATATTGAACTCTATCTCATGTTGTTTATCTCATTGTTGTTTGAACGGCGTAAGATGCGAAACAAAGATTTTGATAAATCCGTTATTAAGGGATTCTTGCCTGTTCTCTTAAATCACTGGATGCCTCTGAGTTTTCTCCTCGGCTTTATGCCTTTTGCTCCTGTAAAGGTCAAAGGTGAGGGAGTACTTTTCGGTCGATGGCAGCTATCCGGGGCGCCAGATGGCGCAACGATACATCATTACCTTGGGAAAATGAGCATTAGAGAGAAAAGAGAAAACAAAAAAAATTCGGGAGAATATTGGCATCTTCAAGATAAGCTAGCTTTAAATAAGGAAATAAGGGTTGTTCTAGTTCTTCACGCGACGCCATCAGTTTGAAAACTTTTCAACTACATCTCTTCGCTGTTGTTTTTTCCCCCCCTTCTTTTCTTCCATTCGGTATTTTTTCGGCTGAAAACTGGCTTCGATAAATAACAGTGGGAAAATGAAATATAATATGAAGCATAAAAAAAGCTCGATATTACTATTACTACTACTGCTAACAATAATAATAATAATAAAACGTATCAAACCTCTTTCATTAAATAAATATTGTTGGCATACTTCTTTATGGAGGGAGGGAGCATTCTGTATTGATCTTGTTTCATTTAGGACGATTCAAAATAGATTTGTAATAAACTCTGCCACATATCAGTAGTTTGAATTCCACTTTTTCATTAATTTAAATTTTCACGCTAATGTATTTTTCTTTAATTCTTAAATTTATTTATTTATATAAATTTGCAGTGTATTGTAACGATGAAAGTTATAGAAATTCATAAACAAATGATATATATATATATATATATATTTAACTCATGTATGCGTTTATTAAACAATCATTTTATGTAATCAGCGTTTATACTCGTACAAATAAAAGCTGTTTAATCTAAAGAGTGAATGATATTTAAAGGAATTAAATTATTATTCTTCGCCTTCTTCTATTTACTTAATTTACAAAAGAATTATTCACGTAAAGAAAACTAATAAGGATTCGATTCGTGTGCGGGCTTATTTTATTTACGCTTGCATGATAAATTCTGATATAAACATATTTAGGTAAAATAAATATTTCTCAAGTTCATTAAGAGAAGATTTAAGCAGTAACAATTATATTTAATTTTTGATGTTCAAAAACAGGCTCAGTAAAATCAGCAGAATCTGATTTTTCTTTTTAAAATGACGGTTAGAATTTAAAGTAATATTCAATCATCTCAAAAATTTGTACCGAATTTTATAGATATTATCTTTGATTTGCGCCATTATAATCCAGAAATTAGATTACTACTGAAAGGATTATTGAAAAACTAAATACTGATATTTGTACTAGGTATGTTTCGCCATTTAAAGAAATTGGATGCACTTAGAGACCCTATATATGTGTTCCGCATGATTTGACAGAACAGTAAAATCTAAATCGTGTTTCCACTGTTTCTCGCCTCGTCCTTTTCACAAAATGAATCTTTCTTGAACCCAATCATAATTAGAGATAAAATATGTCTGACATAACAACAGGAAAAATAAAAATAAAAAGCTGAATTTTATAGCAAGACAAGGTTATACATCCAATGAAAAGATGTCTGGCGGGATATCACAGAAATCGGGCCTCGAAGTGCATCCAAGTTCTTTAAATGATGAAAAGCAATAAAATTATCGATATTAGTCTCTCTGTAATCGTTTCATATTGATGCACAAACTTTTACAGTGACCTAATATTCTAATCTCAGCAAGTAATAAGTATTCTTCAGGAATTATGTGCATTCCTAACAGAAATGCACACTCAAAATCTACTCGAAAATTCTCAGCACACGCGTAATTAAAGTTTCTAATTATAACGAAGAAACCATTCTCCATGAGCACCGCGATACCCGTTCCAGTGCATACGTACGTCCTTCCCAGTTTCTCTTCTCTCATCCCGTCTTGTTTACCGCTACACACTCTGCCGCATCCGTTATTAGAAATCACCGACTTTTCACCGATGACGTCACTTCTCCGGGGTAAAAACCAGCACGTGGTGCCAGAGTAAATATAGCAGTCGTTGCTTCTTCTTGGAAAGAGCAACTTTCGATTCCCGGGCTCCAATTTGGATAATGCACAGCTGTCATGCTTCGACAATGTCTTCTTTTGTTTCTAGGAAGATTTTTTTTTTTTTTTTTCCCGTAAAAAAAGGAGCAGAGATGTCACCGAACGTTAGCTTCGCTGATCTGAGCCGAAAATGAAGGCTGTCAAAGAATTTGCCGTCATTGATACTTCATGTCCACGATAGAAATTCGAGGAATAGGAGGAATGAGTAAATTGCATTAATAAAGTAGCGTTTGAGAGGTGGTTAAATATAACTTAAGCGATTTTCTAACGGAAAAGATAAAATAATCATCTAGCGCGTGTCGAGTTTAGAGTAGTTCCTTCATCTCTCAATCAAGCTCTCAAATAATATTTCTTTGTCGAATCTGTAAAATTACACGATTCGATTCATTATCTTCTGAAAAATAAAACGAAATCATGGGCTTGTGTTTAATGAACTCTAGTAATAAAATAATAATAATAAATAAGTTTTAAAAATCAAAAAAATCTTTTCTTCGTTGACGGGCATTGTTATGAATGTAAAAATACATGCGCAATGCACGTTTCTTTATTATAAGTTAAAAATAGAAAGAAAGCGAATGACAAAGATTGCTCAAAGAGCTGCTCTTTACAACTCAAAAATCGATCTTACCCGTTTGTACATTAATTTCCAATTTTTAATTACATTACAACTTTTAATAAGTAACCTTGCGATTTAAAAGAGGATATTTAAAAGGGGACGTATATTTTTCGGTCTGCAGGTTTACTCAAATTGGGCTTATTTATTATTAACTTAAAATGTTACGCTGAAGTTTCCGAATTTAATTCAGTACGATCATTATATTTTAAGGCTTATCTTAAACGTAAAAGGAAATAAAATCCATGCATTAAGTATGGATGCATTATAGAACCTGAGATATAGTTTTCACGTAAGTTGTTGGGGTTTCTAGAGACCCTATATTAGGAATAGAGTGTCTCTAATTAGGAAGAGACTGGATATTGACGGAAAGCCGGCCATCTAAGTGCCAAATCGGAGCGATCTCCGTAGAACGTAACGCTTTTTTCTTCGCGACTGACATTTTGCTATACAACATAAATGGCAGAAAATTGTACTAAATTTGTTCAAAAAGCACTGTAGAATATAAATATGTAATTTCTTTCGCCTTAGAAAAAAAAAAGAAGAAAAACGAATTTTGTTTTAACCTTCAATAAGCTATGGTTACTTTTTCAACTTCGATCGGAAAACAGAGGTATTTTTTGTTATATAAAATATATATAAAACAAAATACATTGATTGTGAAAGTAATTCTACCTTATTTTTTCTTGAGGACATTAATTTTATATTTAAAAAGTTAGAAAACTTGTAACAAAAATGTGGTAATCTTAATTCTTGTCAAGTAATTCATGAATAAATGTAAAACTACGGCAGAAGAAAGGAAATTATTTTTTATTATTTTGTAAAAAATGTTTGTGTAATATTTTTACAAGCTAAAAATACATATTTTATTTATTTCAGTTACGTATTATCATACATAATGACGTAATTATTTATTTTTGTAAAAATATTAACCAATAGTTAAAAATAAAAATTTAATTAATAATAATTTGTCAAAATATTAACTAATGTTTTTAGAAATAAAAAAATATGTTTTTATTTATTTTATTTACATTTGCTTATTTCATTGATTTTTTTTTTTTTTTTTTTTTTTTCTTCTTTTTTCGTTTTTAAAAATATTATGTAAATGAAAATAATAACTTATTTAAATATTATTTATAGAATTTATTATGGCAAATATTATTTAAAAGAAAGTTATATTTCTCATGCTAGTAAATAGTGTAAACCTTTTTTACTTTATTTTTATCAATTTATTTTAAGAAAACGGATACATTTTGCGTACTAGGAAATAATTAAAAAGTATTTTTTTAATATAGTTATTTTAAATATGTACTTTAAAATATATTAGAAAAATACATTCATATGTAACATATTAAATATGTCGCAAAACTTAACACAAAATCTAATAGCTAGCAAATAAATAATGTAATTATTTTATGTGTTAAAAAATAAATACTTAAAACAGCATGCAATAAGAGAATTCAAAGTATTTAAAACATGAAATAATATAAATAATAATGCATTTTTATCTTTTAAAAATATTTAAAAATTAAAGTAATTTATTTTTCAACAAAGTAAAAATGTAATAAACAAGTTCTCCTTCAGTTATGACGTAAAATAATGAAATTTCTTCTCAGTGTAATATTAAGCAATGGAGCAACTGACACTAAAATGGAGGATTTCGTCAAAAATCTGGCACGCCAATGTCCAGTCTCTTTCTAATACAGGGTCTCTAGGGATTTTTTCCACATTGCAGCACCATCTGCTCAAACGATATATACCGAAATGTAATTAGCATTAATTTAAGTCAAAGTCTAACCAAATATAGCGTTTCGTGAAATTTTGCGCATTTCTACTTGAGACACAGTATTCACAAAATTTTCGTAATACAGTAAAACCTCTCTAAGTTGGACACCTATGGTTCCAAGAAAAAGTGTCCAACTTAGAGAGGTGTCCAACTTATAGGGGTTAGACATAATGTTAATGGATACATTCCGTTCCGAGAAAAAGCGTCCAACTTAGAGGGGTGTCCAACTTATAGGGGTGTCCAACTTGAGAGGTTTCACTGTATACAGATAGAAATTGTCTATAATTGTTAAAATCGTATTCAGAACATTCCAAAACTTATAAATTTATAGAAAATCCGACGTATAAGAATTTCACGAATTCACTTTCTTTTTATGTATATAGGAAAAAGCAAAAATAATTAAAAAAAAAAAAAAAAAAAATTTCTTTATTTCAAATGTTTCTGCAAGCATTCTTTCTGAGACAATACGACAAAAATACTTCGATACAAAATATTACCCACACTAGATTTTCTTCCTGTAGAAATTTTCTGCCAATTAAGAATTATTATATGATACCAAGAGATATATAGGAGAATTTTCATTTAACTTTATGCATAGTGAAGGTTAAATGAAAATGTGTTGCAGGTATGCACCATGTTGCATGCCTGTAATATTCAAAAAAAAAAAAAAAAAAAAAGAGTAATTTCAACAGCAAGCTTTGAACGTAGAAGTTATTTATTGTTGTTATCCTGTAATATTGCAATTAATCCAAATTGTTTGTAAAATTCCCAACAGATGGCGATGCTATTTTATGTTTTCATAGCAAAGTTTATTTTATCAATGAAAAAAAAAAAAAAAAATCAGATGTATATATACAAAATGTATACAGACAATATGTGAAAAATGTGAAATAGGCCCATGTTATAACAAAATGAACAACTATTTTAAAAACTTCTATAAAAACTGAAACCTTGAATATTTTGATAAGCCTGCATACAACAAACTCATGTTTTATTATTTTTATTTGTTTATTTATTTATTTTAAATAAATGTTACTTTTTTATCGTATTTCTATTTTATTTTATTTTATTTTATTTTTTATATTCTTCAAATAACGTATTTGTACATGTAGTTGAGTATTTTTAAAATCGGAGTACTTGAGTTACAAAGGGTTAAGTTTTGGAAAATAAGATATTTTTTTAATAAAATGAGGGTTACTTTATTGCTACCTATCAAATGATTTATATTTGATTTTTTTCCCCTTTTATAATCGCATTTGTGAAAGAGATTTGTACCAGATACGAGCTATTTTTGGTTGCTTTTATTTATTTATTTTTATTTATTTATTTTTAACCTAAAAATTATTGAAAAATACCCTTTACTAACCTTATTCATAAATAGCATCTTAAGTTTTACAAAAGAAGCAATCAATCTTAAGACGACAAAAAATTAAAATAAAAAATCATGTTTAATATCTTTGGATTAAAAAATATCTTCAATTTTCCATAATTTTTCATTACTAAATTTGCGCATCTAATATTTCAAATTACAAATTGATTTCGGTGTTTTTTTTTTTTTTTTCCCTATCAAAAGTTCTTAATGTATGGAATTGATGAACAATCGTCCTAAACTATTTTGATAAGTTGAAATTAAAAAAAAAAAAAAAAATTGCAGAAGGGAATCGTATCAACCACTTGTTGGATGCTCAAATTCCGTTTAAAAGAGAGAGAAACTTGGTTTCTCATGGGGGAGTCTTGAAGGGCTAAGAAGGAAGCTAAACGCGAGAATTCGGTCAGTTGAGGTCAAAGAACTGAGGAGCAATTCAAGGTGACTTTTTTGAAGTATCGCGTATCATTGCTGGCACGTACCGGTTTAGATAGAAGAATTGTAAATGCCTTGTACATACATTGAATGCTTCAAAATTCAGTTAAATTGATATTCAATTATTCTTTCTGATTTAATTTTTGAATAATTAGGTATACAGACAGTGTTGTAATATCTCACCTGAAATAAATAGCTAATTCATGTGAAATTTTATTTTTGATTTATTTTGATTTATATTTTTTCTCTTTTTAAGTTTTGGGTTTAAAAAAAAAAAAAAAAAAAAAAAAAAAGGCAACTTTTTTTAAACTTATTATAGACACAGTGTTCAGCCATTCCATTCGAAGTTATTGACGAGTTCTTAAATAAAAAGTTGATAGGCATAAGACGGATAGACAGACATTTTCTCAAAATTATCAAATTGTCTTCAGGACATTTTAAACGTATAAATCCCCCCAAAATTCAAAAGTGAAAAGAAAAAAAAAAAAAAAACAGAAGAGAGAGAACTTAATACTTTCTTCTATTGAATATAGAAGAAATAAATAAATAATTCTGTATGTAAATGTTGTTTTACTGCTCTATCATCAGTGAGGTAAAACTAAGAACTTATCGTAATGTCTGATTAATTCTCGAAAGAAGAGTAAAATTAATATTTAATAATTTGTAACAATATCGATTTTAATCTCTTTTTCTCGCATTGATCTACGGTAAATTTCATATAAATAACTGCAAAATAATAATAATAATAATAATAAAAAGATATTTGCCCTTAAAGATTAATAAAAAATAATAATAATAATAATTGCATAAATACTCACAATTCACAAAATATAGACACAGCATGATATATGAACATTCTTTATTTTAAATTTATACAAAAAATATAATAAGAATAATAAATAAAATAAAATAAAATAATTAATTAAATAAAAATAAATAAAGTAAAATAAAATAAAATAAAATAAAATAAAATAATATTATAATATATCATATTAAATTAAACAGGAAAAAAAATAATAATTTATTTTAACTTATTTTATTTATTTATTTATATATATATTTTATGCGTTTATTTTTATTTCTCAACCGCGCAGAAAGGGTTTAATACGATTTTCGTTCATACAAATCAAGAATTACTTAAATATGATTATAAATCTTCAAAACTGGAATTTTTTAAAAGCACTACTTTATTGAAACCCGAGCAAATCTTCCATGTCTTGAACGCCAAAGAGAAAAATTAAATAGCCTACAGCATTTAGCGTACCGTCTTCAGTAATACATAAAGACATAAGAGGGAACTGCTCCTATATATAGGAAAGGAATCGGACTCTGATTAACTAATAAAATTGTGTGGAATGTATAGAAAAGGTATAGTATGGCCGATAGAAAATTGATAAACGGTAGTTCTGAAAAAATGTAGAAGAAATTAAGAAAATGTTGACTGATTGTAAAATTCCCAACAATCAGACAAATGGGGTACAGCGAATCACAATCAACAATATTTTTAAGATTATTTTCCGATAAAATTTCTCTATAAGAATCTTAAAAATATTGTTAATTGTGATTTCGCCGTATCCCATTTGTCTAATTGTTGAGAAATTTAATTCATTCAACATTTCCTTAATTTCTTCTACAGTTTTTCACAACTACCATTTCTCAATTTCTTATTGGCAAATCCTCCACATTCGCGTAACTTCATTAGTTGATCAGAATCCGACTACTTTTTCATATATAAGATCACTCCCTCCCTGTTTCTGTATTTATTCCATAACCCTTTATCTTTCATTTGTATTTTCATGTTTTCTGTTCCCCTTTGGCAGTGAAATTGATTTTCAGGACATCCCAACAGGTCCTGAGTAAGATATTTTTATGCCTCCACCCTTTATGGAAATTTATAATGAAAAGCAAACAGAATAATTGTAGTCATATAAAAAATATAAAATTCTATGGATTGTATGATTTCATATAAATTAATCATTGTTTAAAAATTAATTTTTATTTTATTTTTGAAAAAGATGTCACAGTTATTATACAAAAATATAAGAGCCATTTAGAATAATGATTATGATGAGTGATTTTTGAATTCATATAAAAAAAAAAAAAGGATGGATAAAAATAACTTTTTTTAATATCAAATATATCAAATGTATCGCTTTAAATAAAACACCTTTATTTATTAAGTTAATTTTATAAACTTTTTTTTTAATTATCCATGCTCTGCAACTCAAATGTAATTAGCTTCACATGCCAACGGACAAGTTTATTGCACGTGTACTAGACTTTCTCATATTACTAGACTTTCTCATATTAATTAAAAACAAATTAGGCAAAATTTTGTGCCCTCTAAAATTTTTGTGCGAGTGTCCATGCGATAATCAGGCCCTGCATCCCACCCTGTTCAGTTTTCATCTTTATGCAGAGGAAAATGCGTGATCTAGTTCGCAGGTGCATCCGTCCCATAGTCTTCGAAGTCGAATTCGAAATCATTTTTTTTATGCGTCAAAAGCGGTATACTAAATGCTACTAAAACAGCTGTCTGTTATTGAAATTTTCTCTTTGACGTTCAAGGAATTGAAGATTTTTTTCTAGTTTTAATTATATTACGCCAAGTTTCCTTCTGGTAATAATTTATTGTCAACGTCGCTAAAAACCATCAGATGAAGCTATATCCATGGCATTCCTTAATGTTTTTCATAACTTATTTTACAACGATATCAATTCTTCTATAACTCTGCCTGTAAATGTTGTTTCGCTGCTATAAGATTATCAGTACCGGAAAAATAAGAATGTCTCCGAATTGACTGAATCGTTTTCCTTAGAGTATAATTAATGTATAGAAATTTGTAACAATGTCGACTTCCGTGGTTCTTTTTGTGTTTATAAATAAAAAATTAAATGTAAATAACTACTACAAAAGTAAAAGAATATTTTTCGTTCTCAATTAATCTATATAAATAAAGAGAAGTGTCTGTGTGTGTGTGTGTGTCTGTGTATCTGTGTGTCTGTGTGTGTATCTGCGCTCTGGTGATCACACTACTGATCGCAGAGCTTCAAAATTTGGCATATAGGTACCTGGGACCCTGAAGGTGTGCACCTCATCGAGATTTTTTCGAATTTCGAATTTGAATTTTTTAAATTAACGTTTTTTCGATTTTAAATATTGGTTTTAATGCTTCATTTTTCACGGATTTATTCTTTTGCTTCAATCGCCTGCGTATCTTAGCAACGGCTATTACGCAACTTATTTTTATTTAATACATTCATTTGAAGGCGATTTTTTTTTATTATTATTTGTTATATTTATTGAAAATAAAATCGTAATGCAGTAGAAAAAATTAAGTATAATTAGTTTTAAATTTAAAAACGTATTTATAACAGTTATGTTTAATTTTTTATAGTAGAACAACTTCTTATTTTTCATTTTGTAATTAATTCCTTTATAAGAAAAAACTTTTATTCATTAATTTTTTTTATTTGCAGTATTTATCGGGAAAAAGGGTTGTATATACGTAGTAAAAAGGATTAAATTGATTAAAATTTATTTGTTTATATATTATATTTATTTTTTAATCACATTTTATTTATTTATTTATTTATTTATTTATTTTTTAATTATTGTTACATTGGTCGGAATCAAATCGTAATAAAGTGTAAATAGCATGGGCTATAAAATACATGGTTCAAAACTAAAATATTTAATAGATGCTGAGATACAGTCATCTTTAAAATCGTAGCAGATCCCCCCTGTCGTCGATAAATATCCAGATTGAAGTGCCCGGAAAAATCTTTCTGCAGGCATGGGAAACCTAGACCTGATACAGTGCGGGCGGGAAGAGAGCTGCCGTAGACAGCGGGTACCCGAAGCGAGGTTTGGAGCAATTTCAGTATCTTTTCTTTTCTTTTAGTTTTTTTTTTTTTTTTTTTTTTTTTTTAGTTAATGTGGTGTAAAAAAATAAATATTAATTCAATTCTTTCGAAAATTCATTTAAATATAGTGACCAGCGAAGCGGGCGTAGCCTGCTAGTATAAAATAAATAAATACTAAAGCAAAAATATATACACATTATGATGCATGCGTATTCTTTATTTAATATATATAAATATAAGCGTTTGTTTATAAATTATCGTTTGGTTATCGTTTTATTATGCGGTGTTTTTTTTTTTTTTTTTTTTTTTTTTTTTAACTACGCAAATAAATATATATATATATTGGCCATGCAAAGAGAGGTTTAAAAAAAAAAAAAAAAAAAAACACGTAAATATATATATTGGCCACGCAAAGAGTTTTTTTTTTTTTTTTTTTTTTTTTTTTTTTTTTTTACCACGCAAAGAGATGGTTTAATACTTTTTTTTTAAATATATATATATATATAAATCTGGAACTAACTTCTAAATATAATAATTCCTCAGAACTAGAATTTTTTAAAACTAATAATTTATTCGCAACGTCGTCAAAGACCTTTAAATGATCCATTGACATTATTGATGTTCTCCATTCCACTTTTTACGTTGATGGCAATTCAATAATAAATCTGTCTGTAAATGTTGTTTCACTGCTGTAAAGTTATTATTGCACAAAAACGAAAAATTATCCCACATTGTCTCAGTCATTTTCTGAAGAATATAATCATTATTTAAAAAATTGTAATAATGTCGATTTCAATGGCACTTTATTGTTTTGTCATCAATAAAATTAATGTAAATAACTAAAAAAAATAACGAAAAGAACTATATTTGCTTTTAAGACTAGTGCATCTACAGATCAGGAGCATCAACGTCATATTTCTATCACTCATTACTCAGCAAATCATTTTCATTTATTCTATATTATTTGAAATAATTATGTATACATATTATTATTATTATTAACTCGCTACGTAACTATATATTTTTCTGAGGGGGGGGGTGCTGCCCCCTCTCTATATGCGTGTATATATATTTCCTTGTAACTCACAGCTTTGTGTTAATTCCTTGTAACTCATAAATACTTATCCAAATTTGATTCGAAATGATTAGATAGCTTACCGGAATTGTTTTGTGTGGACCTGTAAACTAATAATCGATAATACGGTTACCATTTTCCACAGAAACTATGCTTTTATATCTTAACATATGTTTATTTCATCGTGTTTAAGGGAGAGTAACCATGTTAAAATGCACTTATAAGAAATGCTGTTTATATGCTATAATGGTACGAAATTATTTTGTATTTCCCTGTACATGAGCCACAGTAATTACATACACTTATAAAAAGTATACAACTAATTAATTATAATTCATTAACATTTGAACCATATTTGGTATCATTTGAATGATTACAAAATGTCATCAGAATTCTTTTGTGTGGTTCTGTAGATAAATTATTTCGTCTATACACACTTTTTTCCAGAGAAAACATGCTTTTAAGAATCTTAAATATATATTTCCTTGTAACTTATAGCTTTGTGTTAATTTGTATTTTAATTTGTATTGTATTTTAATTCTATGATGTTGAATGCTGCATAAACGCGTTAAAATGTATTTAAATAGAAATATGTCTATAGGCTCTAACGTCACGAAATTCTTTTGTGTGTCCATATAAACGAGCCATAAACATCATATGCGCCAGCAAAAACTATATAACTTACTCTATGTAGCTCATGAAAAATTTTTCGAAATTTGACATAATTTGGAAAAAAAAAAAGCGGCATTTTTGAAACACTTTTGTACGTTCCTGTACATTGATTATTATGTCTAAGCTCATATTTTTCAACAAAAAATATTCTTTTAAATATTTCAATAATGTAATTTCACTTTGTTGGATGCGGTGTAACCATCATAAGATGCGTTTAAACGAAATAAGCCATGTAATGATAAGAAATACTTTGGTGTGTCCCTGTACACGATTCATAAGCAATATAGATACAAAAATTTTTACAGCTATTTTTGTGTGGCGCTTGCACACGTGTACTAATTTGCAAGTCAATCGGGGGATTTTTTCGGCCGCTATTGTGGTATATACAAATTCTGTTCATAGGTCGTAATGATAAGAAAAACTTTGTTGTGTTCCTGTACACGAACTACATATAGAATACACACCAAAAAATATACAGCTAATTTTGTGTGGTTCATGAGCATGTGTACCAAATTGCAAGCCAATAGAGTGATTTTTTGCGGCCGCTATTGCGAGACATACAGACAAACAGAAAAATCATTTTGAGTCTCCGCTTTCTACATGGTGGCCTCCACTGACGTTTCAGATATTAATATAAAATACTTAACCTTTGGAGATGGGCTCTTTTGAATCTCCACTGTGGCTTTGGAGCCCCTCTCTAAAGGTTAAAAACGCTCAAAAACGCTGCATAGTGGTGAGCGGCCTCCTTCCGTCTTAGAATCTTAGAATTAATAAAAAAAAAGTAAATAAATAAATACACACTAAATAAAAATGTAGACACAATATAATATATGTGCACAATGTATTTTAATTAAAAAAAAAAAAAAAAAAAAAAAACATTAACAACTGCATTTTTTAATTGTGTTTATTTTCATTTTTCTACAGCGGAAAAAAGAAAGAGTTTAATACAATTTTCGTTTACAAAAATTCGGTACTTACTTCTTAAAATTTGTAGATTTTTAAAACTGAAATTTTGTAAAACGATTACATTTTTACAAACGTCGCCAAAGAACTTCAGTTGATAAAATATCTATGGTTTCCATTAATGCCCTTCATAAGTAATTCTAAATTGATATCAGTTGAATGATAAGTCTACCTGTAAATGTTGTTTCCCTGCTGTAAGGGTATCAATGGAAGAAAGCTAAGAATTTCTCCGTATTGTTTGAGTCATTTTCAGAAGAATAAACTTCTAACAATGTCGATTTCAATCTCTCTTTCTTGTGTTTATATAAACTAGTATCGCCCAGTGGTCGAAACTCGACCTTTTTTTTTTTTTTTTTTTTTTTTTTTTTTTTTTTTGCAAAGCGAGGCAAAGCAAAGTTATTGCCTTGTCCTAAACGGAATGCAATTGCAGCAGAGCTGCGGCAATTGTTTGCCGACAAGGGCGTATCCAGAAAAAAATTTCGGAGGGGGCCCAACTTTCACTAAGATGTTGGTCGTGCACCCGCACATATACACACCAAGAGCGTGTACGCTAAAGTTTGTCCTCCTCCCCCCCCCCAATCACCTTAACTTTAAGAAAAACATAAGTTGTTACCTTAAGCTTCATATCTAGGCATAGTAAAATGATTATGCGCTATAAATAAGATCAGTTACAACGCCGCATGTCGGTAAACAATGGAATTAATGTTCCTAAAATCGGAAATGGCAAGAAAAGATTTAATGATAATAATAATTCTAAAAAGTGCCTTGGGCCTAAAACTGATGGAACTAGTCCTTTAAAATACATAAGTCTCAGCTAGAGAGTTTTTTAATTCGTGATGTTGTAAACCACTGACAAACGGAGAAAATCACGAAAAACTGGACTCACGGTAGTCCGGTTAATAAGGAGTCGAGCTCGTAATTGAAGGATTGAGTGATCGATACTGGAGCCATCCAAATACAGCCATGTAATGATATCAGTTGCACGTAAAATCCGTTGTGTCCTCCATGTTTTGTAAATGCAATAGCTCGGGTATACTGAAATTGGGGAAGCATCTTCTCCGTGGAGGTTTTAAATTGTGATGGCACGATTCCGGATTACCCTAAAAATGGATTCCAGACCGTTGCTTTGTTGTCTGTCTAGCTTTAGTGCAATGTTAAGTCCATTCAAATTTAACATACCAAAAACTGGCTGACGTCGTGATTCAGTGGTACGGCGCATGATTTATGAGCCATGCACAACCATGTTTCAAAAACTTTTCGTTTTTTTTTTTTTTTTTTTTTTTTTTAGATATAGCTTTTTTTTAATACAGCCGAGATATATCTTTTCCATAAGAAGAGAAATCTAGTGCAGCTACGCTATCTGCTGGGCGATATACCCAAAAATCTTATCAAAATATTTATATCTAAGATTCCAAAAAATAGTCTTATGGTGTTCAATGCATCTAAAGACGTGTTAATACATTGGAAACTGGAAGTCTAAAAGTTTCCGAATCCAGTGCATTTTTCTCTTGTTTTGTGTGTAGAAGAAAATAATATATATACATGGTTTTCTAATTAGATAATATTGCTTACTTTTGATCATATTATTGGAAACATGAGGACCTGTGTGCTGGCGTCCACTAAACCTAGATATATTACATGTCTATGTTGGGCGAACACGTTGAGGTCTTCTTATATGGCTTACCGTTTATCGTGTCTTCTACAGACCCTGGGGCCATGGTTATACGCATTGTAGTTGTTGAAAATCTTCTGGCATGGCGTACGTATCGAACTATCTAGCGTTTCTATATGTACCCAAGGTGTGTATCAACCAGGTGTCTCATGTGACACAGCGTATCTTCAACTGCGGCTGCCGGTCATTATTGGTTATCGTTTGGAAAGTTACCGGTGAAGCGATGGCCCATCATTCCGTTCTACATCAGACTCAGATATGTCTGCTTTATGACGATCGTAACAAAGATGTTTACATAACTTGTTGGTTTTTTAAGGCCTACCTTTCATCACATGTCTTTCTGTAAAGTAGATTTTATATTGGCAGTTTTATGTTAGAAAGGAATGAAGGAAGGAAAGTATGGAAGGTATACTACGTGCATAACTGACAAAACCAGAAGTTCCATTTGCAACTGTGATCTTTTTTAATGACGAATCTTTTGTCTCACAAGGAAGGAATTAAAACGCTATTTCTGGCAAGAGAAAGGAGACACATTACAGGGTTCAACAATAAGTATCATAAAGTTCTCTTTTTAGTGTTTTTTACAAAAAGCTAATATGCATTTCGGCAATTTGGACTTTACAAAAGAGAAATTTGCTGATAAATAAGGTTTCACAAGCAAACAAATTAACAACAACAAAAAAAAAAGATATTGTGGAGAAAAAATTCATTCTTTTACATTTTTTTTTCTGGTCAGTAGAACATGAAAAAAGTTATCTCAGAAAATTTCGGGGGGGGCTCGAGCCCCCAGAGCCCCCCCTCTGGATACGTCCCTGTTTGCCGATATTCACTCTAACTGAATCAGCAGAGTTTTACTTAATATAACTATTTCTCTCTGTAGATGTTGGCCTTTCCTGAAATGAGAGAAAATCGCAACGTGAAAACGCCCCTTGTTGTGTGATACAGCCCAGAAGCTAATAAGTACCATGTCAAACCAAGGCCCAACCAAGTATCAAATTCTGTTAAATTCATTCGATTGGTTCATAAAGTACAGTGTTTGAACCAAAAAAAAAAAAAAAAAAAAAATTTTTTTTTCAAAAATGGTCGAATTGAGTTCGGGAAATTTCAAAACGTGTAACGTTATCGAAAACCGAAAATCTAAAAGTTTTCTGAATCTTATATTTTCTACTTATATATGCAGAGGAAAGAATAATAAATCCACTTTTTAAAAAATAAAAATAAGTAGTCAATTTCACTTAATTAAAATGCAAGGAAATCTCAAAACGTGTAAATTCATCGAAAACCGAAAATCAAAAGTTTTTATGTATCTTCTACTTGCTTCTTCTACCCACAAAAGCTAGCAATAAAGACACTTTTTAAAAAAGATAAGTAGCCAATTTCAGTTAATTGAAACGTAAAGAAAGCTCAAAACATGTAAATTCAGCAAAAAACGGAAATTGGAATTTTTTCCGTATCGTCTACTTATACATGCAGCAGTTAGTAACAAATCCATTTTCCTTTTATTTAGTATATTAGTTGAATATTTATTGTTTAAATATCACCCTTTGAAATGAAATGTTTATGTTTACATTCGAAACTGGAAGTTTGCGATATTTTTTTCTGGAGTTTTGTGATTTTAAATTAAAATTTTATCAATTTTTCAGAAAAAATAACTCAATCAAACACATGTAGACAGTAACTTATATATAACTATACCCAAATATCGGAATTAAAATCGGCAGATAATTTCCGTTATTTTTTAATATTTTTTTACAAAAAATCCAATGGACGATTAACATAGAAAATCTTTTTCATGGCTCCATGGACAGACAGTGACGTCATCACTTCGCTTGCGTATAGTGATGCTACATTATTCAAATTACTGTGTCTATGGTTTTATTTGAGCTTTATGAAATTGCCAGATTTAACAACTTTCTACTTTTAGGTATTTTTTAATGTAAAGGAATACGTGTATAAAAGGGGAAAATGCATAAAAAATAAATGTATTTTTAAATACCTTCTTGACATCGTAAGAAAATATTTGTATTCGCACCTTCCGGCTAACCATACCTTTCGAATGATACCATTTTTAACCCTCTACTCCCATAATTAATATGTTAAAAAGGGACTACAAATTTTATGCTTGCCTATTAATATATAGATTACATTTTATAATAACCACCAAACAATAATAATAATAAAAAATTACATTTACCCTTGTAGATATATATTTTATACCCTTGTATATATTTTTCTTCACGTCACATCCGTGAGGATCGAACTCACAACCTTCGGATTCGTAGTTGTGCACTCTGACCACAGAGCCAACGGGTTTTAGGTGAATAGGTTTTAGACTACTGTTTTCAGATATTTTTAGACTAAAACTGTGAAATGTATTTAAAATGTGTGTTTTTTCCAATTTATAAAATAAGTATATTGATATTAATTATGTTTTTGAGAAATTAGTGGATTAATATTAATTAATCTCTGATGAATTTTGAGTATAATTTAAGTATTGGATAATTGGTTTATATATTTTTTTAATATTATATTTTGTTCTGTAAAAATTGAAACTGTTAATTATTAATAATAAATACGAAATTGCAATTAAGATTATTTTACTAATTAAAATATTTAATAAATGAGTATTAATCAATTAGGGGAAGATACTATGCAATTAATGCATTCAAATTTTATTAATTTATTTGGAATTAAAAATCAATACATTATTTGAATATGTGTTTAAGAATATTACGGAGCGCCCTGTATTATTATTATTACCATTATTTTGAAACGGTGTTAAAATACAAATATAAGTAGTCCTGTCGTACTAAATTAAATTCTGTCATAGACAGAATTTCCTCCATAGTTTTTTTTTTTTTTTTTTTTTTTTTTAAGTCTAATAATTTATTACCGTGCCACCAAAGACCTTCAAATGATGCAATATCCATGTCATTCATTGATGTTCTTCATTCTCGTCATTTTACATTGATATCAGTTAAATAACTTTGCCTGTAAATGTTGTTTCGCTGCTGCAAGACTCTTAATGAAGGAAAACTAAGTTTATCTCAGTTTTGCCTGAATCGTTTTCTTAAGAATGTGATTAATATATAAAAAATCTGTAACAATGTCAATTTCTGTGGTTCTTTCTTGTGTTTATAATCAATAAATTAAATAATCACTACATAATTAGAAGAATATTCGCCCTCGTAGATTAATATAAAACAATAATTAAATAAATACTAAAATAAAAAAATAAACACAGCTTAACATATACATTTTTTTTTTTTTTTTTTTTTTAATAAAAACCACTCAAGTAACTTCTTTTTTATACGCTTAGTTTTTTTTTTTTTTTTTTCCGAGCAAAGAAGAGGTTTAATGCAATTTTCGTTCACAGAAATTTGCTACTAATTTCTTAAAATAGTAGATCTTCAGAACTGGAATTTTCTACAACTAATATATTTTTGTCATCGTCACTAAAGAACTTCATAGAATAAGATATTCTTTTTCATTAATGCCTTTCATACGTCGTTCTAAGTTAATATCAATTCAACGATAAGTTTGCCTGTAAATGTTGTTTCCCAACTGTAAATCTGTCAATGCAAGAAAACTAAGAATTTCCATACTTGCCAACATACTAATTAATATTCCGTAGTATTGTTAGCCCCGCCTTCTTTTTCACACCAGTATCTTTTTAGAGTATTTTTCTTCTTATTTAATCGTAATTGCATTTGGAGAATTTTATTCTAAAAGTTTACCGGTGTGACAAAAAGGGCGGGACTAACAACACTACGGAATATTAATTAGGATGTTGGCAAGTATGAATTTCTCCGTATTGTTTCAGTCATTTTCGGAAGAATATAACTGATATTCAAAAATTTGTAACAATGTCAATTTCAATTTCTATTTCTTATGTTTATCAACCATAAATTTCATAATAACCACTAAATAATTAAAGTGGTGATATTTACCTTTATATTTCAATATAAAATAACAAATAAATAAATATAAATAAATACACTATGTGCTACATCCACATTTTTTTATTTTAAACTAAAGAAAAAATAAATAAATAAATAAATAAAATAAAAGATAAATAAATATTTTTGTTTTACAACCACGTAAAGGTTTTAATACAATTTAAAATTTTTAAATATAGTGGATCTTCGAAACTATAATTTCCTAAAAAAGTAATAATTTCTTGTCGACGTCGCCAAAGACTTTCGGATGATGCGATAGCTATGGCTTTCATTGATGTCCTTCATTCGTCGTTTTACGTTCAATGATATAACTCAGTAAATGTTGTTTCTCTGCTCTAAGACTATAAGTGCAGAAAAACTAAGAATTTCTCCGTATTTTACTGAATCATTTTCGGAAGAATATAATTAACATTTCAAACTTTTCAATTTCTACCATTTTTCTTATTTTTGTCAAACAATAACTTTAATCTAAATAATTACATTAACGTAAGTAATTAAAATAATATGTATCCAAATAGATTATTAGAATATAATACATAAATATTAAGTAAAAAACAAATATGCACTGTATGATAAATTTAGATTTTTTTTTTTATTTAAGACAAAACTAATATTTCTACATATAAAATCATTTGTCCTGATTGAGTAAGTGAGTGAGTGACTGATTCATAATTGCCCAAACCGAACCCCTGCATCTAGAAGCATGGAACTTTGTGAAAACATTACTTCTATGAAGGATACGCCCACTAAGAAGCGATTTTACAAATTTCACATCTCAAAGGGGGGAGAAGGAAAAACGTGGTTTCCCAAAAACCTTTATATCTTTAAGAAAAAACAGATATTCGTAAAATTTTTGCCAACTATAGTTTTACATATTTTCTAAATATTTTCCAGTCTTGGAATGGAAAAGAAAAAAAAAAAAAGTAACGTCTTCTGAATCTAGAGCGATTGATAAGTAATGTGCATTAGAGAAACCTGAGATGACATCTTTACACGAGATATGTGCTTACTCACCCAAGGATTTCGGAGAAAAAGTAAGAAAGAATATATAAAAGAAAAAATCTATTTGGCCCTGACTGGTTCACTTCCGTGCCCGATCTCCCCTTTTGACTTTTGAGAGATTCTTTGGAAAAGAGGGATGTTGTGAGGATACTTACCACTTACCCACACATATAGATAGATATTTTTGTATTTCCTTTTTATTACAAAAGTAGTGAAAATGCGCAGAAAATCTTTTACATAAATGTAGATTACACATAATTATGTACAACACAAGCTGCATGCAAATTCAATGCAATTTTATACTATTAAAATCATGCTTTTGTACATCATAGTTATTATTACATGATAGATGTTTCTGTAGAAAAAAAAATGACTCAAATGATACTATCTTTATTGAGATATTTATGTGTTAAAACAAAAATGTAACTCCGAAAATAACTTTCATTTTATTATGTATTTAAATATACTAAAAATTGGGATTTTGGATGCATATAAATCTTTATTGTTATCCTTTGATTTATGGTCTTTACATCATTTGAGAATTTTGAATACTCCCATTACATATGCCTTATTAACTTTTTTTTAAATTTATTTATTTTTCTTTTTTTAAATCATTAACTGTGGATATTCGGTATAGAAAATTCACTGAAGAACACACGTTAGCTAGAAATAAGACTTTTCCCTTATCTCTTGTAGGCCTTGAAGATTCTTTACATATATTTAAAAATGACCGGGATTTTCAATCTTCCTGTACCTAAAAAATGACGGTTTTGACAGGAAGGATTATTGTAGGTAGTCAAAATGGAAATTCAAGAGCCTTTGAATTAGGGGGATACGCGCCAGTTACCATCCCTCTTCCATGTAAAAAACTTTCTTCATTTTTCCCCCTATTATGCCAAAACATTCCTTGAGGCACTAAAAAGGGAATTCAGCTGGTGGGGATTTTTTTTTTTTTTTTTTTTTTACATAAATGCTAAGTGAATACAATTGAAAATGCTTTTTTTTTTTCGTAATTCTTGAAATATTTTACATCCTATATAGCTTTATTATTATAGTCAACAGTCTCCGGAAATGATATTTAAAGAAAAAAAAATATATTGTTCGTTTTTTATTTTCGTTTAACTTTAGGAGTGCATTTACTTTTTCGTTGATAAAATAATTTCACTGCGGGGACATGTAGTATTACAGATAAGTTCCACCAAAAACGAAAAAATAAATAAAATAATTACAATATAGATAGAACGTTTTATATAACATGTTTTTAAATTTTCTGTTGAATCATATAAACGCTACCGCGGGCAGCGGGAACCCGGAACAATTGGCTAAAAGTATTAAAAAAATTCAGTGCTATCGTGTTTTGAGCTATTATAAAAGTTTCAAATGGCCAGTTAAAAATCGAGCCAGTTAAAAATCGATTGCAAGCATTGTACTGGTAACGCTGCCGAAGGCGGTAGGAACCCGAAACAGTTGGCTAAAAGTATTTAAAAAATACATTTTCACCGTGTTCTGAACTATTCTGAAAGTTTCAAATGTCTAGCTAGTCGGGAAGTTAATTAAATAAATTTTCTGTCAAATCATATAAACGTTGCCGACAGCAATAGGGACCTGAAACAGTTGACTAAAAGTATTAAAAAAATGTATTGTCACCGTGTTGTGAGCTGTCCTGAAAGTTTCAAATGTCTAGCTAGTTGGGAAGTTAGTTAAAAATCGGTTGCAAGATTTGTACTGGACAAACAAACAAACAAACATACAAACAAACAAACAAACAAGAATCTAAGTTAATAAAAACATGGTAAAAAAACAAGAATTGAAGTTAATAAAAACATGGTAAAATACCAGATGATCCAACAGCTACAGAAGAAATAAAAAATGTACTTTTTTAAAAGTATTGAACGTAGTTAGTACTAAGCGATTTTTACTGAAATGAAAAAAAAAAAAAAAAAAAAAAAAAAAAAAGATGGGATTTCTTTTATATATATATATATATATATATATATATGGAGAAAATATATTAGTTGCTTTTTTTTTTTTTTTTAACTAAAAGATGATGCTGTATTCGCAATATCCTCTCACATTTTAAACAGATCCGCCTTCTTAATGGTGTCATATTGCGAATACTGATAAATATAACTTTAGTATGTTGCATATGATTTCAAATGGCATCGAATATTTAAATTAATTGTTTATTACTGTTGTTAATCGTTCTAAAGGAAAAAATTATAATATTTTGTTAAAAGATAAAGCATTGTTAATTAAGCTTTGTTATAAGAATTCTCAATGCGTAACGTCTGACAGACATTCTCATGAATGACGGTCGTTACACTGAACATTTGTAGTTCTAGGTGGAGTGTTAAATGTACTGTACCACTCAAAAAAAAAAAAAAGAAAAAAAATTGCAATTGAAGCAGCACCTGATGAAGGGAAATGCTAATGAAAAACGCATAATGCTACGGTCAATACTTTTTGAATAATGTATTTTTTCTGTGGCTTCTGTATCACCTGTGTGTGTATATATATATATATATATATACATATATTATGGAAACCTTTTTAAACGCCCACCAGCGACCGAGCGGTTCTGCGCATAAAGCTGGAGACGTGAGGTGCCGGGTTCGATACCAGGTAGCGCTCGTCGGCCTAGCCGTTCGAAGCTTTTTGTGGTCTTCTCCGAAACTTGCATAAATACGGGCTAGGGCCCCTTAGAAAGACCCCAATGGAGGGTATTCCTCCCTCTGGTCTAAGACCCTAGTGCAGTCAATCGGCCTTAACCCCACAACTCAACCCAACCTTTTTAAACGTTGCATTGGCACTGGAATATATATATATATATACATACATACACACACATACACATATATATTGTTACAGTGGTTCTAGAATGCAAGAAAACTTATGATCAAATGCCAGAATTATCAAAAAGAACCAAAAATATAGTTATACTCATTAAGTATTTTTTTTAAAGATAAGAAAAATGCACAATACTCAAATGCACAATATCCAAAAAATACCGTATTCACAAATATGGAACCGATTAAAAATAGTGATGAATTAAATATTAACAATAAATAATAATGTATATCTATATCAGACTTCTTCAATAAAAAGGAACAATGATAATGTTATTAAAAAGTTGAAAAGATTGATAAACGCTCAAATGAAGAAGAATTTTATCACCAGTATCGTATAATTTTTCAGAGAGCATAAAAAATTCCAAGATTTCAATTTATAATGGCCATATTAAGCCAAATATTATAGGGTACGATAGATCTTGCAAGGAAAAATACAATAAATTTGAAATGAACAAATGAAAGAATGAGAAATTAGAATTGAGAAATTACCAAAGATATAGGAAAGCGAAATCGTAAGACACAAATAAATTTGCATTCAAAATTCTGTAAGAGGTGAGCTGCATTCAACAAGTTACAAAGTTTAGTTGATCAGAAAAAATATCTAAGGAAAAAACACAATTAATTTATCTTTATTATTATAAGAACATAAATCGAATTACAATGCATTATGTAAATTAAAGATATTTTATAAAATTATATTAAAATAAAATAAATTATATTTTCTGTAACTTTAAAAAGCAGAAGCATAAATATGAAACAAAATCTTAGTAGATTTAGAACATTCCTGCTTTCTATCGCGTAAAAATATGCATTAATATATAATTATAAATTTCATTGAATAAGATTATAAATTTAAATTAAAAAGAAGATTAATATAATACATAAACAAAAGTTAATGGAAATTATTATATATTTGAGTTTAATTGAATGAGGAACTGTGGTTAAAAAAGAAGAATTGTGTACTATTATTCGTCACATTGTTAATTATGAACATTTTTATAAAATATCGTTATTATTATTATTATTATTATTATTATTATTATTATTATTATTTTAATATTGTTATTCTTATTATTACATTTTAACTATAGCACATTAGATTTTTTTTTTTTAATACCTTTTCAATATGAGATACATTTTGAGGTTTATTCTGTCAGTATAACTCATAAATATAAGTATAGCTTATGAAATTTAAAGTAAATCGAAGAAACTAGCAAAGCAATAATTTTTCGTCCTATGTACAAGTGGGTCCACAAATCAGGAGCCTGAATGTCCTTTTTCTATTACTCGTAACTGCAAGTTCATTTCTATTTATTCTGTATTCTATATAATTATAGCTCGATAGCTAAATAAGCTATATCGAGGGAAAAGGGGGTGCCACTTCTCAATAACCTATCATCCAATATTACTTTCTTTACACAATACAAGAACATCTCCATTCAATTTTTATTGCGCATAATATATAACGTATCAAAAGTCTTTTATGCAGCTCCGTATACCAATTACTAATTCTATACACGCCATTTTATCAAGAAAATACGCTTTTAAGCATGTGGATTTCAATACCTTGAATTTTCCATCCTCTTAAATACACTTCGAAGAAATGCCATCCATAGATTAAAATGTATCGAAATTATTTTGCATGTCATTAACAAGGGATACAAAAACAATATAGCTTATTCCATTTAATGTCAATTGGATGATTTTTTGGCTACTATTACGGTACAGACAGACATATATACAGGCATCAAAAACTTTTGAATCTCAACAGGGAGACAAGACCTCAATAAAATTTTAGCAATTACTTAATTTCTCGCGTAATTCTTTTTAATTCTTTTTTGGTTTTAAATAAATTGTGAGAATACACTTCAAAGCTCATTTTAAAACTGATGTCATTCCTCAGTGAGCGTAATTCTCTATAGAATAAACAGGTGTTATTCATGGTTTATATCGAATTTCATATCCTTGTGCAATAGGTATCAAAATTCGCTGACTAGAAACACAGCAAAATGCGTAATTTGAACGTCTAAAAGTGAGGTTTCGAAATAGTAAAAAAAAAATTTTTATCGAAACGGAGTGGAATGGGAAGGGAGAATATAAACTTGTTAATTATAAAAAGTCAAAATAAAACCGATATAAATTTATTAGATAAAGGAAAAATCTACTGACTATTTTTTATTTTCTTTTCTAATAATTATATCAAAATAGCATTATCATTAATTCGATAAAATAAAAATAATATATATATTTTTTTTTCTTTTTTTTATACAGAAAAGTCCAAACGTAGAATTCAAAATAGGATTAAAAAAAAATGTCTAAGGTTTGAGATTGAGTGTGTTTTACGTCGCACCAAAGCAACGCAATAAGTAATTGTATGAGGACCACATGTCCTCTTTTTTAGAGGACAGTCCGTTTTTGTAAGCCGTTTTTCTAAGTTCTAAAAAAATTTTCAGGAAAATTATTCATCATAATTATTAGCATTTTGGTCCCAATTTACAAAAAACACAAAATTATGTTCCTAATTAAGGAATTGTAATAATTATTAACGTTTTTTATTTATAAAGGTACTCTAATCTGGTCACCATAGGTAATTGGACACGGTCTGAAACTCACTTCCGTCTGGACACACACACACACACACACACACACACAAAAAAAAAAAAAAAAAAAAAAAAAAAAAAAAAAACTGAAGATCATTGAGTTATATACGTAATAGTTCCACAGTGGACAATAATTCCTCTCATACTCCTCTTTCTAAAAAATTGCTGCATAAATTACAATACATGCATTGCCAGCAACATAACCTGCACGTGTATCTGTATAGTAATTTAAAAAATAAAATTAATAAATAAATACGGTGCAAGTAACCATATATGCAAATATATACACAAAAAGAGACTGAAACAAAATAATAAATGTTTGCTTATACGTCGAAGTGTTGGGTTGCTGTAGTAAACGATCAGTACAAATGTAATACGCATAAGTTTATTAAACAACAGTTTTTTAATGGTGTAAATGTAAATTACAATCAAAGTAACCCATATGCCTTTTTTTTTTTTATAAAGTTTTCCCGCAGTAGAAATACTATATGTAAATCACAAGAATAAAGATACATCAAGTACCATAAATTTTTAACGCGCTTTTATTAGCTTCACCTGTATGTATGTTTGTATATGTATATTTGTAACCGCTCTGGGAGCAAACAAAAAATCTATATTGTAAAAAAAGACTTTCCCTACATTAACGTTGTGGCTGTGAGGTAAAACTCCAGGCTACGAACCTAAAGGTTTAATGTTCGAGCCCAGTCAGGGGAGTTTTTTTTAAAATGGTTTTTGTTTAATTCTAAATTATTCACTAAAGGTTTAAAAGTATGTAAATATTATGGAGTTTCACTCACACGATTTTCTCTTATCCTGCATTTTAATACTATAAAGATAGATTTTCTGTGCTTTGTAGTTCATATTTCAATAAAAGCATGTTCTTTAATTTTTTAAAAGCATAATTTTATTACAGTTCTATTGCTTTATAAAATTTTTATTTCCATCTGTATTCACAAGAAGAAAGTTTTGGATTCGTAAAAAATTCAACTCCTGGTTTTTGACAATTTTATACGTTTTAAGATGTTCTAAACGTGTCTTCAAAAATTTTGGAATGATATCTGTCTGTGAGTGTGTTTATATATATGTGTGACAAAAATTTTGTGGCAGTTCTTGATGAAGAACTAATGCACAGAATGTCATGGAAATTTATATTTAGTTGCACTTTATCAACTTTTGATACATGATGTCCGATAGAATGCGCTGCTATGCTGAATTTTCTCTCATTTACCAGAAAGCTGCATCACAGCTTCTATAGTGTATAAATCTATCAATCCCCATATGTATGATGGCTGTTGTGTAAAACTACGATCATTCAGTTTTGGTAAATGTTGGTCGTTAGTTGGTGCTGCTATTCTGCAATTTTTCCCATTTACAGAAAGGTTATATCTAAACTACTCCAAAGTTTAAAAGTGTGTCAAACTTGTTATTTAAGACGGCTATTAGGAAAAATTATGCTGACTCAATTTGGGTGCATATCGGCCAACACAGGACGCTATTATGCTGCAATTTTCTCCATTTACAAGAAGGTTGTATTTCAACTTTTACTGTTAAATGCACCAAATGAGATTGTTTTTGCAAAAAACTATGTTAATTTAAACGCAGATTGGCGATTTGAAAGCTTTATTATGTGATAGTCTTCAGCCATTTTTCTGAGCATCCAGTTTCATTTTTCTTATTTTGCTCTTGAATATGATCCACAATGTCATCATTATTTAAAACATGATATCCAGAATCATTTGCGTCGCACCTTGAAATTTTTCCCCCCATGGAATTTCAGTATTTTTAAAACAGGGTTACATTCAACCCTATGTTTTCCATTTCCCATACTAAAGTTTTAATAAGAAATAAAGAAGATTTTTAATAAGAAAAATACTAGAATTTTAATAAGAAAGAGAGAATCGGTGTTCGAGTAATTGGACCGCTTTGTTAATTGAAACTGAGATAATGGATGTTGTACTGTAAACTCGAAACTTTTGTCGTATATAAAAAACTTACCTGGTGGAAAAAAGAGAGATTTATTTATTTAAAATTTTGTAATGTCTAATTGATGTTAAAAATCTAATATTTTTCACGGTTGATGAGAATTAGTGTAAAAGTTTTATTAGGTGTAAAGAATATATATAACAGAAATATGTGCAATATATGCATAACTCTGTATTTTAATTGTGATTTATTAGAAAACAAAACAATGCTCATCCACAGTTACAATGTAAAGCTGTATTTATTTTTTTTATATTTCTATTATGACGTCATGGAACCATAAACCGAAACTGGAGCATAGCAAAGCGTAAACTAAAACCAGTGTTCCAGACAAACAAACATTCTCACAAACTCCCCTTTTTCCTTTTACTATAATCGAGACCCTCGACTATAATTCAACGGGGCCCAGCATTCCTTCCTTCTAGAATATCGTACATAGTTCCTGGTGGGAAAAAAATGCAGCCCCTGAAAATGGGGCCTCAGCTGACCGCATAACCCGCCTCCCCTTTGACATTGCAGAACCCGTCATTCGAGTCAGGGCCCAAACTCTACTCGCTCCCCTGCATTAGTAAAAGAATGTGTTTTGATCGGCGGTAGCCAGCTGTTCATAGTAAGCGCATAAAGTCGGGCTCACCTTTGATATTTACCTGTAACAACCTGACCATAGCTCAATATATGAATGAAGGAAAGTTCCTTGTAAATGTAGAAAGGGGTACAGTCTTTTACCCCCTAGTTTTTTCGTGATCAACAGCGGGCAAAATCACGGGCAAAGTTTGTGAATGACAGCACTGGTCGAATTTTCGGATGTCAAAACCATTTGAAAATATAGTACTATAATTTCTTTAAATCTTTGTTGGCAGATTATGTTTTATTTAAAACAAAAATTCTGGAGTGACTCCACTCAACTTTCCG
This sequence comes from Salticus scenicus, assembly GCA_963930645.1. NCBI lineage: Eukaryota > Metazoa > Arthropoda > Arachnida > Araneae > Salticidae > Salticus > Salticus scenicus. Next base: position 123,968,287 of record OZ005650.1, read on the forward strand.
AATATGTAATAGTTACCCATAGAAGAATGATGCCCATGCACACGCGAAATTTTTTCTTGTTTTTTTTTTTTTTTTTTTTTTGGTATCATAAATATTTATATATTTTTTAAATTTTCACAATACAAAGTTAGAAACAAATTTCATTATTTATGTACGTTTATACATAATTTATCTTATACAGCTATCTGAAATAATAATAATAATAAAAATAAAAATAGATTGCAGCGCCATCTTTTGTGTAATTTAATCCCAAATGTAATCAGTATTGATTTACGTCTAGGTCAAATAACATATAAAGTTTGATTAAATTCCGTTCACTGGACCTATAGAGGGAAAGCCTTCAAGGGGTCTTTCTAAGGTGTTCTAAGCATATTTACGCGAGTTTCAGAGAAAACCATTTAAAACTCCTAATGGCTAGGTCGATAAGTATCACCTAAGATCAAATCCTGCATTTCTCATCTACCAGCTTTTAGTGCAGAACTGCTCGGGCACTGGTGCTGCCAGGGAGGTGAAGGGAGAGAAAGAGATTGTTTTGTATCGCTTTCATCTGACCCTCTTTTATATTTAAACTTCGAGTGTTTTTCCGCATATCTTGGTCTTGGTGATAATTATATAAAACTATATTGAAACCAGTCAAAAAATTATATAAAGCACCTTCCCCCACCCCCATCCCCAATTTGTTCTTACATATCTAACAACCTCTTTTTCTTTTTCTTTCTACACAGTGTTTTGTTTAAGGGGGGAAAAATGTGCAAAATATATTTTTCATATTCCTTGCCAGCCTCACCTCTTAAACCTCACTTTGCAGCGATTTTTCTCATTTCGTTAAAATCAGTAAAACTTAATAGAAAATAAAAGTCTTCTTTTCCCTTCTGTCCCTCCAGCCCTACCTTCCTTAAATATGTTTAGCCCATAGTGCACCTTTTCCTTCTGAACTAGTAAGTAATAATTGTACGTACAGTCGGTAAGAAAAGTCTCCAAACACTAGCAAAAATTCCTTCATAAAAAAAAGAACACTTAATACAGTTTTGTTAAATAAATCCTTATCGAATCCTGTTCTTAGTCAGTCTAAAAACAGAATTCGATAAGGATTTATTTAACAAAACTGTATTAAGTGTACTTCTTTACATAGGAATTTTTGCTAGCGTTTGGAGACTTTTCTTACCGACTGTACACAGTTTGATAGAAATTGCAAAATAAAGTTAGGAAAAAGAAAAAAATAAATAATAATAATAATAATAATAATCTTTTCATTTGCCCCGAGACCATTTCATATAAGTTTAGTCATCACAATATATTTTATAAATTACTACTATACAAAGTTTGATTGGAATTTAAAAAGAAAAATTAAAAAATAATTTTTACTTTGCACACCTCCCCTCCCCTACTCCCCAAGTATATTATAATTCTACTGTGTTTTCTGTCAGTTAATAATTATATAACATACTACATTTCTTTAAAATCATTAATAAGTCATAAGAAAGTCCCTACCCCTCCCCCTTTTTTTCCTTTATCTGTGGCCTCCCAAACCCAGATATATAAAACTGTTACTATACTTTTTCATTATTTTGAAAAGTTATTTAGTAATCAGAAATAGGTAGTAAACTCTGAGAAAGGAATATTTTTACACTATGTTTATGGGAAAGGAACTATGTAAAATTGCTTCCCCTTGAATAGTTAAATTATTTTCATTTTCCGTCATTTTCTATCATTTTTTACATTTGTTCTTGTCTCTGCCAAACTCATTAATATTATATAGGCGTATCAGAGCCGTTTGAAAGTTTCAGCTTTGTTTAACCTGTCCAAGACCTTCAATTAAATAATGATTTTTTTCCCCTCCTTTTCTTTTAGAGGATTTTTATAAGACTTCAATTTTGTTTAGCATATTGAGAATTATAAATGGTATTGAATTAAAAAATTCTTGATATATTCCTTTGTTTTAAAATATTTTCCTACAATAGTCAATTTTATAAATATGCACATTAATTTATTATACAAGTTTCAAATATTAAAAAACCACTTTCAATACATTGACACAATTATGAACAGATAAAATTGAAATATATAGCTTAAAACAGAGTTTACTAATTTCTTCAATAAAAAAAAAAAAAAATCTAAAATAATATTTAACACGAATAAAACAACAACAACAATAATAAAAAAGTTTTTTCCCCCTCCTTTTTAAACTAGTATGTTGTGGCCACCACAAGACTTTCTTCTATATTTTCCTATATACATATTCAATCAGTAACAATATATAAAAAAAAAAAAAAGATTTTTTTTCTAAGTTCTTTTTTTGTTAAAAGTAATACATATTCAACCAGTAACAATATAAAAAAAAAAAAAAGATTTTTTTTTTTCTAAGGTTTTTTTTTTTTTTTTTTTTAAGTAAAAAAAATCGATAACTTTGTTTTAAATTATCACAGATTTATAGTTCAACCGTTCGTTTTAAAGGTATTGACGAGATCTTTCGAAAGATACCCATCTTGAAAATTTACCCCCCCCGGGGGTACTTCCCCCCCCCAGGGGGGGGGAAGCGATGCCCTCACATGCACAGAAATTTTTTCCTAGTTGACTATTACTATTATCAATAACTCATATTAATTTTACAATCACAAGTTAAAAATAACTCTCATTATGTGCATTTATACGAAATTTTGTCCTATACTGCCATGTTAAAAGTTTACATAAAATGCGATCACAGCGCCATCTGCTGGGCGATTGATCCCAAAATCTAATCAGCACCATTCCATGTCTGGGTCCAACTATATACCAAGTTCGGTTCAATTTCATTCATCGGTTCGTGAGATACGGTGAAAAATACGAAATTTTACGATCACAGCGCCACCTGCTGGACGATTGATTCCCAAATCTAATCAGCACCATGCCCCGTCAGGTTCCAACTATATACCAAGTTTGGTTGAATTTCATTCATTGGTTCTTGAGATATGGTGAAAAATACGAAAATTTGTCCTATACTGCCATGTTAAATATTTACATAAAATGCGATCACAGCGCCACCTGTTGGGCTATTGATCCCCAAATCTAATCAGCACAATACCCCGCCAGGGTCCAACTATACACCAAGTTTGGTTGAATTTCATTCATTGGTTCGTGAGATACGGTGAAAACACTAAACCACAGACACACAGACAGACAGACATTTTTTAAAAACTATCAATTCGTGTTCAGGACACCCCAAAACGTGTAGATCCGTCAAAAAACGGAGGTCGAAAATTTTCGCGAATCCAATACTTTCTCTATATTACATATAGAAGAAAGTAAAAAGTAAATAAATTCATAATAAATTAGTAAAAGATAAATATTTTTTAGAAAATTATTATGGTAAATAAGTGTAAAGTTTTAACTGCTGGAATATTTAATTATAAAATAAATATTATTTTTAACATAATGTTTTACTTGTATGGAACACATACGCTTTTAAAGTCTTTCCTGAAAATCCATTGAGAAGAGCAAGAATTTAACTGTAAATATTAACATGAATTCTTTTTCTCTTCATTCAAAAGTTCATTTATGTTGGAGCATGCATTATGATTAATTTAAATATTAAGTAAGTTTCAGCCATGCCAAAAGTTTCATTATTACATCCGCTTACCATCTTTTCCCTTACCATTTTTTCTGGTTACCCCGTTTTTCATACCTTGTTCCTTTTATTGTTACACTTTTATTATTACTACTACTAGTTTCTTCGATATATATAAGAAGAAAGTATTGAATTCTTGTACATTTTCGGTTTTCGATAGATCAAATCCCAGTTCAATCATTTTTAGAAAATGTCTGTATGTCTGTCTGAATGTATGTATGTGTCTGTGCTAGTGCTAGTAAAATTTTGTGGATTCTCACAAACCAATGGACTGAATTTAACTAAGCTTGATATTTAGTTTGATCTTGATTTAATTGGGGCTGATAAGCTTTTGAGATATCTCACCCAACAGATAAAGCTGCTATGCTGCAATTTTCCGTTTACGCGAAAACTCTGTTTCAGCTTCTATTGAGAATAAGTGCAGAAAATTTAATATGCATAAGGGTCTTCATGGAAAAAAAAAAAAGTCGATTCAGTGTAGGTACATATCGGCCGAAAAGTGGCTCTACTATGCTGCAATTTAACCCAGTTTGCAGTAAGGCAATATCTCATATTATATATGTATATAAATGCATCAAATTTGATATGTGAGATAGATATAAAAAAAATATTCTTATGCAATTTGGGTGTATATAAACCACATGTGGCTCTGTTGTATTTCAATTTTTTCGATTTCTCAGATGGTTATATCACAGGCTTTATTGATTAAAACTGCACGAAGCAACATATTTAATGATTTATTGTGAAAAGCTGCGATGCTTAAATTTTTACAGAAGTGAATCTATAGGTGGCGTTGTAATATATATCAATACAAAAAACCCTTAACGGGTTAAAAGTTAGTGACGCAGCACTGCACTTTATGGCTATAAGAATTAGAAATACGAGTCTTAAAAATAATGATATCAAATTTTCAGTGACGCTTTGCTATTAATTAAAAAATACAGAGATTTTCTTATTTGAATTTGTTTTTTTCATCTATTTATTTTTACAGTGTAAACGTTATTTTCAACATAAAATAATATATAACATTTATTTACCGATACCTTTTCATTCACATCTCTTATAATATCAAAATATGTGTTTGAAAAGAAATGATATGAAATTCCAGCAACGCAGTGATGTTACACTAAATGATTTGTTTTTAAATTCCACTGCAATTATTTTGTTTTGCATATTAAAGTATATTTGCACATTGAAATATTGCTTTTAATTTTCAAATACGCAGTCAAATATATCACTTTCATTAAGTTTATATTATGTACTGAAATGTATTTATTTCAATGAATTATTTTATCTTCTGCGCCACGCCATCCAAAACTACAACTAAAAATTTCGCTTTTTTTTTTTTTTTTTTTTTGCAGCACACTATCTATTTGCATGCTTTTTCAATTAATTTGGATAAGATGGCACAAAATAAACATTTCCATAAATTTTACTTACAGTTTTGGATAGCGTGACGCAAAAGATAAAATAATTCATTGAAATAAATACATTTCAGTACATAATATAAACTTAATGAAAGTGATATATTTGACTGCGTATTTGAAAATTAAAAGCAATATTTCAATGTGCAAATATACTTTAATATGCAAAACAAAATAATTGCAGTGGAATTTAAAAACAAATCATTTAGTGTAACATCACTGCGTTGCTGGAATTTCATATCATTTCTTTTCAAACACATATTTTGATATTATAAGAGATGTGAATGAAAAGGTATCGGTAAATAAATGTTATATATTATTTTATGTTGAAAATAACGTTTACACTGTAAAAATAAATAGATGAAAAAAACAAATTCAAATAAGAAAATCTCTGTATTTTTTAATTAATAGCAAAGCGTCACTGAAAATTTGATATCATTATTTTTAAGACTCGTATTTCTAATTCTTATAGCCATAAAGTGCAGTGCTGCGTCACTAACTTTTAACCCGTTAAGGGTTTTTTGTATTGATATCATTACTTTTTAGGGGTTAATGATTAAAATATAAAATTAAAGGAGCATGGCAATGAGTTTGTAACCCTTAAAAAGTGCAGTTTCATAGTTCATAACACATTAAATTTTACCTCGAACAAAATAACAAACTAAATGAAATTTTAAAAATTTATGAAAAGTGATAAATAAAAAACTTTAAGAAAGAATATTTGTTGTGTGATGGAAACACGCAACATTACAAAGGCATAATATAGTATATTTTAAAAATAACAAACAATTTCTACAAAAAAAAAAAAAAAAAAAAAAAAAAAGAGAGACAGAGAGAGAGAGAGAGATTTTATTTTATTTAATATTCAATTTCTTTGGTTCAACGGTTCATCTGTTTCTTAAATAGTTCAACAGAATATTTAAAATAAATGTTCAAAAAATAATTTGTGTACGAAAGTTTTTGTAAAAAAGTGTTATGAATAAGTTTTTAAAGAGCTCCATTCACCGCATAGATTTTGGTTAGATAAAAAAAAAATTAAACACAAGTTTTTAAATGGTCTAATTGAATGAACAAAATATTAATATTTTGTTATATTTTTAATTGGAGATGTTTAAAGTAAAATGTTGTAAGGATTTGACAGTAATTTTCCAAAATACCTAACACCATGGGGGTGGGGATCAGATCCTCCTTTGGAAACTCTGATAATTCTAAAAAAGATGCTTAATCAATCTCAGGGAGATTTTGTTTGGTTTAAAATTAATTCAGATGGGGAAAATAGGAGGGGGTAATCAGAATCTTTGAAATTTTAATCGGGAAAACGTTTTTTTAGAAAATGTTTTGTTGAATGTAGTTTTATTCCTATCTGGTTAAATATACTGTACATAGTTCCCACATTCTTCCTGGCTAGAATTCCTGAAAATTTTCTAAAACGTGGTGAAGGGATTTTGGACATTGCTTCATTTTCTAAAATTGGGTTATGGGGGTAAAATGTATACTATGAGATCTAACATTAAAATTTTAAATGATAAGGATTTTTTAGCACTTTGAGAAATCTTCTAGATGCAATCACTTCAACGATAATTTTTTAAGGTTGGTTGGTAGTAGGTTTTAAGGCCAACTGACTACGCTAGGGTCCTAGGCATATAGGTAGAATGACCTCCATGAGGTCTTTCTAAGGGGTCGAGGCCCGTATTTAAGCGAGTTTCGGAGAAAAACACGGAAGGAACGGCTAAGTCAAAGAGTGCAGGATGGGATCGAATCCGGCACCTCTCATCCACCGCTCGGCCGCTGGTGGGGCATTTTTAAGGAACTTATATATATATATATATATATTTTTTTTCTAAAAGTCCCATCTTCCTCCCCAAATCTATCGGAAACGACTAAGGGAAGGCAATAAACTGCAATATCTGAATAAAGGCAATAAACAAAATTTGCAAAATAATACAAAATTGAAATGTATTATTAATTTCTAATTTAAAGGTTGCAGATGCATGGTAATTTCATTTTATTTCAATATTATATGAAAGAAATAAGTCTGTACAAGTGAAGGAGGATTTATTTTTCTTTTTTTCTAGAGTAGCTTTTATTGTTATATTCATGCCTGCTCCCTACTGTTAAATTTAAGAAAGAAATAATTATTATTTTTGAAGTATAGATATGATTTTAAAGAGAAAAATAAATAAAAATAGAAAAATCTTTAAAATGTGAAACTTTTATACTGATAAATATTTAAGTAGTATAGTTTTTTACTGGAAATTTAATGAACAAAGTAATTTATAAAATAATACACTGTATAATTCTTAATTATTTTGCCAGTATGCTTTGCAGAAATGTATTATTTCGTAAAATTAAGTATCACAATGCGAAAAACAAAATTAATTAATTAATATTTTTAAAAATATATTATGGGTTTAAATTAATGTCAAATAAAGATGTATTTTACTTCATTTTATTTTATTACTTATTTTACTAATTTTAATTCTGTTTTCAGTTTTTCCAATGCATTTAAGTGTTTAGTAACCGAGTTTTTTTTTTTTTTTTTTTTAATTTCATTACAATATTATTTTATAAAATTAAATAATAATAATAATAACAGAAAACATGAAATTTTAGATTTGGATTTGATATATTATAATTATTACAATCTTTGTAAAATATTTCATTTACATACTATATTATAGAAATTTAATGAGCAAATTAATCAATTAATTATTATTATTATTATTATTATTATTATTCAGGATTTTTTCTATCCATAGTTTAAGTGATTTATCACTTAGTTTAAAAAAAAAAAAATTACAAGTATTTGCATATGATTATGATATTATCTATCATTTTTATGAAAGTAAAGAAAAGGGTTTTTGTTGTTTCAATCACTTTTTAAAATAAAACCAATTTTGAAAGTTAACAACGTATCAACTTGAAAACAATGGAATTGAATGAATATTTTTGATAAAAAAAAAATATTATATAAAATACAAATCTCCAAATAAATAACTCATTTAATATATATATTAAAGAAAGAAAAATATTTTATTTTGTAAGTTTGTTTTTGACACTAACTGCCGATAGATGGAGCCAAATTACCTATCTGAGATTGAATATTTCAAATGGAAACGAAGACTGTATACGTCCGCGAACATTCCAAACCGGATTACATTCTTTTCTTTTGAGTGATGCGAAAGAAAATAGTGTAATCCGCGAGGTAATATAGTTCCATTTTTAAAGTGAAATATATAAAAAACAAGAGTTTTTAGGGAAAAACGGGCGACGTCACGCTTCACAGACAAAATAAATTAATATCATGTATCAATTTCATAAAATTTCTTCGAGTTGTTTTCGAGAAAAAAAAACTCACACAATTACCATTTTTCCTTTGAAGTCTTAAATTGCAATTTCAGATCTCAAAATATATAGAATGTGGAAGTGTGAAACTTTCAGGATAGCATCATGCAGAAGATAAAATATTATTCTGAAAACATCAGATCAAAATATCTCTTATTTACTGAGATATTAAATGTCGGCGTTTCCAAATTCTTTTGATGTAAAACTAGCTGTATAATAGAGTGTCGCTGCTAAGCTTTGTTTGAGCTTTGCTGCGTCACTCAAAAAACTGTCGTTTTTTATGATATATATATTAATAAAGAAGAAAGTTTTGTGATGGTTACAGCTACATCATATCAGTATTCATATTGCTTTCAAGATACTTTATCAATTGTATCAATTTTATTTGATTAACTTTAACAGGATTCCAGTAAAAATATATACTTTGTGTCTAACTAGTACTCTTTCACAATATTTATGAATTATTACTCTAATCAAAAAAGGAAGCAAGAAAGAAAAGAATTCAGTTCTATCGAATCTTATTTTCATCTCCATCGTTATTCGAAAGCCGGAGAAACTGGTTTCGAACCCATACGGCAGAATATGTAATTTGATTTCATTACACGCTTCCCCCAATGTTTAAAATTCTGATCAAGATCGTCAAAGGAAATAACTAACTATGACCTTCAAGATACAGATTACAATAGTAACATACATTTCGTGTCCCAAATTGCATTAGAATTAAGATTTGCGATAGGTATATGAATAAAGGCACCTGTCTTCCAAAAGTGTTATTTCATTACTTTATTCATTGATTATATTGATATTTGATGGTCTATCCTATGCAATTTGTTTTAAACAATTGCGTGATGCAACAATCTCTATGCTGAGGGTCAGATGGTTGGTTGTTGATTGTAGGGTTTTTAAGGCCGATTGGCTAGGCTAGGTCCTGGGCCTATGTGTGAAATGCCCTCTGTGAGGGTCTTTCTGAGGTCTTTCTCCTAGCTTGTATTTACGCGAGTTTCGGAGAAAACCACGAAACCCTCCGAACGGCTAGGTTGAAGAGCGCGACTTGGGATCGAACCCGGCACTTCCCATCTGCCAGCTTTAATCGCAGAACCGCTCAGCCACTGGGAGTCAGGTAATCGTTTTTTATGAGAGCGCATATACTGTTTCAGAAATGAAAAAATAAATAAATGAACAAATAAAATAATGAAAGGACAAAGTGATTTTTCAGATGGGGCATCTTGTTTAGATAATGTTAATATTCATCCGTTCCACATTCATCCTCTCATGAAATGGTTCCACATCCACATTCTCTGTATAATATCAAACTGTTCATCATCTATATCATTTTGCCTCCCTGCTCATTCTCCCTTTTTAAAAATATGGATGCTCAGTTAAAAAGTGATTTTGTACAAAACAGTTTAAAAAATTCTTTATGTACGTCATATCTTTCCAAAATTCAATTTAATTTTACATAATGTTTAGGAATTGTATAGTAAAATCATACCTACGTAAAAAAAGGGGGGGCTATCTGCCGTTAAAATTTTTAATATTACTAAATTTTTTCATGATCGACACTTAAACGTAAATTAAGCTTGGCATCTCGGTCTGTAAAAATGTACTTCACGTCAAAATTCTGTAAAGTTTGTCACAAAACGTATAAATAATCTACATTTTCTTTCATTTTATAGCGACAGAGTAGCTATTACTATATTAGTTGTGTGAATTTTTTTTACAAATAAATAAATAAATAAAAATAAAATAAAATAAATATGTAAATTATACAATATTAATAGAAGCGTTATAGAAGTTATGTCACTTTTTGTTTAGAAAATGTGTAATGTAAAAATTTTTCCATCCTCACCTTATTTTTAAGTTAATTTTGAGTTTCTTTAAAAAGTGCCTTTGCAAAATTTTTCTTAATCTGAAAATGATTATTTAATGATGCAACATTTTTATTATAGTAGGATGAAGTGGGATAAATGTAACAATATTTAAAAATAGTTCGACTTTCACTTCATTTTGTTCAGTTGCTATTATATTTCAACTGCTGAAAATATTTAGACATAAACGACAGCTAATTGGCTTTTACAAAATGTGAGATTTTTATAATTTAAGAATGTTCTTCTTAATGAAAAAAATGTAACCATAAGATACACTTTAAGAGGTATGTGCGTCAAGTTTCCTGATAGTTAAAGTTTTCATGAATTAGGAACTTTTTGTATTTTCGAAATATTTCTACTCGTTACGGGACTGGAACTTTTCCGTACGCCTCCATCTAGTTCACATCTCCCCCCCCCTTTTTTTTTGTTAACCCCTCCAACAAAGCCTAAAAAAAGATCGGGATGTTAGATTTCATTGAAAAATAAAAGACAGCAATAAAAAAGCAAAGTAAAAAATACACGTGCTGCAGTTGAGGTGTTTGGGATTAATGGAAACATCCTGGTAACATTTGCCTGATATACAAATTTCCTTAGGACAAGCGTAAATTCGGGTGACAAACAAAAAAGCTTAAAAAAGAGAATAGATCTGAAGTTATAATCAAAATTTACGTACAAAAAGTTTCCCAAAATCGTAATCTACTGATTTTTTTTTTTTTTTTTTTTTTGTTCTTAAATAAAATTTCATGCAATTAAATCATTGGGAGTAAATCATCCTGTAAAACTACTTATCTTACATTACAGAGCATGAAGCGAAGATGAGCAAATTATCCTGCACTCACTGTACTTTCCACGTAAATAAATAATTTTTTGTCGAACTGACTACTTTTTTTTTTCTTTTGGTAACATTGTGCGAAAAATATTCGCTAGAAATGTCAAAATATATTCTAAATAATTGTGCGAATTATTTAATTAATAGGAAAATTTGCATTCATTTAATTATATGTTTTTTAAACAAAGTAAAGAAAACTACTAAAATATTGTTATTATTATTATTATTATTATTATTATTATTTATTATTATTTTTTTTCATACAGCACATTTTCTGTGGAAATTGCAGTATTTAATATTTTATATACCGGGAAAAATTAAAAGTTGTATTTTACAAGTAGTGCATTGTTCTGTTGGAAGTGGAAATGAGGCTATTAAAATACGTTTTAGTTTTAGTGATGTGTAATTTAAAATAATAATCTTTTTTTTTTTTTTTTTTTTATGTATAATGTATGCGAATTTATAAACATATTTAAATAAGTTAATTTTTTTTAGCCTTTTTTTTTTTTTTTTTTTCGATTACGAATCATGTTATACAACTTATATAAACTATTTGTGTAAAACTGAATATCGTATTTCAATATGATTTGTAATGTTTATAAAAAATTTTCGTATAAAAATATTTAAAAAGTGAAAAATATTTGAATATAACATGAAATTGTGCTCAGAAAACATTCAAAAAATAAATAAATAAACAAAGTATTTAAAAAGTGGCTTTCCAGCATAAGTGTAAATAAATAAATAAATAAACAAACAAAATAAAGTAAAATAAAATAATTACAGGAGTTAGGAGTTAGTGAAAAATGAATATGACATTATTGGCCTGTATAAAGGTCTTAACATAAACATATATACTAACATTTTAGTGCATGGACAAATGTTTCGAAATATTTTTCTCCCAAAGTTAAAACTGTTTTATACTCTATGTTTATGTAATGCACATTTTACATTTTTTGTCATATTTTTATTTATTTATTGGGTGTTTCATTTAATAAACAGCTAAACTAAATGTTATTTAGTTTAATTAATATTCTTTTTTCTTAATTTTGTTTTGAAAATTTATTAAATATCTCAATAGTAAATATATATATATATTATGCTATGTCATCACAAAATTTTCTTCTGTATTATTCTACATAACAATCTATCGGATGATATGAACAAATATATAATTCTAACTTCGCAAGATAAATATTTTTGTATGCAATTTAGTGCAATTTTATACAACAGTTGCTAAGATGTAGCCTTATGAAAAATCGCAGAAAGTAAATAATAACATGCTAACCGTACACACAAGTTAAGAGCCAGCAAGTGCATTTATACGCTATAGATCCTGAGCCTTCCTGTACAGAGGAAAATTCCAGCATAGAAAAGCTATTTGTCAGCAGATATGCGCCTAAATTCAACCAGCATAGCGTTTCGTAATATCCCTCTTACATATAATATTTTGTGGAATTATACTCAATAGAAGCTGAGGTCTTTCCGTAAATTAAGAGAGATAGCAGCTTAGCAACGACAGCAAATGGGTTATAAATATCAAAACGAGGTTCCCCCCCCCCCCCATAAACTTTTGTGAAATTCTATGCATTACTTCTTGAATTAGAGTGCCACAAAACGACAAACCTTTTGTCACACATACATAAACATTTTCTAAAAATGAACAAACCATGGTCAGTACATATCAAAACGTATATGAATCTATCAAAAACCGGCAGTTGAAAGTAAATTTATAAAAGCAAGTGTTTCTAGATAAACTTAGTCGATTTTATAAAATATTTCCATATCAATTAATCTCCAGAATTTAGTTACATGCGAAAAGATAATAGACATTGAATTATTTCATTGAATAGAATAATTACATATGAATATTATATTTTGAAGTATCACATTCATTTTTTCTCTCTCTCTCTCTCTCTCTTTATTTATTTATTTATTTTCGCAGGAAAACCACGAATCCTCTTTATCTTGCAAATTAAAAATTCCGATTTGGTCGGGTAAATACTGTTGTTAAAACGGATCATCGAGTAGTCACGTGCGTACTTCGAAGGAATCGATAGATGTGCACGCGATCACATCCATATTCACATCCATTTCATTCAAGAAATTTTCCCGCTCTTTTTTTAAGAAATGAGAAACCTAAAAAGCTTTTGAATTTGAACTTACAAGAATTGCAGAAAAAATTCTCGATAAACAGATGCCCGTGCGTTCGTTGCAAACAATTTTCCCTCTCTCCTGAAAATTCTTTTGTATCTCCGAGCCCACAGATTTTTTATTTTTATTAAAGTTTTCTTTTTGTGCCTCCAACCACCCGCTTCATCACGTGACGAGACATCGTGTGAACCGAATTTCCCGCCATTTCTCCCTTGGGCGCTTATGTTATTCTCTTTTTTGATTCTCTATTTTATCCTACTTTGATTCGAGAGTGAAGCTGTGGAAGCAAATTCTTGAATTCTTCCCTCCCTCTCCATCTTATCCCTCCTCACAAACGTTCCTCCTCTCACCTTCACCCCGTCACCACTCTGATTTTTTTGTACAACTAGTCGGAACAAGTTTCCAGTTTTTTTTTTTTTTTTTTTTTTTCATTTTTTTCCAGGCTTATTTAGTACAAACATGTGTAATAAGAAAATTTTTCTACAACCTGTTTCTTAATGTTCAGTATCATGTGTGGCATTTATTACCGATCGAACATTTTTTTTTAAATGAGGGAGCATATGAGGTACGCAGAGCAAGACTGCATATTTAACATTTTCAGGTAAAAATCATAAAATAAAAATTAAAGAATAAGAGGAACAAGCTAGAATTTTAGCTGTAACGATAATATCAATTCAACAAAATACAAAATTAGTGATGGAATAGCTATTATTTTGTTTTCTTGCAAAAGTCTATAGAAGACAACCGTTTTTTAATATTTTTTTCTACATGAAAACTTTTTTCAACATTGATAGAATTTTACAAAAAAAATAATAATAATAATAATAATAATAATAATTAAAGATTTAAACACACACTCGCACAACACACATACATCTTTTTCATCACATAATGCCTATAATAATTTTCGATAAATAGTATATGCTACGTACTTATAATAAATAACATTCGTACCAACATATAGCACAGACACAAAAACATACAATACATCCAACAGTATATTACTCTAACTTTAATTGCTATCTTAAAGAAATTGCATTAGGGAAACTTATAACTTAGTTAACATATCTTTTTGCAAAAAAATAAGAATAGCTGCTATTTTTGTCGTAAAAAGAAAAAAAAAAGAAGAAAAGACAGAAAGAAAGAAAGAAAGAAAGGTAAAAGAATTTCGTAGAAAAGCTCGCAGTTTATTCACCTTTAGGACATATTCACTGTTATGAAGAGGAATTTTAATAATTAAAAAAATAAAAATAAAAAAAACATAAACTAACAATAATTATTTTCCCATTCAATGTTTCTTTATGTAAATTTTGATGAAAACTAAAATATTGTCACAAAAAAAAAAAAAAAAAACATAGTTATTAGTTTAACATTAATAATTAAAATATTGTAATTTTGGTTCGAAATCTTTAAAGTTTGTACAATACTTTGAAAAATTGAACTCTGAACTTTGAACATTGTTATACTATATCTTTTAATAAATTAACTTACATGGATATTTATTATAAAAATAATAATTTAATTTCAAAGAATTTTTCTTATGATTAATGCTGATATATTGATTGACTTTCTCTCTCTTTCTAGGTGTTATTTTAAAGACTGGATTTCCAACGGCTAGTCCCAGAGATCAATGCACATGTCCCGAAGAGAATTTTCCGAACCATTAAAACGTTTTCTTTTACAATATATATATATATATATATTCTTTTTATAAATAGTCTAGAAATAAAATTCGAGGCCAAAACTGGAGAGATTATGTCTGAGTTCAAGACTGAACCAATCTTGTACTTTTGGTTTTCTCTCTCTCTCTCTCTCTCTTTAAAAACTTTAAAAAAAAAAAAAAAAAAAAAAAAAAAAAGGGAGAAATTGTTAGTAAAGTAATACTTTTAATCGGTACTTTATGCAAAGAATTTCATGGAAACTTCTAAATTGTAAATTTGAATTATTTAATGAGATATTTGAATCATTTGATATTATTACTTACTCATCATAAGTCTTATTTTTATATTAGTAGCCAACAAATGGATTATCAAATTCTAATCTCATTTATTTCTCAACCAATTGCATGAAAATTGATTCTGCGCGTTAATCCATGCAAAAAAAATCTGGTGTGAAACAACCACACGACTTCCATTACCAACTATTACATGTATTATATATGCACATTTGGAGATAATGTTATTAGATGACATAGAATTGACCTGATGAAATAGACACCCAAAAGTTTTCTGTTGACAGAAAACTAATACACGTGTAAAGACATATAAAACAGAGTTTACGGAGTGATTTTTTTTTTTTTTTTAAGAAAAAGAAATGGAAAAAAAATTGTTAGAGGGTTTATTTATTTTTATTATTATTTTTTAATCACCAATATCCGAGATATAAAGCTGATCTATCTGATCCGGATGACTATTAATTTTCCTGTGACAACCAAGTAAAGCATGAGAAAGGATATCTAAAATAGGTTTATGTAACAGTTTTCAAGAAAATCGTTAGAGCGGTTTTTGAGATACCGACTTTTACAAAACTTGGCATAATTAATTGTTGACCAGAAAACAACAATTACACGCAAAAGGATATTTAAAAGAATGTTAATATGGCACGTTTGAAAAAAAAAAAAAATCATACAGGCGTTTTGAAAGGATCGCACTTGCAGAACCTGAAATTCAGCTGTTTATATAGGACGCCTATCAATTTTCCTGAACTAACCAACTATATCATTCGAAAGTTGGTTAGTTCAGGTTAGTTTGAGTGGTTGGTTACTTTGAGTGTTTATGTAGCAATTTTGAGGAAAATCATTAGAGCCGTTTTTTAGATACGGACTTACGGCCCCACTTCTGATATCGGATGTCCCACTTCCGGTATTCCAATTTTCACCAAAATTTGGAAAATTCATCTGTACACCAAACCTGTTTCAATCCTAAAGTTTCGTTGTTCAATCTTTATTAGTTTCCGAGATATAATAAATAGCCAGAAGATTCCCCCCCCCCCCACACACACTGACCAATTGCCAAAAACCACTTTTTTGGACTCAGGAGACCTTAAAACATGCAAATCAGGTGAAATTTCGATGTCGAATTTTTGGACCGAATACGGTAGTCGGGTAATGGAAGTAAAAATAAATAAAAAAATAAAAAAGCCTTATTGTGTTTTAGATAAAAAAAATACATAAATAAATAAATAAAATAAAAATTATTCAATTTATGACTTACTAGGTTTTCATTCATTGAGTCAGTTAATTCACACCATCATTATCAGAATGCCACAGCAGAACAAAATCAGTAATTTTAAAATGTAAATTTAAATAATGATAATAAATATATTTATTATTATTATTTAAATTTACATGATTTCAGATTTCAATGCAAAATATAGCGGGACAAAAGAAAATCATACTATACTTTAAAATACTATTTTGACAAAGAGAGCTGCCCGTAACTTTGCAGCAAAGAAGACCAATCTAGAAGTTATTTGGCTATTAAAATAATAGCATGGAAAAAAAGATAGTATTGAAATAATTCGTATGCCAATCTGTAAATGGAGGAATGTTTACATTTTGAGAAGCGTCTGATTTCAATCAGCTGTACCAAATTATCATTTTTCGTCAAATTCATATTACTTTTTTCGCTACGGATAAAACAAAAAAAAAAAAAAAAAAAAGGACATGACAATCCAATTCAAATAATTCACATTAAAAAAAATATAAATAAATAAATAAATAAATAAAGGCATAATGAACAACGATTTACATAAATTTATGCATATAAAAGAATTACAATGTTGAACAGATCATCGCAAGAATTCATATCGTTTTCTTATCAATAATTCAAGTTAACAAAAAAATTTTGTTTTTCATTTGTTGCGGCTTACATTTTTATTTATTTATTTATTATTACTGTTATTTATTTATTTATAGTATTATTATTTGAAGAAATATTCTTTGAATGGTAAAAGAATAAAGTTAATCCAGTGGGGTAAATGAAAAGAATATCTATATATATATATATATATATATATATATATATATATATATATATATATATATATATTCTAATCCCTTTTTTATAGTACTCTTACATTACATTGTAGAAATTATGTATATAATTTAAAAATATTTTTACAGCAAAAAGCTGGTACATTACTTTAGTAAGATTTGATCTTGATGGCATCAAAATAAATACTGCCTCTTTTTTCTATTAAAATATCAATAGCTGAAGAAGAGTTTGAAGCATAATAGAGCTTTTGTTGTAATTTAACTGTGAATGATTCATAAATAAAGAGGTCATACATATTCATTCATTCATTCATTCATTCATTCATTTATTTATTTTATTTTGTTTTTAGATTCAGAATTTATTGCTATTATTATTGCTTCCAAGAATGAGACTCTATATGTTTGTGTAAACATGCCTCAGCTTTTCTTTTAAAATAACTTTAGTGAAAAGAAAAAAAAAAAAAAAAAAAAAAAAGCATATAAAAAATTTACAAAATTGGCTAAAAAGAAATGTTTTTTTTTTTTTTTTTTTTTTGTTTTTTTACATAAAAAGTTTTATATAACATTTGGAAATACCCTTCTGTATTTATTAATTGTTAATGAACCATATTAGCATACGAAATTATTTTATGAAGATAGAAAAAAAAAAATAATAATAATGAAGAAGAAGAAAATATTCAAACCATATCGATTGATTACTGAATACTTTTTCTAAAATTCTTAATTCTTAATATAATTTACCTATTTTTACCATTTATTTCTCTTTAATTTCACGCTTGAGATAATATTTAGGTAACAGGTTTGTCCGAAAAGTTAATAGTAAACATTTAGAAAAGCTGGAATATTATTTATTATTATTATTTTAAATAAAAATTCTTATAAATAAAGTAATGATGGGGAAGTGTTTTTCTTAGTACTTCTGTTTAAATTGGAATGAAGCCTTATCGCTTTGAACTTTAAAAGGTTTAATAAAGTTCAAAATCTAAATATGTCGTTTAAGATTATCAGCACATGAAATTCAGGTGAACTGCTAGAATGTCAGTTTTTTTTCCAAAATTCTATGACTGAGTTATGTTGATGACACATAACAAAGTTTGATTTTTCATTGATATAGGAATCGCGTCTAATAATTCAATTCTTTTTTAAAGTATCTTGAGAGTAAATTTTGTGTCTTCCTCATATCTTTTTAAATTTTATACATTTATTACAATGAATATAATTTACCTATTTTTACCATTATTATTATTATTATTATTATTATTATTATTATTTTTTTTTTTTTTTATTTCACGCTTGAGATAATATTTAGGTAACAGGTTTGTCCGAAAAGTTAATGTCCTGGGGTGGGAGCAAGCTTAGTAAACCATTAAATATTTTTTCTTCTTTTTTGATATCATGGAAAACTTTAAATTCTTAAATTGAATTTTTATTTTAGAAATATGAGATTTTTTTTAAAATTCTGAGAAAAGATTTTGATTTCAACTTCATTGTACTAGATTCTTGATACGTTTCGTAATGCCGCCGGGGGAGGGGTGGGCATTTCAAAATTTCTAGAGTGATTCTATGCAAATAGGCGATCTGCATACTAACTAGTAGCAAATGAAAGAGCAGCGAGATACTATAAAAAATACATAATATATATATATATATATATATATATAAAGTCATACTTAACATAAAAGATACCGTGACAAGTTTCGATTTCCAAACTATCCCCCTCCCCCTCCTTAAAAAAAAAAAAAAAAAAAAAAAAAAAAACCTTTATGAATTTATTTATTACTAGCGTAATAGCCGTCGCTAATATACGCAGACGATTGAAATGAAAAAATAAAATTTAAAACAAAGTTATATATATATATATATATATATATTTTTTTTTTCATTTTTAACGGAAAAAAAAAAAAAAAAAAAAAAAAAATGCGTTTCTTCTGATGTTGACACAAAATTGACATTCTTCCGGCATTTAGTGTTATACTTCTCTGAGATATAAAATCGTCTGTATTCATCATGGAAAATAATTTTAATAAATAATAATTTCATAAATAATTTGTACCGTGTGAATTTGCATGTTATCTGGTAACACTCATCACAATAAAATTCAAGCATTCACTTTTGAAGGTAAATATCTCTGTTTGTAAGAAAAAATAAGCTCATATATTATTTGTATCCTAAAAAAGAGCTATCTTCAAGCCTCTATCCTAAAAATAAGATAGTGTTGAGATTTTTAAATTAATTTTTTTTTTTTTTTTTTTTAGCAGCAGCAAAAAATACGTGATTAATGTAATATTTTTTAGCAATAAAATTTTGCATTTTAGTAGGTATATTGAAATTCAGTAGTATATACAATCAAGCATATTTTTGATTATGGAGTCATAAATAATGCGAATAATTTCGAAACAAACAATGCAATATTTTGCAAAAATCTGTAAGCATTTTTTACGCAACTCTGAAATTTATAGTATATTCGTAAGATCAATGCTTAAAAAATAGAAATCGAGGCCAATTCTTTTTTTCCGAAACCCAGTATATGCCTATAGTGAAAATCACACTTTCACTTTCTGCAGTAGAAAAGAGAACACAGCCGATAGCGACATCAGGAACAAATAGGGAAGGGAGGGATGGTGTCGGTTAGTCTCGTGATATTGGGGTGAATAACTACAATTTTTTATTTCTTGGGTGAGTATTAGCGCACAGCTTCGATTTAGACGGAAAAAAAAGTGTTGCGAAGGTGTTTTTTTTTTTTATTATTATTATTTTAAGGGATTTCGCTTTAATTGAACTACGGGATTTCATTGTAGAGAAAATGTTTGGCAGAATATAATAATCTTAGGAAATTTTAAACATAGCGCTCAAAATTTGGTAAACTTTCAAAACAGTATTAGCCTTATTATCTGGATAAAAGTAAATTATAAAAATAATAATAACATGGTAGGGGGAAAATGCTTAAAAGTTATTCCATTTCAAATAAATAAATAAATAAAATAAAATAAAAAAGGAAAAAAAAAAACTATATTTTGTGCTCATAGCAAAACATTTTCTAAATTGTAATAAGATCACCACCAACTGCTTAACATTCACAAAAATGCAATCAAAGCTTCTCACAATAAAGATTTTACATATACAGTTTGCTGCAATTTTAACCAATAGATTCTGAGATGCAGCCATATGAAAAATCACAGTAGGTGAGTAATAGCAGGGTTCGTACTCTCCACCCTCTTTTCAAGACACTCTCAGAGATGAGAAATTCCCACCTTTATTCCTACCAGTATTTTTATACAATAACTTCTATCATATTTAACCACGACACAGTTCTATGAAAACACCATAAAATTTTTTTGCATAAAATTAGTGGTGACAAAAAAGGCGGAAATTCCTAATCTCCGAGAGTGTTCTGAAAAAAGGGCGAAGAGTACGATCCCTGGTAATAGTTTATACGTATTACTCACCTTCGGCCAAGTGGTGCTTATATTTACTAATAAATGCGCCACCTGTCGACCGACGCACCCACATTATGACGGCATTTATTGTACTATATCATACATCAGGTCTTCGAAAGTAAATTATATTGAATATTAAACGATATAATGTTCAAATGGAGTGTATGAAGCAGTTTTATAATCTATGCAAACAGCACTATTTTTCTTTCTTATTATTTATTATGACATCTATTATCAAGTTATAATTGAAAATTACGTGAATTCATTTATTTATTTATTTTTTAAATTAAACTAACTTTAAAGCAAACCGACTAAAATAATGCAGACTTAAACTAACTTAATCATGCAACGGATTTTTTCTCAACACATTAAAATGATAAAATCTGCCTACCGAACTGTGATTGTGTTTAAAATTCATGTTGTTAATCATAATTATCTAATTTTTAATATCGCAACAATTTAATAATAGAGCATATTTTATTATTAAAAAAAGTACGCAAATGTCTGTATAATAATAGTTTCTGATCTCTATATTTTGTAGCTTATAACAGAAATAAGGAATGATACACTTTCTATATGAAACCCTATTAAAAATTATGATTAATCCACCTTAGCACGTAACTGTATAGTAAAAGATACCTTATAATAGCAGGCTGGATGGTATCACGCAGAGATTGTAACAGTCTCTGACGTATTCGAATGGATGATTGGGCGGAGCGAATGACTGCCAATCAACAGAGCTCTCTTCCGCTACATCACATTATTTCTACGTCAGTGTTACGTCATGGTGTAGCTGTACATTGTGAACCGCGCTTGCGTAAGGCAATGCATTCGGACAGGACTACCACAAAAGAAAATTTATCACTTTATCATACCTTATTCCTTTTAAAATCGATAAATGATTACTAACCGTGTGAATGAATGATTTTTTCGGTTATCTTTTTTTTTTCTGTTGATATTTTTTAATAAATTGCAGCTGCGTTTTTGGAAATGATGCAAGATATTGATATTGAATGTTTACTTTTTAAAAAGAGAGGTGTTTCTTTTCAGCTTTGTTTCATGATTATATTTTTAACAGATTCACTGTGGTAGAATTACAGCACAGCCACTGATAATAGATTTTATCATTGTAATGTTGTGAAATGCTAAAAAGGGATACAGATCTATTTCAGATATTCTAGAAAGGTTGCCTACGTAGTGTATGATTTGATAATAAAGCTGTAATGCTAAGGGTTCTTTCTTTCTTTCTTTTTTTTTTTTTTATATATATGTATTGAATGCTCTAAATTTTATCAACAAAATTTAAGAATAATAAAGATACTTTTTTTTCCGATCGATAAGTCATTTACCGATTTTTAATTATATTATTATTATTATTATTTTTTATTAAATTCACAATTCAAAAAGTATCATAATATTTATGAAAAATTTTAAGTTTTAATAGGAACTATTGGAAATAAACTATAAATAGATACGGTTCTTTCTGTCATTTTTTTTTTTTTTTTTTAAGTGTGTATTGAATGCTCTAAATTTAATTAACAAAATCTAAGAATAATAAAGATTCGATTTTTTTTTCTTTTCGATCGATAAGTCCTTTATCGATTTTTAATTATTATTATTATTGTTATTATTATTATTATTATTATTATATATGTATTAATTAAATGCACAGCATCATAATATTTATGACATTTTTTAAATATTTCAAAAGAACTATTAGAAATAAACTAAATAAATAGATACGGTTCTTTCTGTTTTTTTTTTTTTTTTTAATAAGTATGCATTGAATGCCCTGAATTTAATCAACAAAATTTAAGAATAATAAAGATACGATTTTTTTTTCGATCGATAAGTCATTTATGGATTTTTAATAATTATTATTATTATTATTATTTATTATTAAAGGCACAATTCAAAAAGTATCATAATATTTATGAAAATTTTTAAATTATAAAATAAAATATTGAAAATAAGCTAAATAAATAGTGTTCTTTCTGTCTGTTTTTTTTTTATTTATTCTTTTTTTTTTTTAAACTATAGTTTGATTAAGACATTTGTCTTTAAAAACATAGTATTAAGCTATAATATACAAAAAAATTTGTTATTGTGAATAATTGCACCACACTTGATATAGGAGACGACTACTGAGAAATAAGTGACGCAATTTGGCTGTATATCAACCGACAGACGTCGCTCTTTAATCGCACTTTCCATGATATGCTTGATAGCTACATCTCAGCTTCTAGCTGCGATGGAATGGAATAAGAGCAAACGTGATATGTAAGACGTTTATTCTTAAAATCTATGCTTTCGACTACAGATTGAAACATATCACCTGACAGACTGCTTCTTATTGTTATACTACCCTTTTTCATGATCACTAATCTAGTGGATATGGTTCCATGAAACTTAATATATAAGGTGCATATTATCCAAAACTGTAATATTTTTATTTTGGTGCCTGGTTCCCGAGAGACGACACACCAGTTACGAAAAGTACAACGAAAACTTTATACCAAGAACTTATAGAACAGTCCCACTTACACCTAGGTCACATGATCAAAGCGGATTCCTGCACAAAAACTTAATCATTCCTGTCATTACAATCTTAATGATAAAGTTTATTGATCTCACATCATAATATTTTTTTATGATATACATATTAGATTTTGTTGCAAACAAAACTTTAAAATAATTAATTTTAAAATAACACAAATATTTTATTAATAGTTTTTTATCTCTAAAAAGGAGAAAAAATGACAAAAAAATAAAAAAGTATAAAAATAAATAAATAATTCTAACTTTTTACTTAAAAAACAAATTATTAAAAAAGTTAAAAAATAAAATAAATTAGTGGAAACAAGGTCAATACAACTTTATTAATGCGACAGTGCAGAGTTAACCATTTTTGAGGTAAAAGACAAGGATGGGGGAGAAGAAATGAATAAAAAGATAAATCCACAGAATTTTTGTTATGTTAAAGAAAATACGAATGTATAGAAAGTAAAAAGAGTATTTGAGCATAAATCATGAACGTAAACAAGATGTTTATTAGCATTTGTCTTCGAAACTTGCTCCTATCTATCTCTGAATTTGGCTGCCTGCCAAAATCATCTGTTGTTTCATGTCAAAATTAATAATAAGGTAAAAGCCAATTAGCTTCTTTCAACAGCTTAAAGTTAAATTTATTTACAGATATTTATTGCAGAATATAAACTTTATCAGGTATTTTAAGGTATTAAAAGTAATTAATAATCAAACAATGAACTTAATATATTTTATAATATATTTGGCTTATGTTCGGCATTTATTAAAAAAAAATGTTTTTTTTAAATGGCTTGTGCACATATATACATTGTGCACATATATACATTTTAAAATCTATATTAGTTCAGACTAAAAAATAATTTATTTTCGACACTTATTCTATTTATTTTGTTTTATTCTATCAACGCAAAAATAAATATTTTATTAACATTTTAATTATAATAGGTTAGGTTTTATGACTATAGCAATTTTATTTCTTCATTATATACACCACTTACTGAAATTGCATTTTTTATTAATTTAAACTTTAATATAATTACGAAAATGGAGACTTGAGAAATTAAACCTTTTCAACAAAGTTATACAAAATTATTTTATGAAATGTTTTATAATTGATGTGCAAAAAATATTATGTTTTAGAAATACCAGCTTAATAACTTTTAATGTTAAAAATTTATATATTTTTTTATTACGATCAATTTACTTCATTTTATGATATTACAAAGAAACAATCTTAAAATATAAAAGTAAAGAAAAGAAGGCTTGGTAAAACAGATCACCTTCTTTTCTGATAGTAAAGAATAATAAACAATGTGAGCGAATCATGACTTTATTACTAAACCAATTAAAGTCAAATTTGTGTCAACATTTAAAGAAAACCTGCTTTTTTTTTTTTTTTTTTTTTTTTTTTTTTTGTTAAAAAAATAAAATAAAAATAAATAAATAAATAAGTCCATAAATTTGTTTTAAATTATCACAGATTTATGGTTCACCCATTCGTTTTAAATATATTGACGAGTCTCAACTAAATATTGAGTTTAGTTAAATTTCGTTCATTGGTTTGTGAGACACAGCGTCCACAAAATTTGTGATACACACAGAGACAGGCGTTTTCTAAAAATTCTCAAATCATATTCAGGAGGCCTCAAGACGTGTAAATCTGTTGAAAACCGGAATTTGAAAATTTTCATTAATTCAACACTTTCTTTTTATATAAAGAAAAGAAATTAACAAACTGTCTGGGCCTGATTAGCGTGCCCCGGGACCAGGGACTGATTTGGGGCCCAAAATTTTGTTTTCAGTTCTAAAAATTTTAATAAAAATCTCTACAATATTCCTCAAAATAACACTTTAGGAAAATTTTATTTCTAAAGCAAAAATAAAATTTTTTATTGAAATATGCATTTTTGGGGGAAATAATGAAAAATTTTAAGATTTTTTTTTTTTCTTAAGAGAGGTGGAAATGGTTCTTGCAGGTGCTAAAAATTACTAATAGGGGCATATATGCACAAATAATTTATTATATTGCATCAACAATGTTAATTTTTATCTCTCTCTCTATATATATATATATAAGTAAGGGGTCTGAATGCACAATGCGCCCTGGGCCCATTTTTGGCTTGATCAAGATATGCAAATCGTGCAAACAGGTCGGGAAACATTTTATCTTTTGAACTCTAAATACAAATTTCTATTCTCCTTTCTCTGTTTTGCACCAACGTGAGCCAAATGACATTAAAACATCGCACTATACTTTAATAATTCAGAGAACATTCCTTTTCTTTCTCTTCCCCCCCCCCCTTCCCCTTCTCTTCGAATTATATGATGTTTTGATTTACAAATACAATAAAACCTCACTAAAAGTTCACTTATATTGAAGAATTACCCCTCTTTAGGGACAGTTTTTCCCGATCCTAAATTTTCATCATAGGACTTTTCTTGGGGGGTCACATTTTGAGAAAAGATGATTTTTATTTTCCTTGACATGGATTGATTGCTCACCCTATAAAAAATGATTAATCTTCTTGTTTATAATAATATTAATCTGTGTGTACAGAAAAGAAACACGTGAAAAGCTTTCGTATTTCTAAATACACATACTTAGAGATGAAAGTCAAGCTTAAAAAAGGAATTTTGAATCACATCATTATTTAGCTAATGATTATTTATTATCATATCATTATTTAGCTAATTCATTAATAGCTTTTAAATAGCAAAATAAACATACCTAAGTTTAAAAATTAAAAACTAAAATGATTATATTCTACCATGAAACTTTAATGGGAATTTATATTTTAATAGAGAACTCTTTTCCAATCAGAAATGATGTTAACATGAACAATGTGTTACGGTATAAAAAACAATTCTTGGAAAACAAAATTTTTGCTTAAAAGTTTTCAAATTTAAACAAACTCATTTTAATGATTATTAGAAAAGAAAGCTATATGTAGACAAATAATGTAAATTTGAATAATTAAAATACTTAATTAATTGAATTTGTTGCCTGAATTAAAAAGTCTGAACGACTTCTATTAAAAAGCCACTTCTCTAAAGTAAAGAAAGCTATATGTAGACAAATAATGTAAATTTGAATAATTAAAATACTTAATTAATAGAATTTGTTGCCTGAATTAAGAAGTCTGAACAACTTCTATTAAAAAGCCACTTCTCTAAAGTAAAGAAAGCTATATGTAGACAAATAATGTAAATTTGAATAATTAAAATACTTAATTAATAGAATTTGTTGCCTGAATTAAGAAGTCTGAACAACTTCTATTAAAAAGCCACTTCTCTAAAGTAAAGAAAGCTATATGTAGACAAATAATGTAAATTTGAATAATTAAAATACTTAATTAATAGAATTTGTTGCCTGAATTAAGAAGTCTGAACAACTTCTATTAAAAAGCCGCTTCTCTAAAGTAAAGAAAGCTATATGTAGACAAATAATGTAAATTTGAATAATTAAAATACTTAATTAATAGAATTTGTTGCCTGAATTAAGAAGTCTGAACAACTTCTATTAAAAAGCCACTTCTCTAAAGTAAAGAAAGCTATATGTAGACAAATAATGTAAATTTGAATAATTAAAATACTTAATTAATAGAATTTGTTGCCTGAATTAAGAAGTCTGAACAACTTCTATTAAAAAGCCACTTCTCTAAAGTAAAGAAAGCTATATGTAGACAAATAATGTAAATTTGAATAATTAAAATACTTAATTAATAGAATTTGTTGCCTGAATTAAGAAGTCTGAACAACTTCTATTAAAAAGCCACTTCTCTAAAGTAAAGAAAGCTATATGTAGACAAATAATGTAAATTTGAATAATTAAAATACTTAATTAATAGAATTTGTTGCCTGAATTAAGAAGTCTGAACAACTTCTATTAAAAAGCCACTTCTCTAAAGTAAAGAAAGCTATATGTAGACAAATAATGTAAATTTGAATAATTAAAATACTTAATTAATAGAATTTGTTGCCTGAATTAAGAAGTCTGAACAACTTCTATTAAAAAGCCACTTCTCTAAAGTAAAGAAAGCTATATGTAGACAAATAATGTAAATTTGAATAATTAAAATACTTAATTAATAGAATTTGTTGCCTGAATTAAGAAGTCTGAACAACTTCTATTAAAAAGCCACTTCTCTAAAGTAAAGAAAGCTATATGTAGACAAATAATGTAAATTTGAATAATTAAAATACTTAATTAATAGAATTTGTTGCCTGAATTAAGAAGTCTGAACAACTTCTATTAAAAAGCCACTTCTCTAAAGTAAAGAAAGCTATATGTAGACAAATAATGTAAATTTGAATAATTAAAATACTTAATTAATAGAATTTGTTGCCTGAATTAAGAAGTCTGAACAACTTCTATTAAAAAGCCACTTCTCTAAAGTAAAGAAAGCTATATGTAGACAAATAATGTAAATTTGAATAATTAAAATACTTAATTAATAGAATTTGTTGCCTGAATTAAGAAGTCTGAACAACTTCTATTAAAAAGCCACTTCTCTAAAGTGGCAATTTTCTATGACTCAGTAAGTAAAAGGTTCCAATATACTTAATATTACGAAATCTTAAGTCTTTAGTTTTCTAAAAATGTCTAAATTAACACGATTCTGGCATGAAAATACGCAATTCTTCACTTATGATACACAGTTTTCACAAATGAATCACGTGACTAAATGCAGCTTAAAAAATGCATAAATATATTTAATAATTTTAAACTATGTATAATATACTTAAGTTACTTATGAAAAATATAGTAAAAAGTCATAAAAAATTGCTATGTATTTCATCGCGCTGAAATGTTATACTATTACTTAATGCGCATATCCTAATTAAAAGAATATATACAAAATGAACTGTTGTGCAATACTCACATCTCAAAATGATCTTCAAAACAAGAAGAAGAAAAATATTTTCTCAACAAATGAACAAGTTGAGAATTATAAAAAATATGTCTACGACCATAGTAATTACTATTAACCATCTGAACGCAGCTGACGCATATATTCGGTCACTGAGTTGTTGCTTTTTCTACAATATACTTATAATTCAAAATTACATAATTACGAATTTGTAACTCTTTTTTTACATTTGAAGGTTTTAAATAATAGTCACAAGGATTATAATCATGGGCACACATGCATTTTAAATCTCGAGTTGAATATATATTATTTTAGTACAATGAAACAACTGAGCAGTGAAAACAACATTACAATTTTGCCCTTTTCAAAAGCAGTCAGAGGGTAAAACTTTATTTATACAAGTTGTAATCATTATATATGCATTTCAAACATTCAAATAGAGAATAGAAAAACAACACAAAACCAAAAAGAAAATTGCAAAATGTTAAAAAAAAAAAAAAAAAATGAACAGCTCTAAGCAATCTTAAAACCACAAGAAAATTGAATTAACAAGAGCTACCAGAGAGTCTGAAATTAACAAGATCTATGAAATATAACATAAAAATTACAAGAACTACTATGTTGTGGTCACCACAAATCTTTCTTCTATATTATCCTATATAAATTATTCAAGCTGTACATATTTATACAAATTACACGTCTCGGTATGAAAATTGCTCCCAACACCATTTTAGCAAATTCTTATGTAAAATGACCTCCTGATTCCGAATATGACACCCCTTTTGCCCTATCACCCACCGTTTTTTAGAGATGGCCCCCTATTTTTATCACTTTTCGGTGATTTTATGGCTATAATTTTTTTTTTTTTTTTTTTTTTTTTTTTTTTTGGGGGGGGGGGGCATTTTAACTGTTAAATATCTTCTGAGGGGTTACAGAGTTGAAAAATTCTACAACACGAACATTTGTGGCAAGGGAAAAATTTAGGGGGGGGGGGGAGATTTGCCACTGAAATTATGTATTTCTTTTATTTTTTTAATCTAATGTTATATATTAAACATTATAATTTTTCGTTTTTAGGAGTTAAATTAATTCTTTTTCATTCTACAAATCAAATTCATGGTCATGAAATTACCGTACAGTGATAAAAATTGAGGGAGGGGGTGGTGTCCCTAGGAAACGATGGCTGACAGGGCAAAATGGGAGTCATATTCGGATTTAGGAGGTCATTTTACATAAGAATCAGCAAGAATAGTATCAGAGCTCGTTTTTTTTTTTTTTTTTTTTTTTTTTTTTTTTTTTTTTTTCAGCGCAGTGTTATTATTTATCAAAATTATTTCCCAAGAAGAATGCAGACGATTTTCATCACAGAGAAGTGACATTAAATGTTCTAAGAAAGTCAATTTTATACCATATAAAAAATAAAATTCAGGTAATGCGATTATTATTATTATTATTATTTTAAGAATGGAAAATATCAATAACTTTGTTTCATATTGTCATATAGATCTATCGTTTAATCATTCGTTTTAAAGGTATTGACGAGTTTTTTTTAAACATACCTATATCGAAAATTTGAACCTCCCCTCCCTGGGGGGGAGGGGGGGGGCTAAATACGAAGTTTGGTTAAATTGCGTTCATTTTGATTCATGAAATACGAAGTCCACGAAATTTCGATACGCGCAGACAGGCATTTAAAAAAAAAAAATTATCGTATTCAGGCCATCTCAAAGCGTGAAAATGCATTAAAAAACGTGATCGAAATTTTCCACAAATCCAATACTTTCTTCTTATATAAAAAACTAAAGATGAATTATATAAATAAACTATAAAATTAGGTGTGTTTGTGAGAGAAAGAGAGTTTCAATAAAATTGCCTTAAATGCTGATTTTATTCAAAAGAGAAACTTTATTTTTTATTTGTTTATTTATCATTATTATTATCATTATTATAATTATTATTATTATTATTATTATTATTATTTTAAGTGTATTAGCAAACATTTTACTCAATACAGTCATCAATTCATTTTTTAATACACATACATATTATATACATACATCACAAAATGGATGTCATAATTTGCAGTTTATAAAATATACTACCCTACGCACTTATATTAAACAAGATTTATACCAATATTATTACACAAATAAATAAATATAAAATAAGTAAACACAAAAATAAATACAATATAGTAATACGCTGAGCCATCTTCCATTATTAGCATAATTTATAATTTTGTTAACAAACCTTTGTCAAAAAATAAGTGTAGCTGCTATATTTTTCGTGAAAGAAAAGACGAGAGTTCCAGAAAATCTCAGTCTATTTAAATTTAAGACATTTACTTAATGGACAAGAATTTTAATAGAAAAAGTTAACTGACAATATTCATTTCCCCATTCAGTATTTCTTGTTGTAAATTTTGGTAAATTTTCAAGAAAATTAAAACATTGTTGTAAAAAAAAAAAACGCAGATACTAACAATTTACTAAAAACGAATATTCGATACGACAACAACATAAGACCATCAAAACTCATTTCCGTTTATTAACATTACTCTATTTAGGCTGTAAAGTTTTGATTTTGTTCTAAATTAGATAATTTTTATAATGTTTTAAAGAAAAAAAGCAAATCATGCGTAGCAGATAATATACTAAAAATGAATATGTCTGATACGCCATATAACAGGGAAACTAAAGATGTCACTTTTAATTTCCTTGTCGACATTAAAACTACCATAAAATTTCGAAAATTGTATGATTTTATAATACTTCGGCGGATAAAAATGGAGATTTATGAAAAACAGATAATATGCTAAAAATGATAGCGAGTTATTCCAAGAGTAACTATAGCTGTTATATCTCATTTCCGTTCTTTCTTCTTCATTAAAATTTTCAGTCAAATATCGGATACTAAAATGTTATAAAGAAGATAATACAGTGAAAACCTCTTGCATAAAGACGGAAAGATAAGATCAGAATTATTCGTAATCTGCAGAATTCGTTATGACCAACTTCACTACCATATCTATAATTTTATTAAAAATTGAAAGTTGCTTATTAACAGGCACCCACTCATACAGTGTAGAAATACTTATAACTTTCTTTAATATTCAATAGAAAAAAGCATTGGTTTCGAAAAAAATTTTGGACTTCGGGTTTTCGATGGATTTTCACGTTTTGAGAGGTCTAGAACACGGTTTGCGGCCATTTTTAAAAAATGTCTCTTTGTCTCTGTGTGTGTGAGATAAACATTTTGTGATAACTGTATCTCCGGAACTACTACACAGAATTTCATACAAATTGGTATGTAGTCGTACCTTGACATAAATTAGTGTCTAACAATTTTTGGTAAAAATCGGCCAACAGGTGCGTTGCCATCCCGTTTTTTCTAAAATTTTAACATGGCGAAATAGGACAAAATTTCCTACAAATTATTTTTAACAAATCTTTATGAAATTAAAAAAGAATTATTTATAATAGTAATAGCCAACTAAAAAAAAAAAAAACTTTTGGACATGGAGAAGCAACCCTCGAGCTGGTCAGATTTTCAATATAGTATATTTCGAAAGAACTTGTCAATATTTTTAAAACGAATGTTTGAACCATTGTGATAATTTAAAACAAAATTATCGATTTATTTATTTTTTATTTTTTTTTAATAAAATAATAATAATAATAATAATAATAATAATAATAAATAAAATAAATAAATAAACCCGCATTTTTAAAGATATTTTTTGTACAGCATAAAATAGATTTTCTTTGGACATTAATGTTATGCTTGTATGGGGAGGGGGGGGGGAATCTGCACATCATAGAAAATAATTTTCATAAATAACAATTTTAATAAATTGTTTGTACTGAGTGAATTTGTATAGAAGAAAGTTTTGTGATGGCCAGAATATCCTAGTTTCTTATAATGATTTAACGATTTTTAATTATACTTCCCTAGCCTAAATAAAAAGTGAAAACACCATTACTGTATTTGAACATTTCCGACGCATGTTAAAAACAATTCAAAATATTTTTAGAAACATTTTTACTTGACATAAATTTCTATGTGTGAGGAATGTTTAAATGCATCAACGAGAAACTTTGACCATTAACGTAATGTATTTGAATATTTTTGCATCTCCCTCTGCACGAAACATTTGTCCGATCTAAAAAAAAAAAAAAAGTTTCAAATAACACCCCTATATAACTATATAATAAAGATGTAGAATATCGAGTTTCGACTTCCTGCTAACATTTGTTTTTGTGTTATGCTGATAACAGACACACACACACACACACACACACACACAGACCAACAGCTAAAATCCAAATTTTCGGATTCAAGAGGTCTTAAAGCGTGTAAATACCGCAAGGACTCAATTTCGACCCCAAAACAACATTTTCTACATCCTATATGGGTAGATATGCACACATATAAGCACACGTTTTTTAGATTAAAAAAAAAAAAAAAGAAAAAAAGAATGTGTTTATATATAGTGTATTTTTATAGTATAGCAGCAGTTTGAATTTATGAATAGTTAAAACGAATTTTTAATTTCTCTTACCCATATATTAGAAAAAAAAGTTCTTTTTGATCAAATTTTCGAAATTGAGATTTTACTATATTTACAAGTTTTGAGGTTCCTGAATCCGAAAATCAGGCTTTTAGTGGTTTGTCTCTCTCTTTCTTTGTGTGTGTAGTAAGTCAGCATAACCGAAGAAATAAATATTTGCAGGAAATCGAAATTCGGTATTCTAAATCTGCATCATCATATGGGATACTACTTGAAATTTTTACTGAAATTGGATAAATGGTTCAGCTACGGGGACGTCTAAGAGAATTCAAATACGTTACGTCTGTGGGATAAATTTCTGGTATATGTGTACTATTTAAAACATTTAGACTGTACACACACACTTTTAGAGTGCATTAAACAAAATGAAATGAGCATATCTTTTTTATATGCATAAAAGTATGTTTAGTACAGGATGAATAAAAATCATTTACGATTTGTTCAAGGGCCACACGAAAGAATTCGGATGTTTTAGGACTACACTTATAAATATCTGGAATTGCATTGAAATGCTGGGTAAGAGAAAGTCATGTGAGTGCTACCTACACTAGATTATTTATAGATACTGCGAAAATATTGCCTCCTAAATAATATTTTCTTTTCGATTCATTCAGAAGTTTTGAATTTTTCTTTTTAGGGTTACCGCGACAGGAGGATTTAGTTTCGTTTCGGGCAGGATGTAAACAACCCTCTCAGTTGTTTGTTTGGGTCATTTGACCTTGGGGTGAGGGGTGTCCCTGTCCAGTCTGGAAGAATACTGCCGGTGGCGGTGAGTGTCTATTGAGCGCGATCAGACTGCTTTTCATAACGGCTTTGCTTGATCTTGGCATGAAAGTGAAGTTTGTTCTTTCAAAGGTATCAAAGAAGTAACGTTAGGAACCCTTGCGTTTTTGCAGATTGTAAGGAAGCAATAATTTTTTATAATAATAAAATATTGATTCAACCTTAATTTCTTTATGTCAGAAGCAGTAGAGATGATGATAATTATTATATCTTTTTTATTTTTAAACTCATGTTACACTACAAGTCTTTTTCTAAAGTATCCTTTGGGTATCATATTCCATTGTGATATCGAAATGCCTGTAAACAAATGAGCAATAAGCACAATTTATTTTAAAATATAATAATAATAATAATAATAATAATAATACTCGTGAGGAACGAGGAACATAGGGAGATCCAATTCTTCGAGACTCGAATGTGTATTTTAAGTGTTTTTTTTTTTTTTAAGCAATTCAAAAATATGTACAGCTTTTCATTGTTTTGCATTCGTTGTATTTAAATATTTTGTATTAAATATTTGCTCTCCCAAGAAAGATACAAGAAAAACAAAAATTAAATTTTCAGTTGCTTCGATTATTTATTTTCTTAAACTAGACAAATTTCTTCATGAGCAATCATTATTGCAGCACACTAAATTAATATTGGCAAAGTTTTTTTTTTTTTTTTCCCCATCTACTTTTAAAAATGTTATTCTCTTCTTACTTATCTTTAAAATTCTTTTATAAAAATCTATTTGACCATAATATAATAAAGAAAAGCAAAAACTAAATTTTTCAATTATTATTATCATTATTTTTTAAAACTTATATTAGACTTTTCAATTTTCATGAGCAAGCATTATTGCAATTACACTAAATAGGTACTACCTATGGTGCTTTTTCTTTCTTTCTTTCTTTTTTTTATTTATTTATTTATTTTATATTTTCCAATTGATTAAAAAAAAAAAAAAAAAAAAAAAAAAAAAAAAAAATGTTTTCTTCTCAATTATTTTATAAAATCGATTTGACCGTCGTAACAGAATTTTTCTCTTTTACTATTTTTAAGGTTGTATATTAATTTACATTCTGTATTACGAAATGAAATTAGTAAGATTTTGGTTTCCTCCCTTTGCTACTTTAAAATAATAACAATAATAGACAATTAATAATAAAATAAAAGCAAGGTAAAGTCTGTAAATTACTTGCAGGCTTTGCATGCAAAAAATTCCCCGTTCTTTTTTCATATTTAGTATTTTCAATTAATAAAATCGAAATCGATATAATTAATCAAATTTACTCTGAAATGATCCCGAATTAAATCTAAATATTAATTTTCAAAATGGCATTTTTAAATATTTCCATTTAGAAAATATTTAAACAAAATCTCAAACACCCAGCTGTTTCAAAGACCGGATATTTCAAATTTTAAATTAATTTTAAAATTATTTTTATCAATTTTAATTGTCTAAGTGTAATCAAAACCTGTAAGTTTTAATGGAAATAGCCTAAACTTCGAAATCAACAGCGGAAGAATGATAATTCAAGTAAATCTAGCAATCACTCTCATTTCATATTTCATATCTACAAGACGTTCGCAGGTTACTAACGATTTAGTTGGCGAAAGTTTGGCTGCTTCATCCTGACTGCTTTGGCGGAATACCGTTATCGCCTCTGGCAACCCCAATCGGCTGAGTGTCTCGGATCTTCATTAGGCTTTTCGCATGGGCCGCCGATAGAAGCTTTGGATTTCTTGTGTTTGTTTTTGTAATCCTTTCCGTGGATTGCGCTTTCTGTCTACGGATGGTCAAGATGTCGACCGTTTCTCGCAGCCATCGTCAACACTGTTATTTGTGTGACTTACCGCGAATGCCATGGGCTATGTTACATGACTTTAGTGAGCCTGTATGCAGAGGCTGCGTCAACTATGAAGGTGCTGATCGTATAGAAATCGTTCTTGACAATGCCCGTCAGATGAAGCGGGCGCACAGTTTTCAAGAAAATCCCAGAGGGCAACCCACCCCTTTTAAATCGGCCTCGGGATCTCAGAGGGTTTCTGCTCACGAAGGAGCGACCATCAATGGCGTGGCTGCTCCCGAAGGTATTCTTACGCCCCCACATAGTGTTCCTGGCACACCTCATGCCACTGTTTCACGATCACCTGTACCAGTTGAAAGGTATGGTACTCATGAATCGCGACAAGCGCGTGCAATGTTAGAATTCAATGGACAACGACTTCATCCTCATGGACGTGTAGATGGTACTGTTGATGTGGTCTCGGCGCATGATGCGTCCGTCCTGAATCGAGGTAGTCCAAGTCTTGCTGCCAGAGCTCATCCTCCACCACCTTTGCCCCCACCGCATTTACCTATGGCTGCAGCCCGTCAGAATTCTGGTGCTAATAAGAGGTCCAATTCAGAACGTGAGGAGGATGATGGTTCGCACCCTCCAGATTCCAAACGTCACATGGTAGTCGAAGAGCATCCCTCTGCATCCCGGCCCCCATTGACTAGGGGTGAATCACTGCCGGCTGCTGTTATGGGGGTGCCATATGATGCTAGATACAAAAAAGAACACATCGGCAGAGTGTTTTCTTTTGACCAAGCCAATGCTAGCATGAAAGCTGGTGAGTTATACATTTTGAAAATATTCATACCAACCTATGTTACCTGTTAAGTGTTCAATGACGATTATTATTTTAAAATATCTAAATACACTTGAAAATTATTTATTTACGCTTACTAATTTTACGTAAAAACTGAAAACGAACACTGTACTGATGCTCAAAGTATTTAATTGCGCATTGACATCTTAACACGTCATATTCACTGAGGTATAGTTAGTGCATTACGTGTACGCACGTCTTGACCTCTGAATTGATTATCAGTTCCGAGGTATGCTAAATTATCCTTTAAAATGAGTTTCAAATTTAAGTACTGAAATTTATTTAGATTTTTTTATTTGTGCCTGCACCCGAGAATTTCGTCTTCTCCGTATATTTGTAGATAATTTTCCCTTTCTCTAATATATTTAGAATTACTTTCAATATTATTTGTTTGTTTTCATCATTGGACGCTTAACTAATTTTATTAAGCTTTGGTAGTATAATATTTTGCTACTTATTTACGTAACTGAACAAGTATTTCGTCTGCTTGATATTAAACATATTTAAAACCTTTAATTAGTTATTGAACTTATAAGTTCAATAAATTGCATATTAAATCAATTAGGGACTTACATTAAACTTGTTAAGTGTTACTATTATAACAGAAAATTTGAAGATTTTAAGTTGCATATTAAATCAATAAGTGACTCATCTCAAAGCAATTTACATTGAACTTGATAGGTGTGACTATTATAACAGAAAATTTGATGATTTTAAGTAAATTGCATCCGCATTAGTTTATTTTATTGAATTTATTTCCTGAATTGCGTAAACAAGTACTTGTACGTATATCATTTTTTAATAAAGCAAGCTTTAAATATTGCCCAGTACTTTTCAAACGTAACGTTGAGCACACGCGCGCACACATTCACACATATATAGAGTTTACTGTATTTTTTAAAAGTAAGATTTATTGGCAATTTGTCTTGCTACAATTTACAAATATGTATTATTTACTGGAACTAGATATATCTTTGAAATCGCGTTATTACTATCTAGTATCTACTCACTTACATGTATAATTATAACCATTTGTTTTGAGCTCTATTGAAACAGTTTCTTTTTCAGAGGTTCTGTTCAGAGGTCGATATAGACCCAATTGTTGTCCATTTCAGCCCTCTTCACAAATTCCCATGGCGTAAAATAGGCCCCTTTCATAAAATTTTATGTCATGAAATGGACTCTCACGAAATTCTGTTTTATGAGAAAGGCCCTTTGCCCAAGATTTCATTTCATAAACTGAATTCTTTTCACAAAATTCCACCTCATAAGTTATATACTAACCATTTGCTCAGAATGTTTTTTTTTTTTTTTTTTTTTTAAGCATTGTAACAAGTTGCAGACATTATCAGGATCAATTTATATAAAACTAGCGAAGCGGGCAAAGCCTGCTAGTTAAAAATAAAATATTAATCCTTTCAGAACAACATATATTAGCATCGTGAACTACATTAGCACTTTATCAATGTGCAGAAAATTTTTAAAGTTATAATGACGTCAATTTTTGTG
This sequence comes from Salticus scenicus, assembly GCA_963930645.1. NCBI lineage: Eukaryota > Metazoa > Arthropoda > Arachnida > Araneae > Salticidae > Salticus > Salticus scenicus. The sequence goes on from OZ005650.1 coordinate 124,005,859, forward strand.
AGATGGCTAATTTAACCTTTTACAATTTTTTAATGTTCACGTTTAATTTAAATGTATTTATTTTTATGTCGAAAGAAAATGAACTCGTATTTTTTTTTTTTTGGCAACAATTAAATTATAGCTGATATTTAAATGGCTTATTTAAAGCTATCTTTGTCATATAATAAACAAATAATTTGCAATAAAAAAATATTGTGACTATAAATCGAGGTAAAAACTATCCTATCTTTCAAGTTGGACCAAACTGCACACAGTGTGCAAAATTTCATTAAAATCGGTTCATTAGTTTAGGACTTCATCGCGGACAAACATCCTGACACGTAATTTTTATATATACAAGATATTGCTGGGCTGAATAAAAAGACAATAATGTTTACTAAAAATGAAAAAGCTTTTCCATGCTGAATTATTATTTCACAAAAATATAAAAGCATTTCGCAAAAGATAAAGCTTTTTTTTTTTTTTTTTTTTCCTAATTCCACCACAGAAATTATTTATTTATCATTTTCAAAATAGGATCTCGAGAAAAAAAAAAAAAAAAAAAAATGCATTGAGACTGTTTCGACGCTAATATAGTTCACATGGGCTTCATGGTAAAGTTTCTTGGAAAAATAGAAAAATGTGAAGTTACTTTTTATATTGTGTAATAGTCACTGATTAATTAGTCTCTATTAATCCTTTATTTATTTGTTATTAATTACCGTAATCTGCTTCAGGAATCAAACAGGATAATTTTCAAGACGTTTTACTTAGCCTGAAATATTATGCAATTGTTAAAATTTTAATTTTCGTAATAGTTGCAAACACTCTATTTGTTATATAATTTTTCTATTGTTAATTGCAATTACGTAACAATATGCTTCTGAGTTATTTATATATCAGTGGTACATGTGTTGTTTTTAAAACATTTAGTTCCAATTTAAAATTATAAAAGTGTATGTCGGAATATCTATTTTAGTCAGTCATATGAACGTGAATAATTATTGATAACAACATGAGAGGACAGAATTGAGAATTAACTCAGTCGAAGGAATAGGAAGAAAGCGTGACGCAAGAGAAAATAAAAATTAAAGCCTGTAATAAATAAGTGAAACTGATCCACTGAAACAGTGGCTTCGCTGAAGCAAGACGTGTTGCCATTTCCGAACTGTCAAAAAGCTGCTTTGAAACCCCTGCCTGCGGGGCTGCAGACACGCAATGCCTCTGTACCTGTACCTTGGTTACGTCACACGTGACGTGAAACTTTGCCAGCCTTGCATTGCATGCTGCTTCGTTGGGTGTGAGAGTGTGTTGCCAAACGGGTGGCTTCAAAATAGATTATAAATTGGCTTAGAGTTGCGCCTAGATGCCTTTCATCCCCCCCGCCCAGTTAATGTACATATTGCGTTTCAAATCTGTGCACACACACACACACATGTATATATATTATTTACAGTTAGATTTTTAATACCTTAAACTATTAGAGTTGGTGATTTTTTTTTTTTTTAACAATGCTGACCGCACAATTCCAGGGGTGTTGAGTTTTTTAAAATTTAAATCGGATTTTTTTTTTTTTTTTAATCAAGATTTATTTGATTTTAATGATTTTTTTTAAACTATTCATACATTATTATACAACATTTGTACTTTATTATGTGTGTGTATATATACACAATATCCGCACTATCAATCATTTTATTTAAATTATAAAAATATAAATAATATTTTATTCTCATAGAAAAAATCCATGTACGCATTTATTACCAATATTTTTATTCAACATAGTATCTTCATAATAGAAATAGTTTTATAGCAATGACAAATGCAGTAGCATAAGTCACTCAACTTGAGACTTTGACTTTGTAGCGACAATAATGTGTGAAATAAAGAAAATCTTACTCACTCACGGTATAGAACACATAAAATAATTTTGGAAAAGGATAATTTAATAGGAAAATTATATCATAACTGAAGCAATGTATTAAGAGAAATAAATTTTCATTCAGTTTCTAAACAGAAAAAAAAAAAAAAAAAATCATTCCTTTATCTTTTTTATAGTGAGTGGGTACAATTCATTAAACAAGCAGTGATATCTGCCTCGAACTGTATACAACTAATTATATGTAACTAAATTAGAAGGTTATGATGTTTTTAAAATTTATTGGAGGCCTCAGGGCTCTTTAAACACTACAATGTAAAATGTGCCATTATTTTTAAAATATCATGTAAGCTAATATTAAATGATATAAACTGGTATGAGAGTTAAATAAGCAAGAAAATATTTTCTTTTTTAAATATCAACCGCAAGGCGGGCAAAGGCGAACTAGCATATATATATATTAATCAATTAATTCTATACTAACAAGGAGACGGCAATGGTGTGGGGTCCTCAAATCGAACGGAGGTTCCGCGTGTAATTAGCACTCAGTGAGTGTATTCATATACTCAAACCCTGGAGCGCACTACTTAGCCATCGCCAAGAAAAAAATTCCTGAAGTTTGAAAAAAAAAAATTTAATTTGTATTAAAATTTAACGAATCGTTATAAACAATTTCTTTTCAACTTTTATACATTGTTAAATCGCGAATTTAATGATTTCTAACTTTTTAACGATTAGAACTTAGAACTGTAGATAGAATAAATACAAAAGCCACAGTTCTTTTAAGCATTATACCATTTATTTTTTATAAAATAACATATTATTAAATACAATGAATATTTATGATTATACGTTTATAGCATTAGCAATTCTTTCAATCATTCATCTTTACGAATACACAAACCTGGATGATATTTATCATAAAAACAAGAAAAACACAAATTTTGTCGACAACTTGCACAACAAATAAATGCAGCTTTTTTACAGGAGCACGTAAATTCTTCATATTATTTTTGATATATTAAATTTTATTTAATTCCAACCACATGCGAATAATAAATTTCCATATGTTTAATGTTAAAAAATAAAAAAGTTAGAAATCATTAAATTCGCGATTTAACAATGTATAAAAGTTGAAAAGAAATTGTTTATAACGATTTATTAAATTTTAATACAAATTACAATTTTTTTTTTTTTTCAAACTTCAGGAATTTTTTTCTCGGCGATGGCTAAGTAGTGCGCTCTAGGGTTTGAGCATATGAATACACTCACTGAGTGCTAACTACACGCGGAACCTCCGTTCGATTTGAGGACCCCACACCCTTGCCGTCTCCTTGTAAGTAAGTATTTACAATTCATACCCAAGTCATAAAGACGTGCTTCTATAAAAAATTAAAATATAATAAATAATTAAAATATATAATAAAATGTATAAATAATTAAGAAAATTAAAGGATAATTTTTGTGTTTATTAATGTTGCTTAGTAGAGATGAAGCTAAAGTCAAGATATGAGAAATATTAGCTCGTTTAATGAAATATTTTGTTATTATTTTACAAATTGTATTTTTAAATTTACATAAGATATCTTTAAAAATCTCATTTTTTAAAGCTAAATAAACAATTTCATCCCATTAAAGCCAATAACTTAAGTAGCAATTTAAATCAGCGATTTTTTTTTTTTTTTTTTTAACAATTGATTTAAATCATGATTTAAATCGCTACAACCCTGCAATTCCTTTCAAAAATATTGTCAAGATATAATAAGTGCTTCATTTATCAAATGTATGGTTTTTCTTTCAATTCCTTTTAGGACTTATCCTTTATTTTATTCATTTTTTTTAAGCGACAAGTATAAATTACCATGTAAATGTCACTTACTAATCAAGTCATAAAATTTCTAAAATTTTCTTTTGTGTAAATAAGAAATAATAATTTTTGAGACTTTTCTACGATTTTCTATAGTTTGATAGAAATTATTTCATAAGAATTAATAACATCTTGATTCAAATAATTTACTAGAATTAATAATTCATTTTTATAAGTTAATAAATAAAAGTTGTATTTCATTTTCAAACGATTTTTTGCTTTGGAATTGATTTTATCTCTACTCTTTTTATAACATTTAAGTTTTTCTTGAATTTTGTTAAAAAAGCATTATTACAAAATTGGGAAAAAATAAATAAATATCTCTTGTTTCTCTTTTGAATTCTGAAACTAAATTATTATTTATTTCATTTTATTTAAAGAGAAAGACTTACTCCATAATTCACTTTTTGAAAATCAAAGGAATTATAAAATAAATAAATAAATAAATAAATAAAATATATATAATGGAAAAAAAAAAAAAAACTATATAACGAAATGCAATCAACATCGTTGCTTTCTTTATTCTATTCTATTTCTTAAAACAATTTTTAAAGATGCCACATGCACCACATAAACTTTAAATTTTACATCTACTTTTTAAGATAGCACACGATCATGTTTTATATAAAAATTAAATCATTAAATTCATTTTTTTACTTATTTTTATTTCATTTTGCACGCGCACTTTTTATTTCCTAATTCAAAATTATTAAAAAAAACTTTTTCGATGGTGTTTGTTTCGATACTGATTATTATTTTCTTTTCTTTTTCTTTCCAAAAAAAAAAATATTTTGATGAAATTCTGGCAAAAGCAGAATGTAGTTTAGGACGGAGGTCTAGTAGTTTTTTTTTTTTTTTTTTTCAAATTATAACATCGCTTTCAAATTATTCAGTTATATTTTCGATAAATTTTAGATTTCGATAAATGCGAAAATTGACACCGCAAAAACAGTCCTTTAAAAAAAAAAAAAAAAAAAAAAAAAAGGAACCTTTAAAGAGAAACTATGGTAGAAAAAATACTTTGTTAAATGTCCTGCGTTTGCGGCCTTAAAGTTGAAAAAAGCAAATTCCTCTGTAGTTTGATTAATAGAAAAAGTTAACATCAGTCTTTGAAATTGCATCTGGGGGAAAGGGCTTAAGTTTTAAAAGGAGATAACATACATAGCAAAAATTTTTAATTGTATTTCATCTCAATCTCAGTCTAATTTTATTTTTTCGACGTCGCTTTGCTTTAAAGCATCTAGAGTTGAGGCTTTAGGAGACACTAATGGACATAATTCCGATCAAAGCATTTTTCTTAACTGATGGAGCTTTCAATATGACGTCTCAAATACGAATCTTGAATAAATCATATTAATCTTCCTTTTAAATTAAGGGCCTTTTGTTTACTTATAACTCCTTATCTAATACATATCTCTAAATTCTGTTTTCACATTCAGAAAATTCACAACCATTAAATTGACGGATGTTTTTTTGAAAACGGATTTTTTTTTTTTTTTTTTTGTTTAAACTGTAAAATTAAAAATTTCACATATTGAAAATTCGTATTTTACAGTATTTAAAAATAAATAAATAAATAAATTTAAAAAACGTTCGTCAATTTAACAGTTGTGAATTTTCTGAATGTGAAAACAGAATTTAAAAATAAGTATTAGGTAATGAGTTATACGTAAGCAAAATTTCCCATAGAATAATATTGGCTTGGGCTTCCGGCGACGGTAAGTGAAGCGGGGCCCTTAACCAGTTATTAAGGGGTTTGAAATTACATGGGTTTGAAAGACTAAAAAAAAAAAAAACTAAAAAAAAAGCAGAAATTACAAAACCACTGACAATATCGGAAATAGTTATTTAATACATTTAGATTTCAATTTTTATGATTGAATTTAAATGCAAAAATATTAAAAGTATACGTCAGGTTTTAAAATTTGCTTCATACTTGCGCGATGATGTACCCCTACCCATTACTCCCCTTTTAAATCGCTTTTTCATTTTGCACTTCCTATTCTTAAAATCAAAACAAAGTTTCAATGACTCTTATTTATTAAATCACAGGCATAGATGCGTGGTTAAAATTTTCAGCGAACAAAAGAAATAGGTATATATGTATGTGTGCATAATAATCAAGTTAAGAAAAAAAAAAAAAAAAAAAAAAAAAATCAGCAAAATCCAAAGAATTAAATTAACTTTCAAAAAAGCTAAAATGCTGCTTGCGCATTTTAGCTTGAATGCTAAAGAAATTTTTCTGTTAGGTTAAACCCTGTATATATACATGCATATAATGAATAAAAAAATTTTTATTCAGAATTTTAAACATATAAAAGAGCATCATTTAAACAATATTTTATAAAATCGGTGGATGCGATTTCACAAAAACTAATGCACCTGTTTTATTCAAATTCTGCACACTTCAAAATGGAATTAAAAGTTCTTGAACGAAGGATTTTTCTTTCTTTTTTTAAAAAATTACGACTAAGTTCCGATCGAATTCGGGGGTCGATCCAAGCAAAAATTGTCCCTTCACACACACGCACACACACAGACAAAAAAAAAATTCAAATTTCTAAAATGATTCTTTCACATAATTTCCTTTCATAAAAATATGGTTTAATGAGACACGATTAGTGCCCTAATATTAAACATTATGTAGAGTGATTGCTAAAATAGAATATATATATATATATATATATATGTATGTATAATTTTTTTTTCCTCCAAAAAAAAAAAAAAAAAAGAAGAAATTTCCCAAAAATATTTTGATTTTAACAAAATTCGGTCCCAAAAATTAAAACCTAGATTAGGTTGACTTTTGTAATTGTGTGTTTTTGAGTAAATTTCTGCGTCGTGATACGGGGCCGATCTCTAGTATTTTTCCACAGTCAGACTTTGACGCAATCATCATCAAATTATGTAGCTATAATCTTTTATATTAAGTTACATTTAATATAATACTCGAATACTCGAAACATAATACTTGTAATATTTATCAAAGTAAATATTATTTTAAATTGTTCAGTAATAAGTAAAGAATTTTTGCATCTCTCATGCGTACTGTTTTTAAGGCATATGCGTATACCAAAAACAGTACATTGCATTTTTCGTTTTTTATATGAAAAGATAACGAAAGATCAGAGAAAAACTTTAAGATGCGTGTTTTTGGTATTACTGATCCTTAATAAATAAATAAATAATAATAATAAAATAATATGTGTAATGTGTTTTCAGTGGCTACATTAAAATAGAATAAGAGGTATAAAAGGAGAAATTGATATTAAAAAATACTTTCTTTTTGACTCCAGCAAAACCTGTAGGTTTAGCATTTCTCACATTAGAACTAAGAAGAAATAGCATTTAAAAAAAGTTATAAAATATTTTTTAACAGTACCAACAATAGCTATCGCCTTGTAACAGTTTTTTTTTTTTTTTAGTACATCATGTAAAAATTTCAATACGTTTCTTAATTAGTTTTATCAGTTATTCACCCTAATTTTATGCTATAAAGTAACATAAAGGAAATATTTTTTTCCTCAATATTATTTTCTGAATTAAAAAAAAAAAAAAGCTAATATATTAAAGAAGTGATTAAAAAAAAAAAAAAAAAAAAAAAGTAGGGCGTTTGTTTTCAACTAATTATTTAATTTGAGAATCGTATTTTTAAATAAACACTCAGAGAAAAAGAGAGAGAAAAGAAAGATTTCAAAAATACATTCCAAAAACTAGGTAGTATGAGAAATATGATAGTGATGAGAAAATAAATAAATAAATTAAAGCAACAAGTTTGGAAATTGACAATGACTTTTAAATAATTTTTCGTCATTAACTGTTGTTACTTTCCGAAGTAAAAACTGTCGTTTCGTTCGCGCTTTTAATGAAGTAGTGTGGAACATCTGATTAGGATTTAAAGGCAGGGCCCGATTAACTTCATGTGAGGCTCGGGGCACACGTTGTTTTTTGGGCCCCATCACACCCTTCCTCGCACTTAAACAAAATTTTTCGTTGTGATATTTTTGCATTAAAAGGAGAATTTGCTGAAACAAATATACAAGAAATGGGTTTTAGGGTCCCCTGCTACTCAGGGCCTGGGGGACGCGCCCGCGCCCCCCTGCTATAATCAGGTCCTGATGAAAATTTGAGTTTTTCGAATTATGTTTCTCAAATTCCGCTCTCTGAACAGAACATGCCCCCCCCCCCCACTTTTTTTTTCTTTTTACCTCAGCTAGCTATCATTAAATAGATATATTTATATATATCATTAAGTAAACTCAAGTCTCTAATTTTCAATACCGAAGAGATTTATTTAATTCATTTATTAATAATTTTCTTAATTTTTCACTAAGATAAAAGGCGACATGTCCAAAGAGTAGGATTCAAGAAATAGAATTCAAAAACCTTAATATTTTTAAAGAGGCATCTTTAAAAATACTAAGCAACAAAAATTCCATGGGATTACATGGGGCAGGAAAAAGAGTGCGAAATATCAATGTTTTGATATATTATTTTGCTATCTCCTTCCTCCCAATAAATGAAGAAATATTAGAACACATATCTTCCTAAAATAATACTTTGTAAGGGTGTGCATAATTTAATTTGTTTTTAAATTCGATTGTTACTTTTTGTGATAATTTATATCCAGGAATAGGCTGTTGAGCAGCCTCTTTATTTAATTTAAAATTTATTGGGTAATACCTAATTTTCTTTATAAATATTCATCAAGTGGTCACATAATGTGTAACTGCGGGCTAAAATTTGTTGTTTGGCCTTGATTGGGTTTTCTTTATTCAAAGTGCATCGTTACTTTCTATCAGGCAGCTGATTTTATTCCGTAATTTTCCTGCATTTGTAACCCATGAGATAATAAAAATTCAACAAACGTTGCACAAAAGGAAAAGAAAAAAAAAAAGCTTGTTTTTAACAGCATGAGTTATGTATATTGATTTAAAATATACCACTAGAAAATTTTTAAGTGCTAATCACTGATTTTCTTAAAGAAATTTACTGGTATAAACAATAGTTTAATGAATAGTATTTTACTGAAATATTAGATGATGAATCGCAGTAGAAAAGAATTCATGATTGCTATTGCAATATTTCCGAATGAGCGCCGTACTTGGAGATTCTATTATTGTAATTTTTATTTAAGGGATTTGTATTATATGGCGTTTATTTATTTCAGTGAAGTTTATTTATATTTTGATATTTATTTCAGTGATGATTTCAATTTATCAAATATATTCTAGTATGATTTCATTTTAGTTTTTATCGTCTGCAAATTAATGTAAATGTATTCGCATAGTAAATTAATTATAGTGTGAATGCAGAGTAAAATAATTCTGAATTCTTGGATTATTTTAAATCTATGTAATAATGAAAGTTGCACGAAATAAATGAAAATTTTAAATATAAGAACATCACATTTTAAGAAATAAAGCTGTTACATAAAATCTATTGTTGATAATAATATTAATTTATAAAAACAATGCTAATAATAAAATATTTTCAGAAATAACATAAAATAATATTGCCGGGCCTCGTTAACATGAATCTCAAGGGGGGGGGGGGACTGTTCATGTTTCAGTACTCAGTAGTTCATGCTATTAGTAATTAACCCGCATTTAACTGAACTAATCTTTATTTTGACGGCGATTGTGAAAACAATTCATGTTAAAAGTAATTCACGTTAAGTGTGCTAACGTTAACGAAGTGTAAATTTTTCAGTTATAAAATAGGAAGATGTGTGTGATTGTTATATAATTATTTGAATTGAACTTAACCCATTTTCATAATTTATTAAGATGCAGAAAAAGGAAAGACTAAGGACTAAAAACTAAAGACTAAGGGAAAAAAAAAGTTTTGGATATTACAGATTATAGGATGGCTAACATTAGAATTTTTCCAAGTCTATTTTCCACCATTTTCCCAGAATTACGCAGGTTTCCCCCGCAAAATTAGCGCACATTTTAGCGGTTTACAATAATGAGCTTTAAAATGAGGCCTATTTTCACAAAATTTGGCAGAACTCCGTGACTATTCCAGACTCAAATTTCCTGGCTTTTCCATGATTTTTTGACTTTCCCTGACCAGTGGCCACCCTGATATTAGTAATCGTAAAGTTAGATGATGCTACTTGTAGAATCGAAGTCCCACGTATTTTGGTCCAAAAATCTTTAAATGGTGGCAGTTTGCCAGTTTGCTTTAAGTTAATAAATGTTATTTAAAGTAGTTTTCTACAGTTAGGAGGGAGATATTTTATCTTCATTGTGTGTGACACAGGGTTGGTAAAATCCCGGGTTTTTCTAGAAAAAACCAACCCACTTGGGTTTATGTGGGTTTTTGTTTGAATACAATTGCATTGCAATGCTAGATATGTTTTTTAGCATATTAGTTATGTATTACACCTAATTTTATTAAACTACTAATTAATGATATTTATCTTAGAAATAAAAATTTGTTTGATTCTAATATTAAAATAGTGTTAATTAGTAAGATTAAGCTATATTTTATTTTAATGTATAAAAGCATTTAAATTCTTAAGTACAATACATATTTTTAAATTTTTTTTTAAATTATAAAAATAAGTATTTAGAGTTTGAATATGTCTGTTAAGGCTGCTAATTCTCTCTTTAGTCTTTAGTCACCAAATCCCATGTAAGTCTATGGCGAAATCTGTTTATAGAATTACTTCTTACCTAATTGCAGGGGTGATTGTAAATTTATGAAAAAATACCTGAAAATTTTGTGATAAAAAGGTTTTATATAGGTAGAAAACATATAATCATTGCAGAGAGGTCCAATCCTCTCATTATGAAAAATATCAAGTTTAACTAGGCTTAGCAGTCACATGAATTTCATGTTTTAGTCATATTTTATGAATTTTAACTATCAAGAAAAACTGGAATTCTGGTACTGAAAATGAAAAAAATACCTGAAGTAAGGGAAATTACCTGAACACAATCACCCCTACTAATTGGTACTTTTAAATTCTCTTTTCGCATTCAGAAAATTTATAATCGTTAAATTAGTACTCGTTTCCCAAAAATTGAATTTTAAAAATTTTAATATTTTATTTTACAGCTAAAAAAATGAGAAAAAAGCAATTAGTGAAAATTCGCATTTTTAAACTCAAAATTCAAATAATTTTTTCAAAAACGAGTACTAATTTAACTATTATATATTCTCAGAATGTGACAACGGAATTTAGAAATAATAATTAGGTAATGAGTAATTCTATAAATAATTTCATCCATAGGGGCTTTGAATGGCCTTGACGATCTGTGATGTACCTTTTTAAACACAATTTCATAATACGAAAAATTCACGTGAGATACTTATGCAATAGTGTAAACACGGAAAAGTAGCAAGTGAAGATTCTAGAATAAATAATCACATGCACAGATGTTGGGCAGGCACGAGCTCTTGTAAAAAGCCGCAGGTAGTAAGCAATTCAATTGAATTCTTAAATAATTACGAATTTGTTTATTTTTTATTTTTTAAATTCAATACAACGTGTATTATTATTTAGTATTTGTTAAGCTTGAAAGTATGTATAAATATTCTTGTATGAATACAAAATCATTATTGCATAACACACCAAATCTGATACGTAGTTTTTTTTTTTTTTTTTTTTTTTTTTTTTTTTTTTTTAATAAATAATAATAATTTATAATGTTGTGACTTTTATTTTTCGAGATTTTTTGTCCAGAAACTTATCTAAAATTCTTTAACTTTTAAGAGTTATGGGTTTTTAATTTTCCCCTCTCCTTTTTTTTTTTTTTTTTTTTTTTTCATTTTGCACAGTATTTTGAAACGGCGCGATGTTTTATTTGAAGAAAAGGGAAGAGTGATAGTAATATATCAAGATTTTTTATTGAATTTCCCTTATTCATAGTGTAATAAACCCAAAGAGATAATCGTCTAGAAGATTTTTTTGTAAGAATTGTTTCTTTTTGGTAAATTATTATTACTATTATTTATATTTTTATTTAAGCATTTTTCAACTTGATTCATTGTCGCATACAATGATATGCAATAATGAATCAATCCTTTTATTTTTATAACAATAGCTTTAGAAATTTAGAAACCAACAAGATATTAGGACTATCTAGTGTAAAATAACAATATCAATAAATAAAAAAATCGTTAAACGCTCAATATTAACTCAGCTGAAAGAAGTAGTACGCGAAAAATGTTTATTGGTTTTCATTTGGGTAATTTCCAGACATGCTGCCCTAGAAATAGAACAGCCGAGTTTCGACCTGAGCTGAGAGATTCCTTTCCACTTATCACACGCGCTAGAGGAGTCTTCGCCGTGGGCAGGAAATTCCATCCCTTTTGGATTGGGCGACCTCGAGTGACGTCACCACTGCGCATAGACTGAGTGAGTTCGCTGCCCTGCACGTGGAGTGGATGTGATCACGTGTGCCGGTGATGAAAGCGACATGTTTCGTTTTTAGTTTTATTTTTATTTGTTGTTAGCGTGGCGTGATCAAGGAGTCCCTAGTTTTTATTTTTTTCTTTCCTTTTTCTTTAAGCTTTTATGACCTTTTTTCGTTCATTCTTAAAATGACTTTTTTACTTATTTATTTAAAGCTTCGAGAACTATACTTTCCTGGAACACTACATCTTTTGAAGTCTGAAATGTTACTGTTTGCTTGTAATTAAATATAAACAAACCTCTTGACTTACTGAGTATTTCTGTGAAATTAAAGTACATATTTGCCATATTTCTTTTCTTGTTGCGTAATGTCGTATGGATATTGCCGACAGAAAAAATTAAACTTTTATTTAATATTTACTTATGGATAAGAAAATGGTATTTTATTAAAAAGATAAAATAAAAATAAATATTCTTACCCACTCACCTTTTTGGCAGTGCAAAGAACTTATTTCAAAATATATACAAATAAGCTCATATTAATATTTATTAATAGATGCATTTTCGATTAATATGTATTCGAATTACTGTTCTTGATAAAAATTTCTATTAAATCAACACTGTTTCTTTTTATACAACGAGAGATTAATTTCTTTAAGACAAAATAGTCTTAGAAAGACGTTTTTTTCGTTTATCATTTGGCATCAAATAAAATAACATTAATTGCAATTAAATAAATAAATAAAATTGAGAGAAAAAGTACAACAACAATAAAATAATAATATAGTAACCGTTGGTAAGGAATGCAATTTAAAATATAATTTTTTAAATGCTTTTTGTATATTTAAAATCAAAAGATAACTTTTATATAAAATTGTACAGGCTAACTACATCAAGTAAGAGAAAATTACCTTATTTGGCACAAACTTGGAGAAACATAACTATTGGATGAATATCAATTTGTAGCCATTGGAATTAATTGATTTAGATGTCTGCCAACGCCAACATAAGGTTGTGAGTATTTTGCCTGGCGTTTAAAAAACTTCGAAGCATTTTTAAGAATACAGAAGGCTTTTGGCACTAAATTAAAATCTGCAAAAGGGATGGATTTATTAAGGTCGACAGGATTACTTCTTTCAAACAACATAAAACCGTCATTAACAATGGATACCTTGTATAAAGGGGGAAGCAACATGCAGCCAAAATAAATAAATAAAGGCCTATATCCAAAATTAAATTGTGTTTAGGACATAATTTTTAATTTTCTACTATTTAAATTTCAATTATTATTTTACCAAATATGCAAATATCGAACCGATTTTAATAACTAACTAGTATGTTGTGGTCACCACAAGACTTTCTTCTATATTTTTCTATACAAATTCACTCAGTAACAATATTAAAAAAAAAAAAAAGTACGATTTTTTTTCTGTTTTTCTTTGTTAAAAAAAAAAAAAAAAAAAAAAAAAAAAACTTTGTTTTAAATTATCACAGATTTATAGTTCAACCATTCGTTTTAAAGGTATTGACGAGACCTTTCGAAAGATACCCACTTGAAAATTTACCCCCCCCCCCCCCCCAGGGGGGAAGCGATGTCCCCACCTGCACAATTTTTTTCCCTAGTTAACTACTACTATTATCAATAATTCATATTAATTTTTCAATCACAAGTGAAAAATAACTCTCATGTACATTTATACGAAATTTTGTCCTACACTGCCATGTTAAAAATTAAGAAAAATAGGCGATCACAGCGCCACCTGTTGAGCTATTGATCCCTAAATCTAATCAGCACCAAGTTTATGTCAGGGTGCAACTAATTAAATTTCATTCATTGGTTCGTAAGATACGGCGTCCACAAAAATCGTGATACACACAGACAGACATTTTCTAAAAACTATCAATTCGTGTTCAGGACATCCTAAAACGTGTAAATCCATCAAAAAAACGGAGGTCGAAAATTTTCACGAATCGAATACTTTCTCTATATTACATATAGAAGAAAGTAAAAAATAACTAAACTATCACGTACATTCACTGATAACTAAACTATCACGTACATTCACTGCACTTGTGTGATACATGTTCTCATCCTGTGTTAATGAAATCTGGACATTTTGAAAACTATTTTGAAAGAAAGGGTATATGGGTTTCTACAGTTTGAAATAACATACATTTTTACTATTCAGTAATTATTTATGTCGTTTTTCTTTTCCTAAACATTAAAATTATTTTACAGTAATCATAATCGCTATATAATCTCATTATATTTACGTTCCGTAATTAAAAGTTTAATAATATGTGCTAAAATGATTTTTTATTTCTTTTAAAACGGAAATAACTATAAACGATAGAGCTTCCCCCTTTCCAACAAGTGATAAATGATGTGCAATAATGTCACAAATTAAATTTTATAAATTTTTTTCTGATTTTCGTTGCACTGAAATTTTGCTGAAATTTCACTGCTGAATTACACTGAAATGACTTTGAAAAGAAGGTTTTTTTTTTTTTTCAAAAAATGACAAATTTTAAATAGTTTTATAACTTTTTTTTTAGATGCATGACTTATTATTTTTTGTTTAATTTAATTATTTTAACTTTTGCAACTTTACAAATTATTTTAGTTGTAAAGAAAACTGTTTTACCAAGAGCTATTATCAAAATAATAATATAAATTTCCTTACCTTATTCTATGAATTCCTTTATGTCCATGGATCGCGATTTTAATTTTAATCTTTTGGTTTAATGAAAAAAATATGTTTACTTCCATAAATATATTTACACTGGCACTACAACAACAAATAAACGGAATTGCATTTCTTGCGTACACAAATAGCGTGCTTTCTTACAATTTTTTTTTTTTTTAAATGTAAAAAGAATTTTTTTTTTTTAAGTTCTTTTCATTTCAGTTCAATTTTCTAAAGTTCAGTCAGACGAGAAAAAAAATAATAAAACCGCCGACTCTTGAGTTATTTAAACTTCATTTACTTATTTATTTATTTATTTTATTTTTATAATGGGATAAAATTAATTACAATATAAAAATAATTGTTTTGACTGTTTACATAACATACTCATGCATTTGTACCTGCTAATTTTTTATAATATGTTGTGATTACCTACATTATTATTTTAGATTCGAGTAAATAATCGAGTACTAGCATTAAATATATTGGAATTATTTATTCTACAGTATTTGAGAAACAATTAATTTTTATTATTTTCCCCTTAAACTGAATATTATCTGTTTTTGGGTAGTATTGGGGTTCATATTGTTGCAACTGATTAAACTTCTTTCTTGCATCAAACGTACTGTTGCAATAAGAATAGATTTACAGTTTAAGTGCTAAGAAATGGCACTCTATTCACTTTTATTAAAAAACAAGTTTTGGCGACAAACTTGATGTCTTATGTCTTGACGGAATTTATCGCCCAATTTGTTCTCTAAGAGCCACCAAGTTAAAACTTCCCACTTTGACTGTAAATCTATTTTTACTGCAACAGTATGTGTGATGCTGGAAACAGTTTTGATACGTCGTAGCAATACTCTATAATAGCGCATTTAAATTTTCATTTTGCCCATATTTTTTTTCTGTCACAGCATGTTATTTTTCTGTAGTACAGTGTCACAGTAGTTAATTGTGCGAGAATTCTGAATTGTGATCTTTTTATACAGTATATATTTCTTTAAATCTTGTATTTTTTATCGCTTATAATTTTTAAAGGGGACCGAGAAAAGTATGTTTATAACAGTGTAATTTACTATGCATTGTTTCTGTTAAATGACTAGCCAGGGTATTTAGAAATGTCATTATTTTAAATATTAGGAGTAGTTTAATTTTTGTCTTCAGTATTTGGAAATCGAAAAGGATGAATTTCCGTATATTTCATCAGGCAATGGGATAGTCGCATCATAAAAAATAAATAAGTAAGTAAAGCCGTCATAAGTAAGTAAAGCCGGCTAGTGACAAATAAAGGGGAGTTCAAAATCATTAAAAATAATATAAATTACATATATATTTCACGTTCTTAAATATTTTCATATTCGTCATTGCAGGAAAAAAAGTCAGGTTTATTTGGCTTGTAGTTGTATGGCTGTACATCAGTAAGATTTCCTCTTTCTTTCTTATCATGTTATCTAATGGGATTTTCGTTGTTTCGTTTTGTAAGAATATTATTCAAAAATAAAGTTTTTCAAATTCTGTTTTTTGAATATTATTCTTTGAATTTGTCGCCTTTCAGCTTAGCGACCAATTTTTCGAAAAATTAAATATTTCGTTTAGAGATCCAAACTTAGAGTTCTAAATTTTCATAGTAAAATAAAATATTTAAATATATATATATATATATATTTATTTATTTATTTTTTCAAAAAATTGCTTATTTAGCTGAAAGGTGACATATTCAAAAAGCAGAATTCGAGAAACTTCATTTTTGAATGAGATATTCTTATCAAACGGAGTAACAAATGTCCATTAGGATAACATGAGAAGACAAAAAGAGAGAATCTGACTGATGTACAGCCTGAAAGCTAATTTACAACACAAGGGTCCTAGGCCTATAGGTGGAATGTCTTCTGTGGGGATCTTTCTAATGGGTCCTAGTCCGTATTTGCGCGAGTTTCAGAGAAAACCATGGGGAACTCCAAACAGCTAGGTCAACTAGCTACATCTGGGATCGAACTCTGTACTTCCCGTCTGCCAGCTTTGAGCACAGAACCGCTGGGGGACAAATTTATTCGATATTTTCATTGTTAACAACATACATTATTATGCAAGTCATTTTAATATTCTTCCATAGGTGGTTCCAAATTTGTTGTATTTTCAGCATGTAAATAAATAAAATAGATTATAGCATATTTCATTTTCTGCGTCGGAGTGATTAATTATTTTAATTTGAGAGTCTTCCTTAATTAAGGTTCATGGTAAATGTATATAATTTGCCAGACTTGTTTTAGGTAACTTTGATTACTATTTTGTAATTTTATCGTTATTATTATATTATGTTTCTTACTTTATATATTAATACATGCAATGTATGCATTTTTTAATTACATTTATTGATTACTCTTAGTTGGTGTAGATCCAAAGTACAAAACCTATTTTAAGTACCATAAATAAATAAGTATTTATAATAAAATTAATATTATCCTTATTGACATTTACTTATTAATTTTTCTATAGGAATCAACATTGATTTATAGAATGTACAAACTAGAACTTGATGTAAAACATACATTTTGGAGTTAGTTAAAAGCAGTTTTATTAAAATTGAAACAAACAAACAAACAAAAAAAGACTCAAAATATTTTTTAATATTATTTACAAAGCTTAATTATTCTGGAGATTATTTAACATTGTAAACTAATAAAAATATTTTATTGATAATTTGTTATGATTTATTACAGAAATAATATTAAAAATCAACCCTTTTAGTCTTTTTTATTTTCTCTCTTTTATTTTAATAACAATATGTAACTTACGTGAATGATAAATTAATTGTACTTCACAAAAGCAAAAAAAATAACAAATAAGTTCTTTTTATGAATATCTCTGCTTCATCATTGATTCTTTTTTTTAAGTACTAATTTATTTATTTGTCATTGTCACTTTTTTATATTAATTTTGCAACCCTTTGATTATTATTATTTTCTTTTCAGCATTTAGCACAGTTAGTTCCGTTCCAACTTCTGTCACCAGCACAGTCTCACCTCTTGGCAATCGCACAGTCAGTCCTCCTGAAGGAGCAGTCGTAGCTGTACAATCAAATGGACCATCTCCCATGGCAGCTCTAATGTCAGTTGCCGACAACTTACCTCCTGGTTCTCCTAGAAATGGCATTGCAGAGAATGCAGTAAATGGGGCGAGTAGGCCTGGTTCTGCTGCAAGGCATTCACCTAATGGAATTGCTGCTGGTATGATATACAATCATACATTCTTGACTGGGGAACAAATCAAAATTATTTCAAATATATACAGTTTAACACAGTTATAGATAGGAGCATTAATTTGTGGTATCAAGATTTATAGGGACAGTTATTTAAATATATGATCTTGTTGATTTGTTACCATGTCTCAGTTCAGTGACATTAATTTTACATGGTTATAGCAACATTTGCAGCAGAATTTGTGGCCTTATTAATGTTACTATATCTGTGTTCAACTGTACGAAGTGTCAAAATGTTAATTGTTATATTTTTGTATTTAAAAAAACCTGTATACTTTGTTTTTAAACAGAAAATAAAATTCATCTTTCATCATGTTTTAATTAATATAGTGATGTCATGTTTAAATAACATATTAATACACAGATTAAAGTTGTTTTGAACATTATTGAGTGAAACAGCTGTAAAAAAGGGTAAACATTAATGCAATGTCATTTGTGCCTTTTTAAGTTTTTCATTAGGAGGGGGGAGGGAATTGCAAGATTTTGCGTTATAATTAGTTATAAATTAAAAAAATTTCTTTTAAGAAAATATTCTGAAAGAACTTTTTCTGTGTGAAAAAAGATTCAAATAAAGCCATTAACATAAACTGGTAATGAAACAAAATAATAGCGAGGAAAAAAAAGGTACTAATCCTATGATTTTTTGCATTTTTACACATTGAAAACATTAATATTAAAATTTAGGCTCATTAACAAGCCTGTTTCGGTATTCAATTTTTCAAAAGTAGAAATACTTTCTTCATTTTGACTAATTTTTTTTTTTCACCCTTCTTTCTAAATAAACAGGAAAAATTTCTTTAAATTTATATGGAGATTAGAAATTAACAGTTTAATTAAGTGTTAAAAAAAATTAAAGTCAATATCTACTAGGTTAATTAAAGAATAATTAAAATTTAACAAATTTAAAATTCTATAATTAAAAATTATAGTACATTTCTCATATAAGATGTCTTCTGCATATTTACTATGTTTGGTTTGATTAATTATTAATTAGAATTGATATTTTGCAAAAAGCATGTAGCATGACTATTCATAAAAATCTGTTAAAAATTATATTTTAAACATGGACTAATATATTTTCTAGAAGTTATTTATCACCTAATTCATCCGTAGAATAGTATTCATAGATACTATTTTTTAATTAACAAACACTGTATGAAGACATCTTAGAAGAAAGTATTTTATTTTCTGTAAGTAAAGTATTTTGTTATTGTGAAAGTTTTGACAATTTTTAATTTTTAAAAATACACACTACAATCATTTTTTTTTTCTTTCAGTTGGTAAGAAAGCACCATCTTCTGCACGTCCTGCATCTGGTGTGTCTGTGGAAGGTGAATCAAATCCTACTACCACTGCAAGTGGTGTTCCTGCTACAACCACCACCACCACTACTGGTGACAGTGTCACAGCTGCTGCTCCACCCCTCAAATGTACAATCTGCAATGAGCGACTTGAAGATACACATTTTGTCCAGTGCCCATCCGTGCCCAATCATAAGTTCTGCTTTCCCTGCTCCAGGGAAAGCATTAAAAGTCAAGGTGCTGCCAACGGCAATGAAGTTTATTGTCCTAGTGGTGAGAAATGTCCTCTTGCTGGTTCATCTGTACCATGGGCTTTCATGCAAAATGAAATTGCTACCATCCTCGGAGAAGAGCTGAAAATCAAGAAGGAGCGTGAAACATAAATTTAAAAATTAGGAATTGCTCCTGGATATGTTATTCTATTGTTGACATGGCAGCCTATTGTTGCCAAGGCACATGTTAACACAGTCTTTTGCTGCCGGTCGAGAATCCTACATTCTGTTGTGGCTGTTGTAGGTAAACACTGGTAAGCTATTTGGGGGAAAATGTTTTTCCCCTGAGGGCTGTGGCATTTGAAAGTTGATTTTCTTACCAGTATGGCAGTAACTTCGAAGTCAATCCTTTGCTCATCTCCTGCCGTGAACTTTCAGCTTTCACTGTTTTGGTAAAAAAGAAATAATAATAATAAAAAAAATAGTCTCATGAGATAGACTGCTTAAATGTGTATATTCCATTGTACAGTATTGTAATCTAAATAGCATTTGTTGTTGTTATCTTCATTCATTTTTTCGGTGACTTTATGTGTGTTTTGTGATTGCTTAGTTGAATCTTAAAAATGTGGCTGTTGTTTACTTGCCATGTAGGTCGACCTGCTAATAATTTCTTCATTTCAGATAGGATATAGACATTGCTTATTATTATTATTAATTTCATTTTACCTGATTGTTGATGTGCAAATATTGTTGACAAATACCTTTGTAGATATGGTGAAGTTATTGTGATTTTTGCGATGTGTCAAAAATTTTGTTTCATCTAAATGGCCTAGTATTTTCGTGTCATAGGTGATTGGAAACTATATCTTGTATATTTGCTTATCCAGTGGGACAATTGCAAACTTTTAGTCTTTTGTTGTTGATATGTTTCTGGGTGGGCTGTTTTTTTTTTTTTTTTTTTTTTTTTTAAGATGTCTCGAAGCTTCTGAATAAGGTACTTTGTTAGACTCGAGCAATTCAATGTGCAAAATTCCTTTGTATGTGTGTTTAACATTTTAGAATTAGAGATGATGATGTGTTTGAATTCGTGACTATTAGAGTTGTGCATGCATGCAACTTTGTTCTTAACATTGCACTCATTTTATTCTTAGGTATTTGTGGAATTTACTTAGGAATAATTTTTGTAAATAATGGACTTTGATTTTTTTTTTTTTTTCATTTTAAATTCCTATTGCAAGAGCTTTATTCTCCTCGGAGAAACTTTATATATGTGTCATATATTCATTTTTGTTGCCCATTTTTATGTATATTAAATTGTAGTAAAGCTTTTTTTTTTTTTTCATATTGCTCTTAATTTCATCTTGTACATTTTTGTTGCATAAAAAAAAAAAAAAAAAAAAAAAATGTTAGAAAAAATGTGTTTAGGAATTAAACTAATTGCAATACAGCAGTTACTGCAGTGACTGGATAAAAAAAAAAAATAAACATTGTCGCTAGTCGCTGTTCTTTTTTATGTGAATATAATATGTAATACTATTGTGTGTATACTCATGAATTTTGTAAATTGCTTTTTCATTACCTGTATTATTTGCTTTTTTTTTTCGCTTGCTTCCGAATTGTAAATAAAAGTTACCAGCCTTTATTTTTTCTGTTTGTATATATTCTGCTGTATGACCTATCGCTGTGAACGCACACGATTTCATTAATAAATACCTTTTTCTGTTTCTTTGTGGATTACAGGACTCCTCCTTACACAACTCACATCTTTCACTGCATGATAAAAAAATCAATCACCTTTGACACATTTGCGGCCGTTGACGTGAATTCACACCATTAAAAAAATTTCTTACAAAATAATACTCAGGGTATTAATTCTTTGATAGTATTATAGGGTTCATTCTATATTGTATATCTAATCTTCATTTCAAGCTTCAGATAATTACAAGAGTAACATTTTAAAACATTATAACTAACTTTATTCATTAAAACAGGAATAAACTACTACGTCAGAAACGCCAAAGAAAAATTATTGAGGTGCATACAGCTGTTTCGGTAGCCTAAAGCGTACCGTCTTCAGTGCAAAAAAGCACTGAAGCTTGCACTTTTGCACTTTTTGCACGGAAGACGGTACGCTTTAGGCTACCGAAACAGCTGTATGCACCTCAATAATTTTTCTTTGGCGTTTCTGACATAGTAGTTTATTCCTGTTTTAATATTCCAACGCCAAGTCTCCTGCAATTAACTTTATTCATGTTTAAACATCAAAAGTTTGCGGCAACAAACTTGAGTTTACTTCAGCGGTCCGCAGCAATCAATATTAGAAAAGGGAAAATATGCTGGTGGTGAAAGTGTTAACGGCCCTCTTCACTTACCATCGCTGGAAGCCCGAGCCAATGTTATTCTATGGGAAATTTTTCTTTACAAATAACTTATTAACTAATACATATTTTTAAATTCTGTTTTCACATTCTAAAAATTCCCAGTTGTTAAATTGACGGACCTTTTTTAAAAAATTATTTTTTTAATTTTTAATATATTATTTTGAAATTGCAAAAAAAAAAAAAAAATCACATATTGAAAATTCGTATTTTGTAACTTCAAAATAAAATATAAAAAATTAAAAAAATAATATTTAAAAAAGGTCCATCAATTTAACAGTTGGGAATTTTCTGAATGTGAAAACAGAATTTAAAAATATGTATTAGTTAATAAGTTATTTGTAAAGAAAAATTTCCCACAGAATAACATTAGCTTCGGCTTCCGGAGGCGGTGAGTGAAGCGGGCCCTTAATGTAAATTTTATTAATTTTTAATGCTTTATACAAAGAATTTAAACTTGTATTTTTCTCAGTTTCAGTGATATAAGAATAACTCTACAATTTTATTTCTCTTAAAATCCGATGATATATAGTTAAGTTTTTCGCAATGATAAAAATTTTCGGAAAAGTTATGTCTTTTAACAATAAATATCAGTATTTTTTCGTAAATAAACTTAAAGGAATATTTTATCTAATGTAAAAAGAAAAAGAAAAAGAAAAGAAAAAATTACTCTATATTTAATGTTTTTTTTTTTTTTTTTAAATCATGTTTTCACATTTAGAAAATTCATAGCTATTAAATTGATTTTCATTTTCTGAAAATGGATTTTTAAAATTTTTTATTATTTCATTTTGAAGCTTTAAAATGAGAAAAATAAACTAGGTGCATCTTTTGCACTTTACAGAGAGCTTTAAAATTAAACATAAAAAATTAAAAATTAATTTTTTAAAAACAGGAATTAATTTAATGGTTGTGAATTTTCTAAATGTGAAAGTGGAACTTAAAAGTATACATTAGTTAATGAGTAATTTATAAAACAAATTTTTCTATACAATACACTACAATAGAGTACAACTTATATAAATTATAATTCTTAATCTAATATTGTAATTGTTGCATTGTAGTAATTCATTTTAACCATTCAGTTATCTCTGTAACTCAGAGGTAAAGGACACCATGTCCGTTTTGTGGAAAGAGTTAGCACGATGTCGTTGATGTGCATATTTTGCTTTATATAGAGGCATTAATAACAATGTCCAGTTACTTTAAAGGAGATAGGACAGTAGAAAATAAAACCATGTCAGTTTTCTTTATTCAGGGGAAACGCATTTCGTTATAACGTCTCCCTAAAAATTTACATTTTTGTGACATGATGTCCTTTACCCTAGGGGTCTAGCCATAGATCTGTGTTGCACAAAGTAAAGTTAGGAATTTACACAATAATATTTTACTGCAGTGATAAATGGAAATGCCAATTCAGAATTATTCAAAGAAACATAAAAATTACAATGAAATATATTATTTGAATTTATTTTTAATATTTTATTTCAAAATGTTTATCGAGATAACTGGAGTTCAGTACTGATTTTATTATTTTAGAGAAGAAAAAAAAAAGAATCTTGAGTAAACAAACAGGGTGGTCCTAATGAAAGCTTCTTGTAATTTCAAAAGAATAAAATTAAAATTTTATTTTCCTGATTATATTGAATGGTACCTAAAAATAAATAAACCCGTATAGCTTCTGCAGGATGAAGAGAACTTTAAATTGTTTTTAAAATTAGCAATTAATTTTTTTTGAGCAATTTAAGAGAGAATTTTAAAACACTTTTTTAGATTTTCTTTAAGTTTGTCCTTAGAATTTCAAGAAGATTTATGCAGTATTTGTAGTTTTTTTTTCTTTCTTTGATCATTAAAAAAAAAAAAAAAAGTCTGGCTAAGAAGATGCCTAAAATGATTAATGCAATAAAAGACTGACACAAATCCAAAAATTACATGAAAATTGAAACTGACACAATTTGACATTTCATTTCATATCTAAAATATTTACAGGGTTACCACGCTACCTGGAAAACCTGGAATAGTCAGAGAATTTGAAAATTGACCATGAAAGTCAGGGAAAAGTCAAGGAATTTCAATATTTTAGTGAGAATCTGGAAAAGTCGGAGAATTTCATACGATTGTCAAAACAAAAACAAAAAAAAAAAAAACGAATTTTCCCTCCAACGTAGAATTATTTTTCTTGTTTTTTTTTCTTAGCTTCCACCATTTTTTTAAAACAAGACCTCTTAGAAAGACCCAGCATGGAGGACAATCTGTTCTTATTTCAAAGTAATATGTAACTTTTGTGTTTTCATACCATAATTATTTTGCTCTCAACACAACCAATGCACATTATATGGCTTGACTGGAATTTTCTTAGAACACGACTGGAAAACCTCTAAAAGTCAGGGAATTTCATTCTCCTATTTGAGTGGCAACCCTGTATTTATTTTGATATGCAGCACATAGCTTAAAGTAACTGAAATTGAATGCCAAGTTTTGATTCTATTATAAAAATATCATCAGTAATGACAGTGATAATTAAATGTACGTATATTTACTGTAAAAAAAAAAAAAAAAAAAAAAAAAAAAATGTGTAATATCTGTATTATAATAAAATAATGCAATATAATAATTTATAGTCATTACACTTAAAAAAGCTTATATTTGAACTAAAAGACACATTTTTAAAAATGTGGTTTAAAAGAAAAGCTCTGCTTAAATCAAGATCAGACAAACCCCATCTATAGGAAAACTTTCCCTTTATTTTTCTTTATAACACGTATTTTAAAATTCCGTTTTGGAATCTAGAAAATGCATAAGTGTTATATCAGTCCTAGTTTTACATTTATTATTATTATTATTATTATTATTATATATATATATATATTTTTTTTCAAATTTATTTTTAAGCTGAAAAATGGAAAATTTTACTTTGTAGAACTAGAACTAATTTTACGATTTGGAATTTTCCGAATGGGAAAATATAATTCTGTAATGAATAATAATGGAGAAAGATTTCCCATAGATTTACATGGGGTAGTCGACTGGTAGTAGTTTTAACCCTTTTACGGGCCATGGTAAGTATACTTACCACCAAAATCATGAACTTTTAAATGGGGAAGGGCTGTTAAGCTACTTTACTGAATCTGCTATTTTCACTTTACTAAAATATATAAGAAAGAAAAAAAAAAAAAAACAGAGTATCACACTTTGTGTTGATTCTGTTTTTCTGAAATTTTCTTTCTAAGGCTGCGGTAAGTAATTTTACCACAAAAATGGGTGCTTAGACTAAAAATTGTTGGCGTACAAAAGTGGATTACCAGGTCTTTCTCACTTAAAATTAATGAATTGGGTGGTAAGCATACTGTCCAGCATTCTAATTAATACTCTCTAGTACTATTAGTATCCGCCTTTTTTTCATACCAGTCTTTTTTTAGAATATTTTTCTTATTATTTAATCGAAATTACAAATGGAGAAAATTACTGTAAAAATAAATTGGTGTGGAAAAATTGGTAGGCATTAACAATCCTACGGAATATTAGACTGTTTTGTCAGGTGTGGAGGTAATTATATATATTATGGCACTATAAAAAGTTGAAAATTAAATTTATTTTATTTTATAAAGAGATTTTTTTTCTTAAATGAACCCCAGTACCCTATATATATTTTAATGTACAATTACTAAAAATAAACGGCCCGCTGAAGGGTTAACTAACGCACTGGATACATAGAAGAATTTGTAACATCAGAAATATTGCAGTCCTTGAGAGGTTTTGCTTTCAAAGATGCCGGATTTGAACAAAAGTAGTTTTTTATCTGCTCAGAGTTTTCCGTGATTTTCTCCTCAATTTGTGGAAGTACATTCCGGGGTCTCTTTGAAAAATCTTCGCGAGAACACTTTATCCAAGTTAAAATCCCTTATGTAGATATTCGGCAAAAATCGACCCCCACACACCAACACTTTAAAAAGATCTCACGGAGGGCATTCCTCCCTGCACCAAATGTAAACAATCATCCTTTCAACCCACCACATACTTAAATATTGCAAAATCTTGTATTGTTGTTGTATGATCTTTATAATGTATGATAGTACACTTTTAGCTTTCTCGCGGTATGCACTACTGTATCGCAAGCTGTTATGAGAAGTTGTTTATTAAAAACTATCATTCTATACAGAAGTTATCATTAAGAGTGTAGAATACCTCAATTTGGATGACAGTCAAGGCTCATGTTATTCTATGGGAAAATTTGTTTTCACAATTATTCATTACCTAAATTATTTTTTAAATTTCATTTTCCACATTTAGAAAATTCACGACTGTTAAATTGGTTTTCGTTTTTTTTTTTTTTTTTTTTTTGTTAAGAAAAATAACCAATTGCATTTTTTAGCTAGAAAATAAAATGTGAAAAATCAGTTTTGAAAGACGACTGCTAATTTAGTGATTGTGAATTTTCCAAATGGGAAACCGGAATTTTAAAAAATACATTAGGTAATGACTCATTCCATTAACAAATTTCCCCATAGAATAACATGGGCTTTGGCTGTGGGCGAGAATGTGTATTGTATGCTGTTAAGGGGATACTTCACCTAATGTGGACAGCAAGTCTAATCTCCATGTTGTTCTACGAAGAAATTAGTTTTTAAAATTACCAATTACCTAATATATTTTTTAAAATTTTGTTTTCACATTTAGAAAATTCAGAAGCCTTAAATTGATTCCCGTTTTTCAGAAATTAATTATTTTAATATTTCATTTTACAGATCTAAAGTACGAAAAATTAACTAAGTGCATTTTGTACACTTTATAGTCCCCAAATGTAATATTAAAAAAATTAAAAATAAAACGAGAATCAATTTAACGACTGTGAAAATAAAGCTTGGAAAATAAAATTATTGCTAAAAAGTTTTTAAAATTCAAACAAATACTACATTTTTTTTTTTTTTTTTTTTTTTAAATATGATTTTTGTTTTTCTAAACGATTTCTATTAAAAAGCCACCTTTTGAAAGGGCTGAATTTCATTGTCGCGGTGGGTATCTATCTTTCTTGGAGAGGTTTCACTATTTTTCACTGTGTCTTCAAAAGGTTTTTAAAAGAAAGAAAAAAGTGTATAGACTGAATCTGATAAAAGTTTTAATAAAGCAATTATCAGGAGTTGTTTTGTACGTCAATTCTTATATTTCGTACATTTAAGACAATACAGTAGGTTTTAAACAAATTTTTACACAGATTTTTCAAAACTTCTTCCTTTTATGTTGTTTAGATTTGAAATTAAAGAGGAACCTGATTAACAGCCTTGGATTAGAGCCAGGGGCGCAGATCCAAAAAGGCAGAAACTAGAATGTTATTAGCAAAAAAATAAAATAAAAATGTTGAAATTTAAGAGTGCTAAGTTGGCTTTCGATTTTGGCGACAATGACCCTTACGATGTCGATAAAAAAAGTAATTAACAAAACTTTTTGAAAAGAATTCGAGATTATTAAATTTAGCGGAAAAATTTAGTATCTTTTAATTAACTGAAATACTGAAATAATAAAGAGAATAATTTATAGTTAAAAGTATGACATGAGGCTGTATAATAAATTTTTTGAAAAGCTTAATAAGTAAAATAATATAAAGTAAAAATCACTTATATATTAAATAATTCAATAGAACTTTATAATAATTCAATAGAATTATTATTATTATTATTATTATTATTATCGAGGCTTATAGGAAGCATTTGCATTTCCATGCATTGAAAAATAGAACAAATTCAAATGCTGTGTCACTTTTAAAATGCTGCAAATACTAAAAATGGAATTAGAAAACTTGATAGAAAAAATATAAATTTTACTGAAATAAACCAGGAATTATACAAAATGGTAAAATAAAATATGACTTAACTTTATCAATTTTAAGAATACAAATTTTTTTTTCATGTTATTAGTAGTTCATGCTATCAGCAACTAATCTTCGTATAATTAAACTAATCTTCATTTTGACGGGGATTGTGGAAACAGTTCATGTTAAAAGTTATTCACATTAACGGGGTTCGACTGTACACCGTTTCTTCATCCTTGAAATTTAGATGTACATTAATTGAAAAAAAAAAAAAAAAAAAAAAACTGGTTATATATTTTTGCATATTTCAAAGTCTTCTATTTCACGAAGAGTATTATAATAAAATGGATGTTACAAAGTAAGCATAAAGTTAAATATTGCAGTGTTTTGCGAAAAAATCGTGTGTGGTTAGTGTTTGATTTAATCGGCATTGCATCGCAATTTGTGATTCAAGTTTGGCTGAATTGTAATGGAAATTTTTTTTTTCATTTCAGTTATTGCGATACATTTTATGTGTCCCGATTATTCTTCCTCATCATAAGTATTATTAATTAGATTATATATACTCTCTTATTCTGAAATTATCCCTACAAGTTTGATTCTTTTTATTATTATTCTGTTATTTGTTTTCTAATCGCATACATCACGGCAGTATAATATAAAATATGACAATGTGAGATTATAACGAATTAAAATGTTTTTTCTGGTTTCCTCCAAAACTTCCGTGAATGCAGGGGCGTAGCAAGTTAAAAATCATAGAAGGGGCTTAGAAAATTTCATTTTAAAAGTGACTCAGAAATAGAATTACTCTTTAAGAAAATCAATTAATAATTAAATGTTAATTAAAAATCACTAATGATTATTATTAATTACAAAATATTAGTAACTATGAACATTTAAAGACTTTAATTTTGGTTTTAAATGGGTGTTTTTTTTTTTTTGTTTGTTTGGCATTAAAAGGAAATTTTGTAATAACCAATGGAGGGGGGGGGGGGGAGATCAGAATTATCAGAACAACTCAAAATTTCACAGAAAAAGTTTATTTCTGAAGTAAATGAAGTGAAATGCATACATAGAATGCTTTTTTATGCTAGAAATGAATGTAGAATGCGAAACATTCTTAAATGCAAAATATGAATGCTCTGCCGTACAAAAAAAAAAAAAAAAAAAAAAAATGTCATTTTTAAAACTGAACAAAGTTATAAGGACAATGAATTTTTTGGCCTGAAACATGCTAATAATTTATAATCTTTGCCATTCTTCTCAATCATTTTTATCAGTCGTGACGTCATAGGAGTTTGACAGTTCCTTCAGAACATTCTTGGAAATTTTTATCCATGCTTTTTCGATGGAGGACATGTTTTCTTGCTTGTTTTGATATTGAATGACATTTTTGTATACTTACTGTGCCAGAATACCCCACACATTTTCCACTGGATTTAGATCGGGGCTTCAGACCCGCCGATCAAGTAATTTCACGAAATTAACACCAAACTATGATTTCGAGGTCTGAGAAACATGTACTGTGGCATTGTCCTGCTGGAACAAAATAATCTCCACTCATAATTAATGGTACTTCCGGCAAAACGCAAAAGATTTTCTCCCAGTATACCAACTCTTCTGAAGGAAATAAAGTGAAATGCCTGCCCCAGTTCATACTGTCCTGCACAAACCTCTAGGTGTGATTCCCAGACCGTCGCTAATTGTCCATTGCACAGCACTAGTGCGACGTAAAACTCATCCAACCAACCTGCCCTGCACAAAACTTATATAGGAGTAGTTCCGTCAGTTACGAAACCTTCCCAGACTATTAAGGAGCCCTCCCCCCCCCCCCTTCAAATATATGCTTTCATTACTTTTTTTTTTTTTTTCTTTTCTGTATGGAAATAATACTAGAAGTAGCAAAAATCATATAGTACTTCCAAATTAAACTTTTCTCATTGGAAAAGTTAATATCATCTCAGTTTTTCCCATATCAATGCATGTTTTTGAAAACTTTTCTCCCCACCAGTCTTTTATGAAGTGGCGGTCGTGACATAGGTTTTCCGTTACGAATCGCTTTTCTTTTTAGGAAAACACATCGAACAGTTCGAGCACTGCATCATAAGCTTAATTCCCTTTTAATTTCCGTCGATGTTTGTTTTTTAGAGTTCTTTATCATTCTTTTTCACGCACAGAAGCAGATGTTGGCCTACCTGTATGCCACTGCCATTCACATTTGCCGGGATTTTTAAGAAAATTATAAATGATTGTTCTGGATCTATTACACTTTGTCAAAATTTGGCGTGCAGTAAGTGCCTAAACTTCTAAAAGTAACCACTTTCCCTTTTTCGAACTCAGAAACTTTAGTACCTAGTGGCATGCATGTCTGCAAAAATAGAACACGACGTTCCCAATTGCTTATTAAGCATCTATAATATCTGGGAAGACTATGTGCAGATCAAAAAACATGCAAGTTTTGCTTTTTGAAGCACAGAAGTACACTTTTCTTTATAATTTTGTCCATATCACACGGCCATCTAAATCCAAAATACATTTTATGAATGTGAATTTCCCATATATTTCAATAAAAACTAATAAAAAATGCTTTATTTGTCATTCGTTTCCATCCGTAAAATTTGCATAATTTTCTGGTCAACTCTAACCAAGATTTGGCAATTTTTCTCTTGGCCTTATAATTTTGACCACCACTGTATTACTGTTATAATTATTTTTAAATTGCTACACAAAACTCATTTTGTGTAGCAGGAACTACTATTTAGCTTTTATCTCCTAAATATAACCCTTTTTGCAATAGCAGAAATGTATTTCGAGAAACTGATGCGGAAACATAATAAATGAAAAACTTTGTAACCAAACACTGCTAAAACTGAACCTTTTCTCGTCGAAGTGATAACACGACCCTTCATCAGGCAAAAAAACAGTAGACACAAGTGCAGCATACGTACGGCATATTTTTATTCAGTACTCGTGTTTACTTTCTTTTTACCTGTTAAAAGATGGTACAGTGCTATTATTTTGACCGGAAGCAATTTTTGCGAGTTTTTTTGTTTTTTTCACAATTTATGGTGTTTGCTTGCGATGACTTCTATTTGTTACCAATTTGTGGTAGTACGTTTCCAGATGATGCAACATTGCTCTCAAAAACATTCACATCTGGTTTGAGGAACTTCTTTCAATTAACCCGATATCGTAGACTGAAGGTCAGCTAATCGTTGCTTGCAAATGATATGTGAAGTTGCGTCACAACTGCCATGACGGTGTGCGTGACAAAGTCATTCTAATCGTCCTTTATTTGATAAATAATCCCTGGCTGAGCGTGCATAAATTCTTCTGAAAAAAAAAAGGAAAAAATAAAAATAAAAAATTGTGAGTGATAAAACTGAACCTCTCACCAAGTTTTGTGTAGCTGAACTCTTAGTTGAATTTTTGCTTTTATCTGTCGCTTTCATCCAAGGACATTTTTCTAATTATTGCATTACATTAAAAATAAAATAAAATAAAATAGTGGACCAGTGTTCTATCTTGCTAAATGTGCGCAGTGAAGAGTCGATATCAAACTGAACGCTGACGCAAGGTCAAATTCGAAATTACAAGAGCATCTTGCTTTTTTGGCTTGAAGATTAGATAAACCACGCCAACTGCCTGCTTGCAACAGCAAAAGAGTAAATAAATGCTTAAAAAAAGAATTTGGCCGCTATCCATATTTCCGATGTAGATGAGAGATATAAATGACTAGGGAGGCGGATGGTAGAGGTTCCTCTAAAGTATACGTGTAGAACAACTTTATTTATAGATAAACAGAAGAGAACCTGAAGGTTGTACGGATGCAACAGCTGACCTCAATTGATAAGCGTATCGAAATCCCGTTTGATGATTATTCACTTCTAAATTAAGACAACTCTCTTCTTTTCTCATTAAGTGTATTAGAAGTAGAATTAACTTGGACTATGTGATTAGTCCATCAAAGTTGAATTTCAGGTCTGTTTTAGGTAGTCATGGGATTTAGGAATACACGGGGGAGGGGAGACTAAATTATCTATCCTATCTTGTATCTTTTCAAGATTGCGAGAATTTATCTATGTCAAAAATTAAAAGCGATAAATTTTTTGAAATAATAATTATATAAGTGCTATTAAGTGTCTAAATGAAAATAATTTTATTTTCGGAGAGTTAGTTTAACTAAACACTTGTATAACTTTAAAATGACTTTTAAAAAGTATATCACAGCTCTTTATAGTCAAATCAACAATTTTATTTTATTTTTCTGGGAGAGGGGTGGATGGATAAGAAATACGTTTTGATTTATAAAATGCAACAATCCTCTTTAAATCATAGTTAATTTCACAAGGGCCTCCTCCATTTCTGAAAAATATCTAATTTTCTACTTATTGATATAGTAATATTCACTACAATTCTCTTATTGGTCAGTTTTTTATTTATTTATTTATTTATTTATTTATTTTTTAATCAATTAGAAAAGAAATTACCTTGAAAAGTCTCTTTTACGCATGAAAAAATAACATTATTAATTATGAGACAGGATTTGTACACCTAAATTATTCCAGAAAAGAAAATGTGAAGAAAAAAGAAAATTACATCTTGAAAAATAAGATAAAGTTAGTATTTTCCCTTAGTAGATATTTTTAGTTGGAAATAATAATTCAGCAAAAAAAAAAAAAAAAAGTTTTATAAAGAAGAATATTTTTAAAAGTCTCTCATAGGAATAAATTAAAATATTTTTAAGATATTATTAAATCAGAAATGCGTTCCTTAAAAAACTTTTTGTTTTAAAAATATTTCTCATTATGGAACAGCATTTTGGAAACTTCAAGTTATCGCGGATCCAATGAAAATTGTTCATAATTTTCAACCCTAAATAAAATATTAAAAATTATTATTATTATTAATTTTTTTTTTTCAATGCAAGCGAACAATTTAAGCGTTTGCGAAAAAAAAAAAAAGTCTTTTAAAAAAATATTTTTAAAAGTTTCTCATAGGAATAAATTAAAATATTTTTAAGATATTATTAAATCATAAACACATTCCTTATAAACTTTTTGTTAAAAAAAAAAAAAAAAAATTGTAATTATGAAACAGGATTTCAAAAACTTCAAGTTATTGCGTATCCAGTCAAAATTGTTCATTAAACGTTTGCGCTAAAAAGAAAAAGAAGAAGAAGAAAAATCTTCTTCAATATTTCAATGAAAAATATGAATTTGAAATTTTGTTTCTAGAAAATAGAGATATTTCATTTCCACTGATAGAAGAATAAAAACACATAAGCCCCTCCTCTCTAGTGGAATTTTTAGAGTTACTTAGAATTCATGCTGCATAATCATAATTAATCAAAAAACCGTTTTTAAAAATAATTAATAAGAAAAGATAATAATGATAAAAATCTGGTGTGAAACAACCACAAGCCGACCATTACCTACTATTGCACATATTATATGTAGTCCGATACGGTAGTCTGATAATGGAAGTAAAAATGATATGAAATTTTTTTAATTGTATGTTAGATTTAAACATTTTACTGAGTCAAAATTTAATATTAAAATCTAGTTCATTTAAAGTTGATTACGCAGTATTTTGACGCTTTAGAAGAGATCAACTATTTTCATAATAATATAATGGAATCAGTTATATCTAAAGATAATAAAACAGTTCATTGTTTTATTATTTTTAAAAGAAGTAGATGTTTGTTTTATTTTATTACCATCCAATTATCCTCTGTATTATATCTAATCAGTTGTTTGATTGCATATATATAATATCTTTCTTTATTATTTTTAAAATCACTGTAACAACATTCTGCTTTCAAAAGCTATTAATTTGCTGATCTTTCCGGTGTCATACTTTATAAGACATAAATAGATAATTTGTTATTTTCATTAAGTGTTTCAGGTCAATTCATTTAGGTTATTTCTTGGCGAAATTTTTTTTACAGATTATTAATGTAGTTTAAACTAAATTATAGCGAATTTTCACCCAGAAGACTACAATGTCAGTGTTTATTATTTTCTTCTATATTCAGTAGAAAAAAGTATTGGATTCGTAAAAAATTTTAACATCGAATTTTCGGTATATTTATACTATTTGAGTTGCAATGATTATGATTTAACCACTTTTAGTTAATGTCTTTGCAAGAAATTACAGTACGATGTATGATGAGATTATTACCCTAACAGCACACGTATCCATAGTACATCCTGAGGATGTCCATTGGATGTACTTTCATCCATGGAATATCCTGAGGATGTCTGGTGGATGAGATGTGCTGTTAGGGTATTCCCGGAAATGGGCCTAAAATTATGAAAAAATAATAAAACATTAGACTGTCTAAAAGATTGAATTTTGCTGTAATACTCACATAATACACAAGAAAGTATATTTAAAATGGATTTATGTAAGAATTTTCAAGAAAATCGTTAGAGCAGTTTTTCAGATAGTAACTTTTACCAAAACTTGGCATACTCAATTATTGTCCAAAAAACAATAATTACATACAAAAGTATATTTAAAAGGGAGTTAATATGGCGAGTTTGAAAAAAATCCGTATGACCGTTTTTAAAGGAACGCACTTTCGGGACCTGAAATTGAGCTATTTACAAAGGACGATTATAAATTTTTCTGAACTAACCAACTATATCATTCGATAGGACATCTAATAGTGTGTTTATATAGCAACTTTGAAGAAAATCGTTAGAGCCATTTTTGAGATATGGACTTCCCACTTCCGGTTTCCGATGTCCCATTTCCGTTTTTCCACTTTTCACCAAAAATTGGAAAATTCATCTGTACACCAGACTTGTCTCACTTCTGAAGTTTCTTAGTAGCCAGAAGATCCCCCCCCCCCCCTACACACTGACCTATTGCCAAAAACTACATTTTTGGACTCAGGAGACCTTAAAACGTGTAAATGAGATGAAAACTCGATATCGAATTTTTGGACCGAATGCAATACTTCGACTACTGTAGGTAATGGAAGTATTGTATTCGGTCCAAAAATTCTATATAGAATTTTCACGTGATTTACACGTTTTAATGTCTCCCGAATCCAAAGAAGTAGTTTTTGGCAATTGGTCAGTGTGTGTGTATATGTATGTACCTGGGGAATCTTCTGGCTATTATATCTCCGAAACTAATAGAGATAGAACTACGAAATTTCAGAATTGAGACAGATCTGGTGTACACATGAAAATTTCAAATTTTGGTGAAAACTGGAAATGGGACACAGATGTTTTATTATAATAACTCAAAAGTTGGTGTATGTCCGTAAATTTAAAAGTAGAATAAGAATATTTTGTCAAAATCGGTTGTCACTATGTGTAATTTAAAAGTTAATGTAAATTGAAATATTAAGAGAAATTCTAATATTTAATTCAAGCGTACTATTTATATATGATAATTAATCGATTGGCACTGATAACAACATTTTTATGTAATCAATGCCTTTCCGCAAAATTAGAGAAGCAAGTATATTTTTTTTATATAGGTCAAAAAGCATAGGTACCCGTGTTTATAGGCCAAAAAGTATATCTTTATTTATAGTTCAAAAGGTATATTTTCTTAAAATGTCTATTAAAAGCACAATAGTTATTAACGCCAAGGTAATCTCCTTATATTATTAAAATCTGTGCGCATCTGTCTTTCTGTCTTTCTGTCTGTCTGTCTGTCTGTCTTTCTGTCTGTCTGTCTGTCTGTCTGTCTGTCTGTCTGTCTGTGAGAAATGCCTTGTGACCGCTAAAACTCCGGCGCTAATGGTCGCATCGCTTCGAAACCGGTGTCGACAGACGCAGAATTTCTTCATCTCGACATCGCGATAATTCGCTAAGCGATGCGACCCTAATTAGCGGAGATATTAATTAAAACGTCCACCCTTGTCTATCGAAAAATGACCCAGAATTCATGATTAAATGCTTAAAAAGCGACATTTTTACGGAAAAAGTGGAAAATAAATTAGAAATATCAGTCGTATCGTTACAAATAAGGTATCAAATGAAAGATCCGATTTTTCTGAATCCGACGGTTTAAACAGCTTATCGATAGGGCAATTAGATTTTTTAAAATTAACTAAAGTATGAAAAAAAAGGTGGCAACAAATCACAAGAGTTTTATTAATTTCGCAATAGACGTATTTCGGTTACCATGGCGCCGGGCGAAAGAATAAATAGATTTTACTTCCTGCTTTACTGATTTTGTACTGGAAATAAAAATTGCAAATTTCAAAATGCTTCAATTTTATTCAAAATTATTTCAAACTTGCTACACACTTTTAACATCACAAGACGAAGTAGCAGTTAAAATTTCACCGGGTTTCCAAAATAAATAAAAAATGTACAATTTAATTGCAAATTAAATTTTATTCTCATACGCGTATTTCAAATTCTAACTATGATTAAATTATTTTTAATACATCATTCGAAAGATATTTTAAAGTACTTTTATATTATCGAAAGTGGGATTCAAGATTTCGCTTCATTTACACGTTTTGAGGTCTCCTGAATCGGTTTTCTTTTGTATCTCAGCTACTACTTAAAATAACTTCATAAGTAATGCATCATTAGATAGCTTTGTTGATTTGGAATCGAACAGTAGATTACAGAAATTTCTACCGAAAGATGGCGCTGTAATATTTTCAAATTTCAATATTTCAATTTCTAATTATGATTAAATTATTTTTAATACTTCATTCGAAAGATATTTTAAAGTTTTTTTATATTATCGAAAGTTTTCACCACATTTACACGTTTTGAGGTAACCTGATTAGGTTTTTTTTTTGCATCTCAGCTAATTCAGTTAGACCGTTCAAAATTGGTATATGTAGGTTAATTAGGAAGGGCTGAAAGGGTGGGGAAGATATAGGCGTGTACCGCGCGCACGGGACAGCGCTGCCGAAGGCAGTGGGGACCCGGTCCGACTTTTTAACCGGTGAGAAATGATTTTTTTTTTTAATTTTCTTTTCTTAAAAATAAAAATTTGATTTGAGAAGGAATATGTGCGCGTAGCGCGCGTATACCTTCACACGTGCGCGGGCAGCGCGCATGGGTCTGCGCTGCCGAAGGCAGTGGGGACCCAGTGTGAGTTTTTACCCGATCAGAATTTTTTTTTTTGAGGGGGGGGCACGAAGGGTCAGGGAAGGAATACGCGCGCGCAGCGCGCACGGGGCAGCGCTGCCGAAGGCAGTGGAGACCCGGGCGGACTTTTTACCCAATCAGAAATGATTTTTTTTTTTTCTTTTCCTGACACTAAAAGTTACTGTTAGTGATTCATTAATTTTAGTGATTCATTTGAAAATACTGACCCGCTAGCGGGCGAAGCTCGCTAGTATACTGTAAAGTTCTGCACTGTGATGCAGAGATAATTTCGTAACTTCTTTAGTGATTTCGTGAAATGAAAATTAATTTGTTTACGAGTAATTACAAAGAAATTCAATACAGAATATTATTTTTTTTATTTTCTTTACACCAGACACAATATTTTCGTAATTAATTACGCTGATAAAAAGAAAAAGAAAAAAACTTCCATGGCTATATGTTCTCATATATCTACTCAACGAGCTTTAAGCAATGACACGACGTATGTTATCCTTAAAAAAATCTTGACGTGTCTGATATAAACATTGGTATCATATTTTGTTTGAGAATGAATTAAAAAGTTGGCGCCAGACCCAGGAAATGTTATTGTCCGCTAGAGAAATAATACGATTCCTATGTTCGTCTTTAAATTTACCAGTATTCAGAGCCCGATTAATATTTGAAACATGGCCGTAGAACATTTGATTTTTGGATGCAAAAATTTAATTTGCAGTTAAAAAGAGAGAGAAAAAAAAAAAAACTTAATTTAATAATGTCTAAAATTATTTCTAGAAAACGTACTTCTTGAAAATTTACTTAAAATAAAATTTTATATGAAAATTAAAATATTCACGAGAATTTAAATTGAAAAATTTCTATGCAAAAATTAAATTTTTTTCTCCAATTCAAAATAGAAATTTTTCTGCATTAAAATTAAAATGTTTACGTAGTTTAACCCTTTCAGTCGTAGTGTTCCCGCTGATGGAACACCTAATTTTAATTCTCATGTGCAAAAACTCATCCCCGAAATTTTTTAGCAAAAATTTACATTTATAACATAGCAGAGCAGGCCCTTTTTTTAACGTAAAAATTTAAAATTTCTTTTATTTGAATTATGTTCGTAAATTCCGGTGGCAGTGTAATTTAAATGATCCGAATTACCTTGCACTGCAAAGGGTTAAAATACTCCAAAATAAATTGAAATGTTGGGATCTATGCAACTTTTACGAGTTTTTGTTGTCGACAATGTTTACTTATAAAGTGATTTATTTATTAAATTAAATATTATTTGAATTTAATAAGGTTTACTTACAGATGTTTCAAACCGAAAATTTCTCGAAAAGGAACAATGCAAATTTTTTATTTTTTAAATATTTATGATCAACTATGTGTCTAAAAGCCATTTTTTAAATTATTTTAGTAATTTTTAAAATAAATTAAGTAGTTCACGTTTTAAAGGTTAAAAGTTATCGTCAATAAAAATAAATAAATTTCAAGTGCTCTCAATGAAATAAATTGCAAAACGATTCGTGGTTTTACCCAAATTTTTATTTTAGATCGATTAATAATAATATAGCGTAAATTAAATTACTATTTATTTACTTAACAACGTATCATTCTTTATGTAACTGCATAAAACATGTCAACGATGTTATTATATAAAACTCTTTATCAAGCATAAAAACTTATTAAATCATTCATATACACATATGTTAAAGTATTCCCATTAATCACATTTTATACAAAGTTTTCGACTCTCTATATCGTGGAGTCTTCATCAGAGTTTATTAGTTTCTTTATGACACAAATTTCATTTTAAAATATACATGCAAGTTCAAAAAACATTTATCGGAAATGAATATTCACAGTCCTTTAATTTAAAATCCATACTTGTTTTGAAAAATTATCATATTTAAAAGTTTAAATGGGAACATGCTTAAAACAACGTTAAGAAGTCCAACACCATTAATGTATTTTTCTTTCTAAATTATATCGTACACTAACATTTTCTGTAGAGTCTTTATCAGTGTATATATTTTTTCATCATAACTGATTAAAATCTATTATAATAATCTGTATAAGTATATATGCATCAAGAAAATTGTATCAAACTTTTACATATTTATATTGTAGAACATATATGATGTACATTTAAAGACAAATGCGGTCATTTAATTATAAAAGTATATTGGACTTATTCAGATAATTATACGAGTAATAGATTTAATTTAGTTACGATGAAAAAATATATACTCTGTTAAAGACTCTATAGAAAATGTTAGAGTACGATATAATTTAGAAAGAAAAAGACATTAATAGTGTTGAATTTTGTAACGTTTTAAGCATGTTCTTATTTAAACTTTTAAGGATAATAAATTTTCAAAACAAGTATGGATTTTAAATTAAAGGACTGTGAATATTCATTTTCGATAAATGTTTTTGAACTTGTATATATATTTTAAAATGAAATTTATCATAAAAACCTAATAAACTCTGATGAAGACTTCACGATGTAGAGAATAGAAAGCTTAGTATAAAAATGTAAATGGTTGCTTGTTTTAAGCAACAGGAAAATAGTATAAAACTTTTACAGATTATATTTTAGAATAAATATATGATGTACATTTAAAGCCTAATGCAGTTATTACATTATAAAAGTGTTGGACGTACAGATTATTATAACAGATTTTATTCAGTTATGATGAAAAAATATATACTCTGATAAAGACTCTATAGAAAATGTTAGTGCACGATATAATTTAGAAAGAAAAAGACATTAATATATAGTGTTGGATTTTTTAACCTTTTGAACATGTTCTCATTTAAACTTTTAAGGATCATAATTTTCTTATCCAAGTATGGATTTTAAATTAAAGGACTGGGAATATTCATTTTCGATAAATGTTTTTTGAACTTGTATATATATTTTAAAATGAAATTGATCATAAAAAAAAAAAAAAAAGAACTAATAAACTCTGATGAAGACTCCACGATATAGAGAGTCGAAAGCTTAGTATAAAATGTGAATAGTTGCTTGTTTTAAGAAAAAAAAAAAAAAAAAAAGTACAAAACCTTTACAGATTATATTTTAGAACAAGTACGATGTACATTTAAAGACTAATGCAGTCATTTTATTATAAAAGTATTGGACTTGTACAGATTATTATAACAGATTTTATTCAGTTATAATGAAAAAATATATAGACTCTGATAAAGACTTTACAGAAAATGTTAGTGTTACGATATAATTTAGAAAGAAAAAGGCATTAATAGTGTTGGATTTTTTAACCTTTTAAACATGTTCTCATTTAAACTTCTAAGGATCATATTTTTTTTTTTTTAAACAGGCATGGATTTTAAATTAAAGGACTGTGAATATTCATTTTCGATAAATGTTTTTTTGAACTTTTACATATGAAATGTATTTTGAACTTTATATATACATTAAGTGAAATTTGTCATAAAGAAACGTATAAACTCTGAGGAAGACTCTACGATATAGAGAGTCGAAAGCTCAATATAAAATGTGACTAATGAAAATACTTTAACATATGTGTATATGAATGTTTTAATAAGTTTTTATTTGATAAAGAATTTTATGTAATAATAGGTGTTTATGTATTCAGGTGTTTTATGTATTTGCATAAAAAATGATATATTGTTAAGTAAATGAATAGTAATTCAAATTATACAATGTATTTGAACAAAATTTTAGCGTGCATTCATTGAAAATTACTATGGATGATTCACCTCACCCCCCACCTACAAACGAAATTTTGTTAATACTCACGCATGCGTAACGAAACATCGTTTAGTAAAAAATGCACTTATTTCATCAGATGTTTAATACTTTTATATTCTGATTGCTGTATGTTGTCTCTAGTGTAGCATGTCGAATTTTCTAAAAATAGCATCGCATTGTTTTGAAAATACTATATGTTCCAAGCACAAATCTTAGAAAAATTTGTCGATATTATTAACTAAGCCTTTTTATTTGCATGAACGTTCGTGCTATTCTCATTTAGATGAATGTAGGTATTCAAAAAAGCATCATAATAATATGCTACTGCATAAAGCATTTCAAGTTCAAGCATTATTTTTTACTTGGTGATCCCAGACACTACCTTTTCCTTGAATAATAAAATATCCCCGGATCTTTGACTTACATGGTCAAGGCTCTACCAATTGAGCTATCCAGGCCGACACCCCGGCCAGCATTACTCACTCAGACAACCTTTAGGCAGAAACATCTCTGGTCTATCATGTAGATAGCACCTGGATAGCTCCATTGGTAGAGCCTTGACCTTGTAAGTCAAAGATCCGGGGTTCGAGTCCCGGTCCAGGCATTATTTTCACTCAGTCGAAAAAAAAAAAAAAAAATTCAATAAATATGATTTTCTTCCACAGTTGATTGTGTGATTTTAACAAAAATTGTATTTCTTTCTCCCATTATCTAATGGTGTTTTCCATTTCCTGTGGTTTATTTCTGTCGAGCTATCTGCATGATAGACCAGAGATGTTTCTGCCTAAAGGTTGTCTGAGTGAGTAATGCTGGCCGGGGTGTCGGCCTGGATAGCTCAATTGGTAGAGCCTTGACCTTGTAAGTCAAAGATCCGAGGTTCGAGTCCCGGTCCAGGCATTATTTTCACTCAGTCGGAAAAATAAAAATTTTTTCAATAAATATGATTTTCTTCCACAGTTGATTGTGTGATTTTAACGAAAATTGTACTAATACAACATTAAGAATTTTTACAAATTCTTATCTATTAATCTTTTAAATTCGTTTGCATTTTTAAAAACATTTCCCTAAAAATCAATAGAAAGTGTTTATTATTATTATTATTATTATTATTATTATTATTATTATTATTATTATGGTGTACTATTAAAATCTTGTTAAACATCAGATGTACCATTGATTAGAAAATATTAAGAAAACACGGTTCTTCATGTTTGTGTGTGATATTTATTTGATATTTAATAGGTTTTTCTATTTTATTTCCTAAAACAACAAATTATTCAAAAATCTTAATAACACAACTACATTTTTTCAGTTCTATGATTTATGTTCGTTAAGAAAAATAACAGAGAAAGTTTCCTAAATTGAAAAATCCTGAATTGAAAAAGTATTTATAAATATTTCTCCATTTGCTCCGGAAATTTCAAAAGATAGAGGGGAGACAGTTGCACCTCTATTGATTTTACAAATTGGTCGATAAAGGACTGTACATGTAAAATTTCCTGTAATGTTTTTTTCGCAAGGGATACACGAAAAGGGCTAATTTTCAATTTTTTAAAAATCAAATCTTCTATAATACTTCATGTTCATGCAATAGCAGGAGGTAATAAATTAACGACGTGACATTATTAATTAGTAACATATTTGTGACGTTGTTAATCAGATTTTATTAACGTTATTAATTATTAACGATACTTACTTTTATTCAGTTTTATGAAATTATTTTTTTTTTCTCTTATTTGGTAAGAAATTTTCATAAATATTATGTTAAATGTTTTTTAATACCTGAGACAGATTTTTTATTTATTAATATGGTGGAAAGAAGACTTTTTTCGAAAAACATCATATATATATTATCACACATCCATTTTGAGCTAAAAAGATTATTCCAGGGTTTAAAAAAAAAAAAAAAAAAAAAAAAATCAGGATTTAACTTTGATTTTTCGTAAACTAAATATAACGGCTAAAAAAAAAAAAATCTGGTGTGAAACAACCACACGACTTCCATTACCCACTTTTACACATATTATATGCATTTTTGAGAGATAATGCGATCAGAAAACATAAAAGTGAACTAAAGAGAAAATCGTTAGAGCCGTTTTTGAGATACCAACTTTTACAAACAATCAATTATTGACCGGAAAACAATAATTACATACAAAAGGATATTTAAAAGTGAGTTAATATGGCGAGTTTGAAAAAAATCCGTACAGCTGTTTTTAAAGGAACGCCCTTGGGAGACCTGAAATTGAGCTATTTATACAGGACGCCTATCAATTTTCCTGAACTAACCAACTATATCATTCGAAAGGACATCTAATAGAGTGTTTATATAGCAAATTTGAAGAAAATCGTTAGAGCCGTTTTTGAGATACGGTCTTACGGTCCCACTTCCGGTTTCCGATGTCCCACTTCCGGTTAAACTCAATTATTGACAGGAAAACAATAATTACATACAAAAGCATATTTAAAAGTGAGTTAAAATGGCGAGATTGAAAAAAATCCGTACAACCGCTTTTAAAGGAACGCCTTTGCGAGACCTGAAATTGAACTATTTATACAGGACGCCTATCCATTTTCCTGAACTA
This sequence comes from Salticus scenicus, assembly GCA_963930645.1. Lineage (NCBI taxonomy): Eukaryota > Metazoa > Arthropoda > Arachnida > Araneae > Salticidae > Salticus > Salticus scenicus. The sequence continues at coordinate 124,049,002 of OZ005650.1, forward strand.
ACCAACTACATCATTCGAAAGGACATCTAATAGAGTGTTTATATAGCAAGTTTGAAGAAAATCGTTAGAGCCGTTTTTGAGATACGGACTTACGGTCCCACTTCCGTATTTTCCGGTTTCCGATGTCTCACTTCCGGTTTTTCAATTTTCACCAAAATTTGTAAATTTCATCTGTACACCAGACGTATTTCAATTCTAAAGTTTCGTAGTTCTATCTTTATTAGTTTCTGAGCTATAATAGCCAGAAGATTCTCCACATACATACACACACACACACGCACACACACACATACATACACACTGACCAATTGCCAAAAACCACTTTTTTGGACTCAGGGGACCTTAAAACGTGTAAATCAGGTGAAAACTCGATATCGAATTTTCAGACCGAATACAATACTTCCATTACCTACGGTAGTAGGGTAATGGTAAAAAGAAAAGAAAAGAAAAGAAAAAAGAAAAAAAATAAGAAGAATAACAATAAAAAATATGATTATTTGGTGTAACATATGGTTTCTTATAATACTTAACAAACGGGTGATTTAAATTTACGTATTTTCTATTCTCACTTCCTTTATATAACATAAATTTATATTTTTCATCCTAACTTCCTAATACCTCCTCGGCAGATTAAATTTTTTGCGTACATTTTTATTATGCTGCATTAGTTTTTCATTTTTATGCAACTACTTTCAAAAGTCATGCGAAGGCTGCAGCTCAAAGAAAACTATCTACTGCGGCTATCACAAAACTTTGTTTTATGCCATATCATTCTATAAAACAGCACCACTTACTAGTTAACATGCACAAAAATTTAATCAACATAGTTTCTCAGAAAAAGAATTTACATATGCAATTTTATGGAACAGATGGTAAGATACAGCCATCCGGGAAAAAGGGCAGGAAGAATAAAACAGTGCCACCTGTCGGCTGATACACACCCAAATTAAACCATCATAATTTCTCAGAAAAAGAATTTACATATGCAATTTTATGCAACAGATGGTAAGATACAGCCATCCGGGAAAAAGGGCAGGAAGAATAAAATAGCGCCACCTGTAGGCTGATACACACCTAAATTAAACCATCATAATTTCTCAGAAAAAGAATTTACATATGCAATTTTATACAACAGATGGTAAGATACAGCCATCCGGGAAAAAGACAGAAAGAATAAAACAGTGGGTTGATACACACCCAAATTAAACCATCATAGTTTTTCATAACAGCCACCTCACATATTAGTTTTTGTGCACTCATACGCTATAGAAGCTGAGATATAGCCTTCCCATGAACAGGGAAACTTGAAGCATAGCTATGGACTGATATGCACCCAAATTGAATAAGCTTAGTTTTTTTTTTTTTATAGTGGTCATCTCATATATCATGTTTTGTGAGATATATCTATCACATCAATGAGGGAAATGCAACATAGAAATACCACCTGCTGGGCGATATATTCCATAATTTTATCTAATTTATTTCGAAGTCTAACCAAATATAAAGTTTTGTGGAGCTGTGTCTTATTTCGTGCACAAAACAGCGCCCACAAAATTTTGATAACACAGTGACAGACACACAGACATAAAAATATAGGATTTGTCTTACGGTCAGATGAATACTTCCATTTAAATTTTTGAGGATTGGTTTATTATTATTATTATTATTGCTTAATGGAACCAAAACTTCGAGGAATAAGTTACTAAACAATGTGATCACCAGATGTTTTATTTTTGTCTTTCTGTAGGCATCAGATGGAAAAGTTTACGTCATGAGTCGTTTTTGAAATCTTATGAACTTCCAGTAACAATAACAGTAGATGATAAATGGCCAACAGCTACTTGGAAAAAAGAAATGAGACGACCTCCCGTGTCAAGGCTAGGCATCCACTTAGGGCTTGTTTAATCCCAACTTTGAGAAAGTACGTTTTCCTTTTGAAAACAGCATCCTTGTTTGGATATATTTAATGACTTTTCGTATAATATTTCAGTTTTAACAGGATATAAATTTTTCAACTTATGAATCAACTAAATATAAGTTGAAAACACACAAAAATGAAATGAAATGGAAAGGAAATTAAATTAAATAGTTTATTTTGCAAACATAGTCGCGTAAAGTAGAAACATTTTATAATATTTACAAAATTATAATAATTACAATAAATTGCGTTATAAACAATGTTGCCTAATGAGATTTAAAGGGTGTAATAGATTTGCGCCTACTTTCGTTAATGTTGGAATTAAGTTACAGGTTACATCAACACATAATGTGCGCAGGACACAGGAGGGCATCATACGTAAAATCAATTATTTAGACAATTATGTATGCTCCTTATACACACAAAAACGCGTTACAGACAATGCTGCTTAATGACAGTTGAAAGATAAGATATTCTGCGCCTACTTTCGTTAATGTTGAAATTAAGTTACATTAACAAGTAATGTACACAGGACATAGGAGGGCATTATAGATAAAATCAATTATTTAGACAATTTATGTATGCTCCTTACACACACAAAAATGCGTTACAGACAATGTTGCTTAATGACAGTTGAAAGATAAGATATTCTGCGCCTACTTACGTTAATGTTGAAATTAAGTTACATTAACAAGTAATGTACACAGGACACAGGTGGGCATTATAAGTAAAATCAATTATTTAGATAATTCATGTATGCTCCTTACACACACAAAAATGCTTTATAGACAATGTTGCTTAATGACAGTTGAAAGATAGGTATTTTGCACCTACTTTTGTTAATGTTTTAATTATGTTACATCAACAAATAGTGTGCACAGGGCACAGGAGGGCATTATAAGTAAAATCAATTATTTAGACAATTATGTATGCTCCTTACACACACAAAAACGCGTTACAGACAATGTTGCTTAATGACAGTTGAAAGATAAGATATTCTGCGCCTACTTTCGTTAATGTTGAAATTAAGTTACATTAACAAGTAATGTACACAGGACACAGGTGGGCATTATAAGTAAAATCAATTATTTAGATAATTCATGTATGCTCCTTACACACACAAAAATGCTTTATAGACAATGTTGCTTAATGACAGTTGAAAGATAGATATTTTGCACCTACTTTTGTTAATGTTTTAATTATGTTACATCAACAAATAGTTTGCACAGGGCACAGGAGGGCATTATAAGTAAAATCAATTATTTAGACAATTATGTATGCTCCTTACACACACAAAAACGCGTTACAGACAATGTTGCTTAATGACAGTTGAAAGATAAGATATTCTGCGCCTACTTTCGTTAATGTTGAAATTAAGTTACATTAACAAGTAATGTACACAGGACATAGGAGGGCATTATAAGTAAAGTCAATTATTTAGACAATTCATGTATGCTCCTTACACACACAAAAATGCGTTATAGACAATGTTGCTTAATAACAGTTGAAAGACAGATATTCTGCACCTATTTTTGTTAATGTTTTAATTATGCTACATCAGAAAATAATGTGCACAGGACACAGGAGGACATTATAAGTAAAATAAATTATTTAGACAATTCATGTATGCACACACAAAAATGCGTTATAGACAATGTTTCTTAATGACAGTTGAAAGATTGATATTCTGTACCCACCTTTGTTAATGTTTTAATTATGTTATATCAACAAATAATGTGCACTGATGTTCATTATGAAAAGTTAGAGCGTTGTAAGAAAATACCGAAAATTGCAAAAACCCACAATAATTCAGGGTGCAGAGTTATGACAGTGCACATGCACATTATATGAGGTTTAGCAATTTGTGGTTTTTTTTAAATATTTCGTATTTTTACTCTTATTTAATGAAAAGGTACATGTTTTCATATGACTGGATAGATCTTTACGTTTCGTACAAAAGTTTTGCAGAGTTAATGAGCCAAATTGTTTTTATCGCGCTGTGATTTTACGATTTTCACTGCCACTAGCTTCTTACTTTACTTAAATTCTTCCTCAAATTTGTTTTAGAAACCTTCTGTAATTCTTGCAGGAAATTGCTACCAAAAAGAAACAAAATATATAACCAAATAAAATTAAATAAAATAAAGAAATGAGAAAACAAAATCAAAATTTGGCTCCTATAAATCTTTGTACTTTCGCCTAACTGATTTTTGTACTTTTGCCTGGCTGATTCCTTCCTTACAAGTACAGAAAAGTGTTTCATAATTTATGAGCGATGCATTATTTTACTGCGTGCATGTGAGTGTTCAATGGTAACTGTATCTCATATTAAGTGAAATTATTTTTTTGCTGTTATTCCAGGTTGTATGTAACAGTGAAAATCATCTCATTTATATAACAATAATTTAGACAACTCTTCAATAGAAAGGAAAAACTGAATGGATGCCTAGCAAAATTTTTCAGTCTTGAGAACGACGCCAACTTTTAACTTGAAGAATCAGTTTATTGAACTTTTATTTAACAATAACGATAATAATTATAGTTCTGAATGTGAACATATAAGAGACTCCACGTTTTCTTTTGTAAAGACGATGCTTCAGTTTAGAATTGGATTTGAGCCACAAATTTCTTGGCTGCTGATTGATAAAAACATAGCAACAGGTTAATGAGGAATATTTATAGGGTTCATCTACTCATTACCTTTGATTATTTTTTTTCAAAGTATTTAACAGTTGCTTTGATTGTTTTAATGGGGTTGCCATTGAAAATTATTATTAACAGTGAAATTTTGCTGTTCATTCTTTCGACAAAAATTCAAGAGCTTTTACATAATCTATTAGCTAAATGTATATAATTACTCTTATTAAAAAATCCAAGCATACATCATGAATGTCGATAGAATGAGTTGAATTTAAAGTACTCTAAATATATTTATATATATATAATAAAAATTCATTACAATGGTGAAACAACGGAAGGAAGACCAGAATCAATGAACATAATTATAAAAATAGAAAATTAATAATAACAATAGTGACATACAACACGCATATATGTACAATCTATAGAGGTTTTACCCATTTTTTTTTTTTTTAATCAACGCAAACTACATTACAATTAATTGATTCAAAATAAAAAATTAATAAAAATTTTCATATTTCATCAGATATTAAATATTTGTATATTCTGATTGCTGTTTGTGTTCTCTACTCTAGTATGTCAAGTCTTCTAAAAATGACATTGCATTGGTTTGAAAATCTTGTATCTTATATATATATATATATAAAAAAAATAATAATAATAATCTGGTGTGGCACAAGACATTCTCTTACCGTGCATTTGAATACTATAAAAACAGCTTGCAGATTAAAGGATAAGCAGTTTCCTGTAAAGGTTTTCTTGTATATAAACCTACACTGAGAAAAAATTCTGTAATCTAGAATCTAGATTGTGGCTCTAGTAAAAATAGTTCCGTGTCATCCTTATAAATTCTAGTTCCTTTTGAAAGCGAGTTCTAAAAATCCATATTAGAATTCTAGAGCATTTGCCTATATTATCGAGGACAAACTTATTTAAAAATCTCTGCAAATAAATGTGATTACAAGAGGCGGGTTTTATCAACTATAATCTTGGTTTATAACCCGATTTTAGAAATCAAGCAAGAACTTCTCGCAATACAAAGGATTCATAATATTCAGATTATTGTTTCACCATCTGGAAATGTATAAACTATAAATTCTCGATCATTTCGTCTATTCAGCTTATTGGTGTGCCTTATACGCATAGCTCGGAAATCTATATTTCTAGTGTAGGGATTTAGAAACTGGCCACTTACTCGTTTTAGATGAAAGCGGTATACTTCTTTCTCAGTGTACGTTAAATAATTCAAACACGATTTAGAGACAATTTTATTTAATAAATCATTCTGTTTGAGGGAGTTTATGGAATGTTTTCGCTTAATTATTGGTAGTCCTATATGTGTCTTCCATAAATTATGTACAATTCACACTGTGTACTTAAATATAATCCTATGTTAATAACACACAACACATCGTGAAATACACTTCCAGCAATTTCCAAGTATAATTTTACTCTATTTTAGTTCTTTTGGGTAGCCCTGTAAACGAATGGTGAATGATTTTCCTACCATATACTCTACACGAAACATGCTTTTATGCATACAAAAAATAAATATCCATTTCATGTTGTTTAGAACAGTCTATGGATGTTAAACTGTGGCCACCAAAAATTTCGCCCATTAGACGTAATGTATTTGAATTCCTTGGATATCCCTGTACACGAGCCAATTGCTTGATTTGAACGAAAAGTTTAGTATAGCATCCCTATTTGGTACAGATTTAGAATACCGAATTTTGACTTTCTGCTATCATTTTTTCCTGATATATGCTGATAACAGACACACACAGATCATCCACTAAACACCTGATTTTCGTATTCGGGGACTTCAAAACGCGTAAATATAACAAAAACTGAATTTCGAAAATTTATCCCGCAAATAATTCCTTCTTTACCACATATATGAATAAGAGAAAGTGAAAAAAAAAAAAAAAAAAAAAAAAAGAAGTGGAAAAAAATTATTGATGTTAAAAAACTCCTTTACATCTCCATAAATATACATGCTATTTTCATATAAATGAGTATAGTACAGATATTAATAGAAGTATCATAATCATATGCCACACATACAACGCATTTCTAGCATTATTTTTTACTGAGTGGTTCAAAACTTCACTACTTCCTCTTACTTATATATGGTAGAGAAAAAAAAATTTTTTTTGAGTCAAATTATAATATATTATAAATATATTATATTATAATATATTTATAATATAATAATAATATATAATATATATAATAATATATAATATATTAATAATATAATATAATAATATATTTTAATATATTATATTATAATATATTATAAATATTAATATAGTTTTTGTTATATTTATTCGTTTTGACGTCCCATGAATCTGAAAAACAGGTTTTCAGTGATTAGTCTGTCTGCCTATCAGTGTGTTTATCTGTAAGTGTGTTCTCTAAAGTGTATTCTGTAAGTGTGTTATCAGAGTATCGCAAGAATAAATATTACCACGAAGTGCAAATTTGGTGTTCTAAATCTGTATTATATAGAGATACTGTTTAAAACTTTCCGTTGGGCTCGGACAAATGGTTCGCGTACAGGGATAAACAAAATAATGAATTACATTAGGTTCATGGGGGAAGCTGTAGTTAGGTAAAGTTTAACGCCTTTAAACTGAGTTAAAGTAGATGAAATTTACTTAAATTCTTTATATGCACAAAAGCATGGTTCACATAGAAAATATGGTGCGAAATGTATTTTCATCGTTTATATTTCTGATGTATTAGTGCTATGTTTAAAAATGTCCCGAAATGTATTTCAAAAGTTGTGTCAGAATTTTATTTTTATTTTCTGTGATAAATTTAAGTACGTGGTTTGGTGCGCATATATGTATGTAGATAACACATAGATACAGGCACAGGGCTACTCAAAATTGGTCGAATGAGTGTGAAAGAGTGGTGTGTGGGTGTGGGTGGGGGGCAATTCTCTAAATAATTTGAAATAATTTTTGAAATTTAATAACAGCTCTAAATATTTTATGAATATAGCTACAATATTCAAGGGAGGGGGGGGGGGGGTTAAGGGGGCAACAGAAACTTTCTCACAGATATGTATTTCAAATAAATTTCTTTCTAAATCAGTTTTGAACTGTTATTTAAAGACTTATTAAATGTTCAGACAGAGATTTTTTTTTTTTTTTTTTTTAATTATACTTAAAATTATAGTGGAAGAGATTTTTTATCTTCCGGTGTAATAGTGTGTCTATATAGATTATTTATCGATTCATTGTTCATATACAGATTTCTTATTCTCGACTGTAATAATGTGCCAGCTGTAATGTATCTATAGTACTGTAGAGTAAGAGAAAGTAGTGTGAATGACACACTAGATATTTTTTAAATCAATTAGTTACTGGTCTTTTTTTAGGCTTTGGGACAAAACTATTACTGAAATTTATGAAATATTATTATTATAGATAATAGGTTCTTTACACTTCTGAAGATTCAGGTGAATACATCAAGCGTATATCCTTTCAGATATCAAGAGTTGTACAATCATATGCAATAGAACATGAGATATAGATAGTCTTTTTGTTCAAGGGAAAAATTGTCGCACTGGGCGCTACCTATCGGCCGATATACACCAAAATTGCAACTACATATGGTGCAACTATATATAAATTTATATGTAATTCTGTGCAATAATTCATTGCTGAGACACAGTTGGAACAAAATTTTTGTCACAGACACAGACAGACAGACATTTTCTAAAAATGACCAAATCGTGTTCTAGAACTCTCAAAACGTATAAAGCTATCGAAAATTTTTACAAATCTAATATTTTCTTCTATTTAATATAGAAGAAAGTAATAGATAAATAAAAAAACTAGGTTACCACAAAAACAATAAATCTTATAAAAGCACATTTCTATTATCAAATATTTTGCAACAGTGTACTTTTACAGATTAAATTATCCCTTTGCATGGAATTTTGTCTGTTTTTTTTTTTTTTTTTTTTCTTCCCTTTTTTTAGGAAAAAAAAATAAACAAAAAAAATAAAATCTAAATTCCATCCTAAACAAAATTACAATTATGTTTGTTAGAAAAAAAAAAAAAAAAAAAAAAAAAAAAGAAATTCGATATTGTTTTGATATTCTGCTTTATTCATATTGCTCTACAATAGAAAGGTGACGACGATTTTTTTTTTTTTTTTTTTTTTTTTTCTGTCTAAAAGAAATAATCCTTTCGTCCTAAAAGGAAAAGTATATGGTAAACATATTTTTTAACGAAACTTTCTATTTTTATTAATGGGATAGGGTACTGGATATAAAGCTCCATTAATACTTCTCCTGTTGGAGATAGACTACAGGATTGTCATCCCTGATCCAACTACTAATGGATCAATGGTCTCTAAAAGTAAAAGAATATTTTTAAATGAATAGAATACTTATGATTGGTTTCAAAGATGGCATTTGCATAATTATATAACCAACATTTTTATGCCCAAATGGTAGAAAATTAGAAAGTTCAGAAATGGTGAAGTTTTTTTCCATATGTACTAACTTTTTCATGTTTTAGAAAATAGTGTAGTTTATTAAGAAGCTTTCATATAAATATGTTTGAAAAACTTAAGAAATATTTTTGAAACTCAAGCAAACGATTTTCTGTGTTTTTCACTAATGATTGTAGTGTTACCATAACTATGTAATATATCTTATCAAGATATTCTAATTGCATCTATCTGATCTTGAAATTTTGCTGGTCCAGAAATTTCTTTAAATCTCTCTCCACTTTAAATTCATTGCCTCATCACCTAATCTGTCCCTCACACACAGCCTGTTGTAGCATTAATTTGTTCAATGTCCTTTGTTTCGAAAGAATCATATGGCCTTATTATTGACTGCGTGATTCACGCTGGCTGGTTTGAACCGGTTTCTGTTCTGATTATTTTCTTTCTTATAGCTCTCGCATACAGTTCTCCTTTACTTGGACACTTTCTGATCTCTAAAAGATTGGCGGGAACACAAACTGACGTAACAGCGACTATCTGTGACGTCAATGATAAAGAAGAGTTGGAAATCATGAGCAAAGAAAATAAAGACCAAAGTTGTGCTCAAGTTGAATGAGAGATATTATGATGCTGCATTCAGTGGATGATGCGATGACTGATATAAAATAATTTTGATGTATCTTGATCTTTTTAAAGAGCGCATCTCTTAAAAACAGGTTAGGAAACAAAAAAGATAAATAATAAATATTATGATAATTAATTTTTCGTATATTGATGTATACGTTACATACATAGAAGCTTATCTTATCGGCATGTTAGTATTACTCTTCCATTTGCTTAAAATGCATTTCGTTATTTCGTATGCGCAATATTTTATCGAATTTCTGCAATTATATAGAGAGTATGTCAATATTTTTATTGGTAATTGTGCAGTTATTATACCGCATTATCAGAAAAGAATGGGGGGAAAATCGAGAAAAGGTTTTATGAAAACAAAATCATCATGTAAATTTGCTCTTTGTTTTTCTTCTTTTGTTTTAATTCTGTTGATGGAATCATTTTGTTTTATTGGTTGCAGCTTGAAGAAATCTTCCTTTGTTCTAAAAGTGTACACTGTATGTAAAATTTTAATGATGCAAAGGAACACTGTATCTTAGAATACTGCATTTAATCAACTTGCTGTCAGCCTAGAATCGTTGCTTGAAAAATATTTGTTTAACTTTCACTGTAATGAATATTCTAGTGTGAAATATATGGTGTCATCTACTTTACACTGAGGTTTTTTAATATCCTTTAGTATAATTTTTATTTTTTTACTAAAGAAATAAAATAAAAATGAAGAAGAAGAAATTACAGAAGCTCTAAGAATATACAGAAGGAAATAATGTAACACGCAAAGAATGTTATATAATTTTTTTGTAAAACTCCTTGAAAACTCGAAGCGCAGAACAACATATTGAGTTCTACTTACTTGCTATAGTATTCTTGTTCTGTATATTATTTGAATTCGATAACTACACATGGCGTTAAAGCAGAAAGAACTTTTTTTTTAAACAAAATTTGTTAAATCATCTTCGATAATATTTCTCTAAAAAAATGAATAAAAATTTTACGGTAGTGAGTTACATAATATATTATAGATGCATTTCATTTATGTTCCAATGCCTTCCTTTAATTTTAGTTTTATTGAATTAAATTAGGATACTGAATAATACACTTCTTTTTTTATTTTAATTTAAAACTAAATAACAATTACATAAAAATAAAAAAAAAACCCAATTTGAAGTTTTACTGATTTACTTTTATTCATAATTGAGATACATTTCTTTAATGAAAATTCATAAAGCACTTAATTTTTTCCTATAGCAAAATATAATCTTGACAATTCGGTGCAATAGGTAATATAAAATACTTTTGGATTTGTCAAACTTAGCATAAATTCAATCATGCATATTTAATTATACTCATTCATGCACCACATAAACTTAATAATACAGGAATTGTTTTTCTACTTATGTGTAGGCATAACTCAGTTAATTATGGCAATTTGAATATTATTATATAAAACTTTTATATGCACTTTATAATTATTTTTTATTTTTTTTTCCACGCCCATTTCTTTTATTTGTGATAGCTACATAAACTTTACGCAGGTTTGGATTTTTTGGAGATTGAGGTGTCGTTCTACAATAATTTTTTGTACATTTAGAGTTATTAGACTGAGACGCATGGCTTAAAGCACTGTAAAAAATTTTGTGTAACATTAAAAACAATGTTGAGCAGATGTTCATCAATATTTAAATTTAAAAACTTCTTCGCACGCCTTAAAATTAATAAAAGCACTACCGGTTTTGAAAGAAAGTGGCCTTTCTTTTTCAGGTGCAAAACACATGCAAACTTGGAGGCAAAAGTAAGAAATGATGTTTTGTTTTTGCCTCCAAGATAGTAGCACGTATTTTGCAGCTAAAAAAGAAAAGAAATGTTCTTATGAAACCGGTAGTGCTTTCATTAATATTGTGGTGGGAAAAAGTTTTTAAGTTTAAATATTAAATGTTGAGTCAGCTTACTTGGCTCAACTATGTAGAAAATGTTATCAGCTGTAACTGTGTAACCGTAGCATATTACACAGTTACAGCTGGTAACATTTCTCAACAGGGTTATGGCAAGTAAGCTGCCTCAACATTGTTGTGTAATAAAATAAGTACAAAACGTTTCACAGTGCGTGGATTTCGAAGCACTACGAACATCCATGCCTAACCGGTATTCGAACTCGGCATCTAGTAACTAACTGAACGACAGAATTCTAACCATTCATCTAACATATGGATTATAACTCTTTCTAACTTTCCAATTTTCCCTTTTCAAAATTTTTTGAAAAATAATGTTTAAATAATGTTTAAAATAAGCACTTTCATAAAATCAAATGGAGATTTTATACTAATTTGAATTTCCTATTGAACAGTTTGACTTTAATCAACATAAGGATTTGATTAATAATATATATATACATACACTATATATATATATCGGGTGTTCCAAAAGTCCCCCCCCCCTTCTAGCTCAAAAATGAGCCGAAATTTTGAAAAATGGCGAAACATGTAATTAATGAATTCGAGAGGGGCCTCTTTTGGTGAAAAAAGTTTGGGCCCGGGGTAGCTAGGGGTGCCGCTAGGGAGGGCAACTTTAAAGTTTCAAATAAGAAGGTATGTTTTATGATACATCCCAGGAAACGTCTTTTCAAAACAATGAATTTTATATAAATAGCTTCGCCCTACGATGATTATTGAAGGAGATACATGAGTTTTTAGATTTTTGAAATGTGTATTTTACACTTATGTATTCCCCTTAATAATCACTGCAGGACAAAACTATTTATACTAAATTCATTGCCTTGAAGAGACGTTTCGAGGGATGTATCACAAGACATACTTTGCCTAAAAAGGTTTGGGCCCGGGCAAGGGGGTAGTAGGAGTGTCTCTAGGGGGTACAACTTTAAAATTTCTAATGGGAAGGTGTGTCTTGTGATGCATCCCTGGAAACTTCTCTTCAAGACAACGAATTTGATATAAATAGTTTTGTCCTGCAGTGATTATTAATGCGGATACATAAGTATAAAATCCACATTTCAAAAGTCTAAAAACTCATGTATCTCCTTTTATACTCATCGGAGGGTGAAACTATTTATACCAAATTCATTGTCTTGAAGAGACATTTCCAGGGATGATCACAAGACATACCTTCCCATTAGAAATTTTAAAGTTGCCCTCCCTAGTGGCCCCCCTAGCCTACCCGGACCCAAACTTTTTTCACCAAAAGAGGTCTCTCTCGAATTCATTAAATACATGTTTCGCCATTTTTCAAAATTCCGACTCATTTTCGAGTTAGGAGGTGTGTGTGGTACTTTTGGAACACCCTGTATATATATATATATATATATATATATATATATATATATATATATATTGTCAATGGATTTCATACAACTAAAAATAAAACAACCTGCTTCTTTCTTCCTTTCTTTTTTGTTTTGTAAATTCAATTAATGCAAGCCCCTCTTATCGAAATTGTCATGTAATTGATTTTATTTAACCCTTTATATTGTGACTATTTTAAACTTATATCAACATAAGCCTAATTTTTCATCTAGAATAAGCACAGAAATCTAAAACAAGGTTAAAAAAAATGTTTAGAGTTAAAAGAAATAAATTTGCTTTTTATGGAAGAACTACGCAAAATTGTATGAAGCATTTGGTCAGTGACACTGTTTGTATTGTCCATCTACTCAGCATTATCTAGATTTGGAAGTCGGCCACTTCCACTATTTCTCCTGATTATCTGAAAATCTGAAAATAAAATAAGTTAATTAGTATTGTACCTTTGACAATATACACTACATATTTTTTATTGTAAAGTAAAGCCGAAATAATTTCGTACACATCATTTTGCATTGCAGTTTGTATGGGAGTGCCAGAACTGCTTTCAAATCAAAACCAAAACTTTTTTTTTTCGTTGGTCTTTAGTAATTTTGTTTATTCCTTAAAATTTTTATTTTGATTTACGCATAAATATATGGTGCATATATATATATATATAATTTTATTTTCAAAATTTTATATTCAGTTTTATATCAGCTACTTACTTCGACGAACCTCGCGGAATACACTTTTGGTACACTAGGCGTATTTTTATTTATAATCTCCCCCTATTAAACAGAAAAAAAAAAGAAGAGGACAGTTCCAGTGAAATATACAGTAAAGTCTATTCAAAACGCCATTTCAATATCGTTATTACAGTTAAAATTTTAACAGTAATCTATATAAATAAAGAGAAATGTCTGTGTGTGTGTGTGTGTCTGTCTGCTTGCGCTCTGGTGTTCACACTATTAATCGCAGAGCTACAAAACTTGACAGATGGGTACCTGGGACCCTGTAGGTGTGTACCTCATCGAAATTTTTTCGAATTTGAATTTTTTTAATTAATTTTTTTTTTCGATTTTAAATATTGGCTTCAATGTTTCATTTTTCATAAATTTGTTCTTTCGTTTCAATCGTCTGCGTATCTTAGCAACGGCTATTACGCTATTTATCTTTTATTTATTTAATTTATTCATTCATTTGAAGGCGAAATCTTTTTTTTTTTTCTTTTTTTTAATTTATTATATTTATTAAAAATCATATGGTAATGCAATAGGAAAGAATTGTTATGCGTATGTATAATTTTTACAGTATAACAACTTTTTATTTTCCATTTTTTAAATTAATTCCTTTGAAAGAAAAATCTGTTTTTTTTTTTTTTTTTTTTTTAATATTAATGAAAAAAAAAATGGTAGTATATAGTAGAGAGAATTAAGCTGATTGAAATTTAAGTTTAATTAAAATTTATTTATTTTTATTTAATTCAAAATTTTTATTTAAAACAAAATCTTCCTTTAAATTAAAATCTTTATTTCATTTATTATATTGCTCGGAATGACATGATAATATAAATATAGTGTAAAGAGCGAGGGCTATAAAATACATGGTTCAAAAACTAAAATATTTAATAGATGCTGATAATACAGTCATCTTTAAAATCGTAGTTCTTAAATAATAGCAGATCCACCTGTCGTCGATAAATACCCAAATTGAAGTGCCCTAGAATTACCTTTCGGCATGCAGTGGGAATTAGGTCCTGATGCAGTGCGGGCGGAAAAAGAGATGCCGTAGGCAGCGGGTTCCCGAAGGGAAGTTTAGAGCTATTTCAATGTTTTTTTTTTTTTTCTTCTTCTTCTTATTTATAATATGATATAAAAAATAAATAGTCATTCAATTCTTTTCCAAATTCAGTCAAATATAGTGACTAGGGACCAGGGAAGTGGGCGTAGCCTGCTAGTAAATATAATAGAGTAGCAATAATAAAGAAACAGTAATAAAAAAATAAAGACAGTGTTAGTATACAAATAAATCTTGTGGGGACTTGCATAGAGACTTGTTGTATTTCTAAATGAATAAATAAATTGGGATTTACTTCGCTATGGAAAATATATTTGATGTGAATTTTTATTACTTCTTCAGGATTGTTTCTTATTTTATTTATTTTTTTAATAACAAGTAATTTTTCTTTTGCTTTAAAAAGCATAGACAAACGCATTGAATAATAAATAAGAAAGTTTTAAATATACACTATAATGTATACTAACTTATGGTGTATGTTTATAAAATTTCTTATTTTACCTCCAGCAAGTTTTGTTATAATAGTTGTAAATAGGTCTGAATCACTTTTACGCTTGAAATTCTATATCATTCTGCACTTTCCACTCTATTTCGAAACATTAGGCATTGTTACTACTATATTAAAGAAAAAATAAGTGCGAATTTCCTCTGAGGTCATCATAAGTACCCTTAAAAGGATATGGAAGTTGTTAGTAGCAAAGACAACTAAACGTAACAGTGACCTTGAAGAGCTCTCTCTCTCTCTCTCTTTCTCCTTTGCATCCTGTGTTGCTAAGCAACCACCTCTTCTTGACAAGCGCCAACATTCTCCGAAAAGCAACTTGCACTCATTCAGCGTGGAGAAAAATGTTCAAAAGCTGCAGGGAAAGAAATTCTTCCCTTCTTACACAGTTATTTGTTCATTATTTATTTATTATTATTTTTATTTCTTTGAAGGACGTTTTGAAACTCGACAGTTTTTTTCGTTTATTGTTTAGACAGGCAAAGAACTTTTACGAACTTTCGATATGAATTTGTTCTTTGTTATTTTATACCTTTCGAGGAACTGATCAATTATTTATTAGCGAATGAATAATTAATTAGGTAATTAAAGGTATCTTGTATTGAATAAATCTAGGTTTTTTAATTGCATATTTTCTCAGAAATTCTTTTTCTTTCCAAGTTTTATCATTAGTTTGTAATATGTTTCACGTACGTATTTCAAAATAAAACGATATTTATTTTTGGCATTATTTAAAAATTCTGTTAAATAATTTTAACAAAAAAAAAAAAAAAAAAAAAAAAAAAAACTATTTTTAATTAGATTAAACTAATATTTTGCCAAATATTGTAAACTTTTTATTGTAGCGTTCAATAATTTTATAATCTATGTTTGTTTATTTTTAAATATTGAATATAGTAATAATAAACTTCTAAACAGTGAATTTTTCTGTAACAAAGCTTCAAAGAATGTAATTATTTTAGTCCCGATTGTGTGTTTTCAAAATGTTAAAACAAACTTTAACATTTGTATTCAATATATTCTTTCTTTTCATTACGACCCTCCTCTAAATCATTGATCATTTCAAATAATTCTTATCATAAAAATCAATAATAAAAATAATAATAATTGTATTATTTGTAATCATTTAAAAGGGTAACAACAAACATTTAAAATCTCCAAAGTTTGTCTCATTTTTTAAAACAAAAATAACTGTTACTGCTTTTTGCTGCTTTTTTTTTTTTTTTTTTTTATATATTGAAATCTTTCTGTTCCTTTCTAACTACTGGTCTATATAAAAATTACTGATTTTTAAAAGAAATTGAATGAATGGAAAAGAACTGCAACTTTATTAAATTTGAAAAGAAAAAGGAATATGATGCTGCTGAATTAGTATCGCATCTCTTAAGTCGCAAATAGAGTTTTGATCTAAACATTTTGAAGAATACAAAATTAATATTCTAAAATAATAACAAAAATAAAAAAATAAATAAATAAAAATAAAAAAATAAATAAAAAAATCATTCTGCTAGACGATACATTATTATAAGTTTAAAACTAATTATTATTACATATTCAACATTAACAATAGAAAAAAGTTATATTCAGAGATAAAATATATTAACTCTTTAAAAAATAATAACTATAATGGTTAAAACAATGAAAGTTAAAAACTAAACGTAAAACGAAAACACAGTTATATTTCTTAGAATAACTAATGTAACAGTTAACAGTTATAATTAGCAGTTTATTTATTTACTTTTATTTGATTAAACAAAACGGACGCAGTTTTTGAGACACGAATGGAAAGAAGTCTTAATTTGTTTGCTTTGCGGTATCCCCAGTGCATGAAAGGAAAAAGCAGATTTACAGGAAAGTAGGGACTAACGTATTGGTTCAAATGCAAAACTTGCTTCTCACAGACTACTTTTTAACTTCTCACAGAGAAAATTATTTCAAGTCTATTTAAAAGTGGCTAATTTTTAATTCTATTTAAAAAATAGGGATAAAAATTCTCATAGAGGAAATTATTTAAGGTTTATTTAAGAATTACTGATTTTTAAAATAAATTGAATCAATTGAAAAGAACAGAAATTTATCAATAATTTATTCAATGTTAAACTATCAAAAATTTAAAAGAAAAAAAAGAAAGGAAAAGAAAAAGAAATATGGTATTATCGAATTAGTATCGCATATCTGAAGTCGCAAATAGAGCTTTAATCTAAACATTTTAAAGAATACAAAATTAATATTCCGTAATAATAATAATAATAATAATAAAATCATTTCGCTAAAAGATACATTATGTTTAAAATAATTGACTTTATATATTTAACATTAACAATAAAAATTATTTTTGGAATGGATACAATTATTTACTCCGTAGGAAAATAATAACTATAATAATAAAACAATGGAAATTAAAAACATAGAGAGAGAGAGAGAGAGAGTGAGAGAGAGAGAGAGAGAGAGAAAGCAAATGCACAACTATATTTCTTAGATTAATGTAAACAGTCGAGAATTATATTTAACAGTTTATTTTTACTTTTATTGGCTTAAATAAAACGGACACATTTTTTCAAACAAGAATGGAAAAAAGTCTTCATTTTGTTTGCTTTGCGGTATCCCCAGTGCATGAAAGGAAAAAGCAGATTTACAGGAAAGTATGGACTAACATGTTGCATCAAAGGCAAAACTTATTATTATTTACTTTTCTAGTAAAACAAATAAAGATGACACATGATTTGTTAGAACATTTAAAACATTTAGAGAGAGAGAGAGAGAAAGCAAATGCACAGCTATATTTCTTAGAACAATCAATGTAAACAGTCGGGAATTATATTTAACAGTTTATTTTTACTTTTATTGGCTTAAACAAAACGGACACATTTTTTTAAACAAGAATGGAACGAAGTCTTCATTTTGGTTTGCTTTGCGGTATCTCCAGTGCATGAAAGGAAAAAGCAGATTTACAGGAAAGTATGGAATAACGTGTTGCATCAATGGCAAAACTTATTATTGTTTACTTTTCTCGTAAAATAAATAAAGATGACGCATGATTTGTTAGAACATTTAAAACATTTAGGAATCTTAGGCCTAGTTATTATTTAGAGATCTCTTACAGAGCATTCATAGATTCTGTTTTCATTTGCATTGCGGCCAACGTAATCGTTGAAAAAAAAATCTATTGAAATTAAAAACAAGTAAATATACACTAAGCGACAAGAAAAAAGCCGCACTGCAGAAAAAAATGACTTATACCTTTTTTATTTGTAATAACTTTAATATTAATGTTTGAAACAAATAAAACTGTCTTGTTTGCATAATACCAAAGGTATGAAATGATACCTATGTATATTTTCGATTTAATAATTCGCTTTATTGCACTTTACGAAGTACTTTTTAAAAATCTGCATAAAACTTTCTTTTTGAACATAATGCAATAACTATACACTTTGCATTCTATTATGATTTATTATATGAAATAAACAAGTTATATTTTAATATATGAAATAAAACTATTTATTTGTTAGATCTAAGCAATTTTTTGTTAAAAATATGTATTCTGCATTGGGTTAATTCCACCTTTATATGGAATTACTGCATTAATGCGCAATGGCATAGTTTTATACAGTGTTTTAATATAAATCTCAGAAATTTCAATGTGCCAAATATCACAAATAAAATTTTCTAGTTCTGGCGGAGTTATAGGCTGCAAATTTCGAATCCTCTCCCCTCTCCCCCGCCTTTTTATAGACGAAACATTTTCGAGCGGATCGCGATTTTGACCATTTCCATGTCTGGTAAAGAAGAAATTCTACTATATCCTTTGTGGTATTTAACTTAAAGTGAAAAAAAGTATGATTACTTACAGAATTGTAGGTTCTCATGGGAATGTATGAGAAATTTTGACAATTTGAAGTGAATAAACTTACCACAGACGCCGTGTAGTAAGGTGCCTTATTATCTTCAAATGCTGTTTACGGAAATGTCTAAGATACCTCCAAAATAGTCGTTCAGGCACCACTTTTATGCAGATTGTGTTTTATTTCGAGTTAATTGATCCCTTGGGCATAAAAATTTCCCCGAGTGTTTGAAAAGTTATGCACCTCCATACCATAATGTACGGAGAATGTGTCACTGTTTTAAAAGTGCGATTTTCATTAAGTCGGTCACATTTTCGTCTTCATTCTAGCTTTTTTCAACTGCACGAAATAAAGAAAACTTGATTTATCAGAGAAAACCAGTTCAGCCTAATAATTAACTGATAATGTTTTTAAATTTTGGTCAACTAAAGTATTGTTTTTTCTAATTCTTTTCCTTAATAATGGCTTTTTTCGCAGATCTTCCGTTCTTTAACCCGCTTTGTTTAATTGTTCCCGCATTGTTTTTTAAGAAAGTAATTTGCTATACACTTTTTAAAAATCTTTTTTAAGTTCTGAACATGATACAAATCGATTTTTTAAACAATCGCATTTTAACTTGCGGTTATCTTGCTTGGATGAGCAACATGACCGCCTAAAGCCAAATTCCCAGTTTAAACGGCCAAAAAAAATTATATTTTGCTAAAATTCATTTTACCAATATTTCGTTAGCATTTAATTATTTTGCCATCTTACGTATTAAAATATTTTTTGATTTTCAATTAAAAATTAATACTTTTTGTGGCATCGTTAATTGCTTTATTCTTACCATTTTTGAAATAAATTCTAAAATTACAATTTTCCTGACAATTGCATTTTGTTTTTAACACTAGACTCAAAGCTAAAGTGTATGTGGAGGACAACATAGTAAAATCTGTTCGAAAATTTGCTTTTTAAACGATAAAATTGGCGGTTGTAGAAGGCGAAAAGGAAAACATCCAAGTGCGGCTTTTTTTTTTTTTGTCGCTTAGTGTATAAATAAAAATATATATCAGGTCATTTTATTGGCTAATGCATATTATGGTTAATCTATAAGGGCTGATTTTATTATTAATTAATTGATTAATTAGTCCTGAATACGAAATTAAATTTACATATAAATAGTAATTTATAAGATTGGTCCCATTTTATATGATAATACTGCCTTGAATTTTTTTTTGTTATCAACATTATCAAGAAATTAAAACATTATTTTTATTAAGTACATCTTTATATCAATTTTGCAGACTCGATGGTTCGTTTTAAGTTAGTTGCTCAAAACTTGACTATGTACTTTTTATTAGTATAAATATATCTCAGTTTCATTAACTTCCTATACAGATTACCTTCTCCCAAGGACTTCCCCAGGATATCCCCAGGACAAGAGGATATCCTAAAATGTTCTGGAGAGAATCTGTACTATATATGGTTTTGTTATCATAGCAAAAAAGATATATTCAAGGAATTATCAAGAAATATTTATATAATTTGCGTGTAAAATTAAAATGATACTTGTTTTAATATTACATTATTTACTCTAAAAAATCACAAAAGTTTTCTTCCGAAAGTTTTTACGTACTTTTCCGTTAGTTGGGCGCAAACGATTTGTAGGCGACTCTTACTTTGCTATATCCTCTTACTTTGCTCTAACTTATCAGTTTAATATGTCTCCAGAGCCTGATTTAGGCCGGGGCACTCTCCCACCGGAATATTTTTACAATTATTTTTTACTAAATATCATAGAAATTCCACGTTTTGACTAGGAAATTATTTTTATAAAAAATGAACGGTGTAAAACAATTGAATTTACTCATAGTTATTAGACACCAGAAATCTTTTAAAATAATTTTTAATGAGAATTTTTTGTTTATTATAAGAGGAAAGTATTGCTTAAAAAATAATGGTGTAAGTGGAAATAATGTGTGCCCCGGTCTAAATCAGTCCTTGTATGTCTCTATATATATATCTTAGATATAGTTTATAATTTATGATATAATTTATATTTGATATACCTATATGCGTTTTAGATACATTCGAACCTCCCATAAGGGACACCTCTATTTAAGGGACAAACTCTCTGGTCCCAGTAATTTGAATTAGAAATTTATGTGCATAGGCAAGTTCAGTAAAATTGGTCCTAATATAATAATTAACTATATCATGTAAGTAATTTTCTATTTAAAAAGACTTGACTTTATTAGTGTGTAATTTGCATTGCCAAAGTGCATTGATTAATTGATGTGTAACGGAGTGTAAAGTCTGTTAAAAAAATTTTCATTGACCCTCTGAATAAGGGACACCTCTATTTAAGGGACAAAATGTCTGGTCCCATGGGTGTCCCTTAATGAGAGGTTCGAGTGTATATGCTATATCTATACACATCATAGTTCCTCATAGGTTGCTATAACCTTAGTTTGCTTGCTAACAAATTGCTGTATCCTATATCGATTTGTTGGTGACTCTTAGTTTGCTATATTCAGACTTTTAGTTTGCTATATATATATATACATATTAAAAAAATGTTTTGGTTCAAGTTTTGAGTTTGCTATTATCCTACTGCGTTGGCGATATTAGCGCCATATATCAATATTTTGTTTACGTCTATCTAACGGAAAATTACCAATTTTCATCTATATAAAGACAATGGTTGATTTGCTATAAAATTCTTGATTTTGTAAGGACTATTTATGTGTAAGTTTAATTTTGTATGCAAGATTTAATTAATAATAATAACAATAATAATTATATTTCAGTTTTCAACAGGTCTATATTTTTCAAAATAATAAATTTTAATTTAATTAAGAGTCTATTTTGCCTCAAACTACTTCAATTCATCAATTCCATCATTCCATAAATTTAATTCAGTACTTTAACTGGGTCAAATTCTACCACCTTAAATGTGAATCTACATATGTTATGTAATATACTTTTAAGTCTCTTTTCAGAAAGTTTTTCAGCATCTAGGATTTTTTAAATATTAATTATGCTTGTTTCTGCGTTTTAGAACCATCGCCTTCCTTCACCAATTTTCGGATAGGCGTTTTATCTCCCCAGCCGGTTTTCTTTGTTTTCCGCCAAAGCTCATTCGTCTTCATCCATTGACCCGTTGTTACTATTCTTACACGTGTGACCAGAGAGTTATGTAAAGGCTGCTAAGATAAATGAAAGATACATTGGTTTCTACGCAAGCAATATAAGCATGTTTTTGATAAGATTTAATTTATCGTACATACTATTTCGTAACAGAACGTCGTAGTTTCTCGCAAAGTGATTGGAGAGTGATAAACGTCTCTCACTGTTTGCATTTTTTCGTATCTCTACTATTTTATTTTATTTTATCTATTTATTTTTGACTTTTTTTTCGGAAAATTTACATCGTAGATGATAGCATATGAATTTGCTATCAACTGGATTCCTTATGGGAGCTTAACGTGAACTAATTTTTTTGAGAGTGATTTAAAGTTGTAATATGCTACTTTTTTAGCTATAATTTACAGCCTTTCTTTTTTCATACTTGCGTATTTGTGTACATTATATTTAATTATGACAAATTTTTAGGCATATTTTTGTAGAAAAAAAATGACATGGCTTATTTTTATGCACAAAGGGAGGTTCTAAAATTTTTTAAATTCCCTTTTTAGGGCTATAATCAAATTCCTTTGTTCAGCGTGTAATTCTTTATATTTTCAATTGATATATATAATTAATAAATGGAATGTGAGAATCTCATAGCTAGACATATTTGAAATATGATAAATAAGTTTTGAAACAATTTGACCTTTTTCACATTAGAAAAAGAGTAAATTTTTCTTAAACAAAACCAAATTTAAAATAATAAATCCTTTTCTCGTGTATTTTATTACTTTCTTCTATATGTAATATAGAGAAAGTACTGGATTCGTAAAAATTTTCGACCTCGGGTTTTTGATGGATTTACACGTTTTGAGAGCTGTAGAATACGATTTGACTATTTTTAGAAAATGTCTGTCTGTCTGTCTGTCTGTCTGTGTGTGTGTGTGTGACAAAATT
This sequence comes from Salticus scenicus, assembly GCA_963930645.1. NCBI lineage: Eukaryota > Metazoa > Arthropoda > Arachnida > Araneae > Salticidae > Salticus > Salticus scenicus. The sequence continues at coordinate 124,072,157 of OZ005650.1, forward strand.
TTGTGGCAACTGTATCTCAGGAACTACTGCACAGAATTTCATACAAATTAGTATGTAGTTGCACCTTGACATAAATTAGTGCCTATCAACTTTTGGTAAAAATTGTCTTACAGGTTGCGTTGCCATCCCGCTTTTTCTAAATTTTTAACATGGTGATATAGGACAAATTTTTTTTTAAATGTGCTTAAAGAGAATTATTTTTTAGTAATCATTATGAAATTTACAATAATTATTTATAATAGTGATAGTCAACTGGGAAAATTTTTTTGTACGTGTAGGAGCCACGCCACCCCCCCTGGGGGGGAAGTCCCCCCTCGAGGGGAGTAAATTTTCAAGATGGGTATCTTTCGAAAGGTCTCATCAATACCTTTAAAACGAATGGTTGAACTATAAATCTGTGATAATTTAAAACAAAGTTATCGATTTTTTTTACTTTTAACAAAAAAAAAAAAAAAAAAAAAAAAATCGTATTTTTTTTTTTTTTTTTTTTTTTTTTTTTTAATATTGTTACTGGTTGAATATGTATTACTTTTAACAAAAAAAAAAAAAAAAAAAAAAAAAAAAAGAAAAAAATCGTAATTTTTTTTTTTTTTTTTTAAATATTGTTACTGATTGAATATGTATATAGGAAAATATAGAAGAAAGTCTTGTGGTGGCCACAACATACTAGTTTTTCTCATGTATTTTATTTTTGTTTCAATCAAAGCGTAATGTAATAGGAATACATTGTTTTAAATAGTAGCAATAAATTTTAAACCGATCACATTTATGAAAACGAAAAGTTGTTTAAAAACTTGAAGTGATTGAAGTACAGTAAGCAAAACGGATAAATCACTATCATGTATAAATAAAGTAACGCAGCGCCATTTATAATTTACATTAATATTAATAAAAAAGACCTTCTTATGAATTTAATTGTTATAAAATTTAATTATACTTCTTAAAAGAATTTTCAACCACCTGAAGTATCGTGCCGATCTAGAGAAGAAAGATGAAGACACAGATATATTTTACACAGAGAGATAGACACAGGTTTTAATTTCAAAATGTTAATGTCCCCTTTTATTGAGTACAAATAATTTATAAGCTGTTATACCATTTAGGGATGTGTTTCGATAGAAATTCTAATTCGTCCTCCTCGTCAAGCTATGCGATATCGCATGCACACTCAGGAAAGTGTCCACCTGCTTCCCCGCAACCTCTAAGAACTCACTTATAAGTGAATCTTGATTAGGTGCAATTTTAGGAACATTGATGAGTGCGTATAAAGTATGAAGTAGCTAACATACTGATATTCGTTGTTTCTTATAACAGGTCTGTAAATTCACAAGGAAGCATCACGATGGTTACTGCCTTATGACGCGAATGTCCGTAACCATCTGATGACATGTGACTGTGACACGTGAACCACCCAATGGCACATTATATCAACTGAATAGTTAAATACACTTTGAAAATTAATTTTTCTCGGTATACAGTTCTCGTATTTGTACAGTTCAAAGTCAGTAGGTTTACATGCAAGTCCTCCTTTTCAGGTGATAGTAGACTAGAGTGGTGAAGAATAATTTCATTGTTTACAGAAGGGATTTGAGAAGCAAGCTGCAATGTACAGTCGGCAGCAAAATTATTCGAGCGCTAGCAATAATTCCTATGTAAAAAAGTACACTTAATACTGTTTTGTTAAATAAATCCTTAACGAATCATGTTCTTAGACTGACTAGAAACATGACTCGACAAGGATTTACTTAACAAAACAGCATTATTAAGTGCACTTTTTCATATAGGAATTTTTGCTAGCGCTCGAATTTGCTGCCGACTGTATGATATTCAGGAGGCTTAGGTTCACATGAGGATTCAGGAAACGTAAAGAACGTAATGGTAAAACAAGTTTTTAATCTTGGTTCCAAAGGAGGCGTAAAATTATGTGTGAGAAAAATCAAATTTAGTAGGTATTGCAACCAAGCCATCAAAAAGTTTATCGATTAAACATTCAGGCTTCGTAAAATTTGAGGCTATATATTTTATTCGAACACATAAAAATGGTATCATTTTTCAATGAATGGTACATAATCGTCAATTTTTTTTTTCTGTTAATTTCATCCAAACCGATCCAAGTCCAAATGATATCGAGATGTTGATTTGAACCAAGCCACAGGCAGTACTGGGTGATCGAGGGAATTTTTTATTCAATATCCACCAATAAATTTTAATTGTAACGACTGCCTAATGATTTCGAAGGCTTCTTTGTGATAATTATTAGGCATTTATTATCTCTAATATAGTTTAAAAGATCATTAGGCTAATTATTTTGAAATAATTAACCAACCGTTACAATTAAAATTTAGTGGTGGGTATTGAATAAAAATTTCCCTCGATCTGGCAGCATTGGCCACAGGCAGTAAGGCAGAATAACAATAGCAGAGCTGCCAACCTAATCCGGCAAATTGTTAGTACCGCCCACTTTTCTACACCACTTAATTTTTTAGAGTTTTTGTTTTCTTAAGTCATCATAAATATATTTGAAGAAAAGTACTCTAAAAATTAAGTGGTGTAGAAAAATGGACGGTATTAACAATTTGCCGGATTAGGTTGGCAGCTCTGCAATAGAAAGATCGAAGTAGTCATTTTGACTGCAAAGCAAATTAGCTTTACATTGAAAGTGATACGCCCGGTTCATATTAGTGTTAATGTTCAAAGTCAAAACATGTTCTTCTCCCAAGTAACCGTCCCAGTATTTGTTTAGGGGTTCTATGTAAAGAAAACTACAATTTTGTATGAAAAAAAAAAAAAAAAAAACCTTATCCCTACGACAGACAGTTTGATGGAACGTTCTCACGGTGGAGCACTTGCTTAGATTGCTAGGGTCAAAGACAATAGTAAAGTCTAGAGACAATATTGAATTTATAACGAATACATATTTATGGATAGATCCCTGGATTTATAAAGAAGCTAGATCTCTGTATTGATCTAAGTGGAATTAAACTTATTCTTCGCAATGAGAAAAATGCCTCTAAAAGAAGCACCTGATGTCGTATGTCCTAGTAAGTATCCATGCTCCCCGCATTCTACATAATTTTTGATATATATAATTACCCCCGCATCAGTCTTATCTACTAAGGAAAAAGAAGTACAGTAAAAAATGAAGGAGAAAAATTGTAGCAAGTCATTTACTTTTAATTACAACCATTGCAAGAATGCTTTTTCATAAGAAAGTGCTCTAAATTTTCGTTGAACGGAAAAAAAAAAGAAAAGGTTTTCGATATATATACTTTATTTTCAAGTGAGACGATCAAAGACAAGGACTTCAATATTTACTATACTTAAAAAAAAAAAAAAAACAAGGATGTTGGCACCGCATTTTAAATGCATCACCCAGAATTCACTCAATATAATTTTAGTCCGTTGAAAAAAAAAAAAAAAGTTGCACTCTGGGAGTGCCGACAGAAGTGAAAACTTGAACAATTACGTGTGTATTTCTTGAATCGTCAGGAAATATTTTATTGTGCAGGAAATACTTTTAAATGAAGTGTTTTTTTATCCATTAATATAAACTACTACTACAAAAATTACATTACAGTTTTTATTTAATGTTCTATTGTACAGGAAAAATAATGCATATTATTTTACATACAAGTTTCATTAAAACACAATATATGTTTATATTATATATAGTCATATTATCAATGTATTTCAACTTTCAACCCGAACTCAACTCTCGTGTAATCGGGGCTAATATATGTAGATACTTATATGCAGAGGTGTCGGTTACGGTAACAGTGTCGCGAGTTCAATGGTTTTTTCCCATCTCAAAAATGCCCAACGCGTCTAAAGAAGTTTTTATTTCAATAATGCATATTATTTTACATACAAGTTTCATTAAAACACAATATATGTTTACATTATATATAGTTATATTATCAATGTATTTCAACCCAAACTCAACTCTCGTGTAAACGGGGCCAATATATGTAGATACTTATATACAGAGGTGTCGGTTACGGTAACAGTGTCGCGAGTTCAATATGTTTTCCCCATCTCAAAAATGCCCAACGCGTCTAAAGAAGTTTTCACTTCAAAAAAATTCTGACAGTTTTTGGCAGACTTTCTTTGGTGATGTCATAGCCAAAATAATTGCCACTTAAACTAGCAGAGCTCTCAGTGAGTGACCTCTCGAATTCATTGCATACATATGATAAATAACTTCATCAACATTTCAAAACTGATCTTACAATTTTTTGACGCTAGCATGTGACTGTTATTGCTTCATACGGCAACCTCTCATCAAAAAGCCTTGATAAGAAGAGAAGCATAAGAAACGTTTATGTGTTGTTTTAAAAAAAAGTGAAATTTATTTCGTAGAGTTTTTTCTTTCTTCTTTTCCATTTTTGTTTTCAGGCAAAATCTAGTAACAGATAGTGCCTGTTATATGTATTCTTTACATTGATGCACGATGCACGAGGCAACAACGGCTGTTTGCTGATAAACTCAGCTCCAGAGAGGTAGTTAGCTTTCGCAACTTCCTCTCTGATAAATCTTCTTGGACTTTATTCACCCACACTCATAACAGTTCTGCAAGATAACCGTGAACCGAACAGCTGGGTGTTAAATCTGGGTGGAAGTGTTTCCAGATAATCTTGTTTGTCAGTGTTTTCATTTTTTCATTTTATTTTTTTCTCTTAATATCAATACTCGTTATCGCAGTTTTTGAAGGAGGTGTAAAGTTTTGGTCCTAATTCCAGTTTATGGGAGCTTATCGTGGATATTTGATGATAAAGTATATATTTCTATAGCTTATTTATCTAACAGACGAGAAAATAAACGTAGCGGTTTACGTAAATTGTTTTCTTCCTTAATTTCTGGTACATTGATAATATCCCTTCAATTTACGTGCGCGTGTAATATTTTATCTAAATGCAGATTATAAAACAAAAAAGAACAAGAGGAAATATATTCTTTTTAACTTGTGTTTTTGAAAAATATGTTTGGATACAGTTCAAAATTCAAAGTTTAAATAGCGTTAGTACATTTCAGGTTCGCTATTATTTATGTATGCCCAACGGTGTTGGTGTTAATATTAGAGTTAACACCCATTAGCAAAGCGAAAATTGTAGGCCTGAATGGTATATCTTCTGTGGGAGTTTTTTAAGGGTCCTATACCATATCTATGCGAGTTTCAGATAAAACCACGAAAAAACTCGAAAGGCTAGGCAGATGAAGTTTGAATCTGGCACCTTGTTTGCCAATTTTGAGAATAAGAACTTCTCGGCGTGGGGGCGTACGCATAAGATAGAAAAAAAAAATAATAATAATAAATAAAAAAATAAAAGCAGAATTTTAAAGTAATATCTACTCTAGACTACTGAAGTAGTTAAATATCATATTGTGAGGATTGCATTATTGGTCTACCACTATTTATTTAAATGCTCCCAGTTTCTAAATATATATATATATATATATATATATATATATATATATATATCCTAAATGCTTCCGATATTTAAAGTCATAATTGCAACGCTGGCATTTTATTATCTTTACAATATTTAAAGATTATTTATACTTTATGCTCCTGATCTTCGGTAATTCAAACATATACACTTATACATTTGAGTATTGTATTTATAATTTAATATTGAAGAAAAAAAGAAAAATGTAAGTAGTTTTTATTTTTATGATGAGTAATAATGGTTAAGAAAATATTTATTTTTATTTGGACACTAAACTATTGTATTAGATTACATTATTCAAGTTAAACGTACAAGTCGATTCAATGCCACTTCATAATAGTCTAATACACTTTATTACAAATCTAACGCTAAACGCATCTTTCACAATTTTATTGCCTTTAAAATTTAAACTAATTACCTTTCGATATAACATATGGGGTTGTGTATGATTTCTCCAATATACCGTTAGATTGGAAATTGCTGTCAGCTGTTATATACATTTTAAAACTCTTGTTCGGTAATTTTTTTTCGATATTGGAAGCATATGTGTTTTCCTATTCTTGTAACAAAGTTCGGCGAAAATTAAAAGATTATCTTCAAGAACGTAGTCAAAAAAAAAAAAAAAAAAAAAAAAAAAAAAAAGAGGTTCAAACTTAAGAACATATGTTGAGTGTTAAAAATGATGTAGAACTAAAAAATTGTCGAGAAATTTGTGAAATTTCGTTAAAGGGAAGAAAATTTGGAAATCCCCCAAAACCCCTTTGTGTACTCCTCTTGGTTACTGTATTCGGCGGCGCTGCTGTCAGTATTCAAAATTTATTAACTGAATAAAGTATAATGTATCTTATAACAGCTTATTTTTATATGTTCTTGCAGCAAACAAAAATAACGTCAACATAATATTCCGTTTTGAAATTTGAAACGGATGTTATTTTTGAAAATTATTTAGCAACGTATAATAGTGTTACAATGTAGGAATTAGCTGCCTCGTGACTTTATTCTGTTGATTTTTTAACTAATTTTATCGAGCTAATCTAACTGAATTCAGTGACAAAAAGTTAGACAAAAACTACATAAAAATTCCCTTCATACATAACGTTTGCATAACATTTGTTTGTTTTGAAACAATAAAGTGTTTTTACTCACTTTTTCTTTTTCCAAAAATTCATGTACAATTAAAATAATAATAATAATAATAATGAGAAAAAAGTAGAAATCTATATTTTTAAAAGAAAGAATATTTGGAGATCTGAATAAGTTTTCTGGGTGTTTTTTTTTCAATGTGAAACTAATTTTGTGGTGGTGTTGTGGAGTTTAGGTCCGATTGACTGCATAAGGAAGAAATGCCCTTCATGGATTTCTTTCTAAGGGGGTTCTAGCCCGTTTATAAACTTCTAAAGTAAACATTGACTTTTCTTTTACAAGAATTCAAATATTATATCCTAAAACAGTATATTTGATATAAAGATAAATAAATGATATAGATTATCTTCTTCTTCTTCAGAATCCAGAAGGCTATGTATCAGAAAATAGCAAAATATTTAAATCCCTCTTTAATTTATCTTTAATTTATATTTTAATCCTTTAATTTATATTTAAAAATTAAAAGATTTTTTTTTTTTTTTAACCAAAACTAACATTAAAGATTTTGATTTAAGAATTTGGAATTTTCTCAAGTTTATAAATAAGACAACACAAGTACCTCAATTCACAGTCGCCTAATGGAAATAACTCCAATTAAACTTAATGGAGTTCTGCCTAATTTTACATTATAAACCTGAGAGAGTTGAAAGAACATAGCATAACACAAAAGATAAAAATAAAGTCAGCTACAAGAAACACTTTTTTGGTAACAGGTCTCCAGCAGTGCAGCATATTTTAATGATTATTTGAACTTCAACCAACATGCAGTACTTATCAGTCAACACAAGTTCTCCACGCCCATATTTTTAACTCTGTAGTAACAGAAAGAAAATTTAAACGTTATTTTTAAGTGACTAGTTAGACATCGGAAGTGACTTGATGGAGATAGTTCAGTTGCATAGTATTATGAAGAGGAAGAAAAATAAAACACATTAAAAAGGCATGTTGAGATGGTTTGACTCGCTTTCTTCTTTTGTGTATGTTTGTACAGTCGGGAACAATAGTGTCCGAGCACTAGCAAAAATTCCTATATAAAAAAAGTATAATTAATACTGTTTTGTTAAATAAATCCTTGTCGAATCATGTTCTTAGTCAGTCTAAGAACATGATTCGACAAGGATTTATTTAACAAAACAGTATTAACTCTACTTTTTTTTTATATAGGAAATTTTGCTAGTGTTCGGATACTTTTGTTACCGACTGTAGGAAATGATTAGAATACACTTAGAAATTATTAGAATTTAAGACACTAACATTTATCTGATTTAATGAAACTATGATGATGGGTACAAGAATCCTGTTTACAATAATTATCAGTTAAATTAATCAGAATATGACTTCTACATTCCTCATACATACTAAATATATCATTCGACAGTTTTCTATTTTAATAGAACATTTAACGAGCAGCGCTCGTTCGGTACGTCTTGCTCATTCCATAACTCGTCTGACTTCTGCTGCGATTTTGGTCTTGCCACTTCCTTTTAGTTAACTTCTTCTATCTCGAGTTTTGTTGTCTCTCAGCTACTCCTTAGTGGCGTGGTCACTCCACTGCATCAGAAGATGACATGCCGGATGCCGGACATATATATATATATAATCATATTTGTCCGAATTAATTTTTACAAGAGCTGAAAGTGACAAGGACAGGATTCGAATCTGGGACCTTTGATTTAAGGGGGTACTTCACGTAATACAACACGCTGTCTAATCACACGTTATTCTATGAAGAAATTTGTTTTATAAATTAGTTATTACCTAATGCATTTGTTTTTTAATTCTGTTTTCGCATTTAGAAAATTTACAACCATCAAATTTTTCTAGTTTTCAAAAAGTGTATTTTTAAAATTTTTAATATTTCATTTTGAAGCTATAAAATGCAAAAGATGTCCGTAGTTCATTTTCCCTCTTTACAGCTTTAAAACAAAATATTAAAAATTTAAAAAAGTAATATTTGGAAAAGAACAAACCTATTAACGGTTGTGAATTTTCTAAAAAAAGAAAAACAGAATTTTAAAAATACTTTAGGTAATGAGTAATTTGCAAAACAAATTTCTGCATAGAATAACATGGGGTTAGACGGCCAATCAAATTAGGTGAAGTATCCCCTTAAAGGGACGCCTCACCTATCCTTACAAGTGGCCTAACTTCATGTTATTCTATGAAAAACTTCGAATGCAAATTACTCATTATTTGATGTACTTTTTAATTTTTGTTTTCACATTTCGAAAATTCATAACCGTTAAATTGATTCTCGTTTAAAAAAAAATATTTTATTATGATTATGATTATTTTTAATTTCGTTTAAAAGCTCTAAAATGCGAAAAAATAAATAAGTGCATTTTCTTTTATTCTTCTTCTTCTTCTTTTTCTTTTCTTTTTTTTTTTCACTTTATAGCTCCAAAATGATATATTAAAAATTTCAAAAACTAATTTTTGAAAAACGAAAATGAATTTAACCGCTGTGAATTTTCGAAATGTGGAAACGGAATTAAAAAAATACATTAAGTAATGAGTAATTTGCAAAATCAGCTCCCCCATAGAATATCACGGATTTAGACTTCCGGCCATGTTAGGTCAAATTCACTCTTTCTTCTTCCACATGCAATGCTATGGGATTTATTTGAGTGAGCCTTTTTTAAATGAATTTAAGTATTTTATTTTAATAAGTAAACTCATGGCTTTTATTTTAAATCTTGTAAATAAACATTAAAATTTACTATCATTATAAACAAAGTAACATTTAAAATGAGATAAAGAATACTAAAAAAAAAAAAAAAAAAAACATTTTAATTAAAAAACATTAAAATACAAGATCGAAACTCGTAATCCATTCTCTCAATAGTGATCATATTCCTGATTTTGATAACTTTAAAATTTTAGCTTCAAATGTAAATATATATGAATCCCGTATTTTTCTAGAGGGCGCTTTTACTAAATTGCAACATTCTGCCTGGAACGAGGCTAAAGTTATTCCTCCGGTACACATAATCTTGTTCTGATGTACTATGATTTTTTTTTTTTTTTTTTTTTTTAATTGTTGTGCTTTGTACGTTTGACACTGAAGAGGGCTAGTGTTTAGCTGAAACGTCTGTCTTGTATTTTAATGTTTTTTAATTAAAATGTATTTTTTTTTTAAATGTTAGTATTCTTTATCTCATTTTAAATGTTACTTTGGTTTTAATATATTAATGAGACGTTTGAATTATGTTAAATTTTATTAAATTATTATTATTATCATTTTAATTGCTACAAAAGGTAAAAGGCAATATGTTCAAAGAATAGAATTAAAAAAAAACAGATTTCCGAAAACTTCAATTTTGAATAAATTATCGTTATAATACGAAGCAACGAAAAATACCATAGTATTACATGGAAAGGGAGAAAGAGTGAATCTAAATGAATAAAAATTTTGAGGGGAAAAAAAATTGCTTCATTCCTGGGATTATGTCAGCAAATAAAATTAAAATAGTTTGAATTTCCTTTAATTAATTAATTAATTAATTAATTTTTTAAGCACGGTACATTAATTCTTGGACCAAACCCCTTATTATTATTATTGTTATTACTATTACTAATGCGTGGAATAGCGACTTAAATGAAAAAGTTTATTGCTTCATGACTCAGCCAATTTTGGTCGTAATTTCTTATCTTAATGATATTATGTAATGACTTAATACAACTGGAAGGACCGAGGGATCGCTTAAAATTTAAAAATAGTATTTCTAATTTTCGTGGAATCACATTGATTATTTTATATTACTTTTTAAAATAATAAATTTTAACATATAATACAATCTTGGAAATAGTAGCTTATGTCTTTGATGAAAGAAAATATTCATTGGGAATCGATAACAATATACACAATATTTGTTATATGACTAAATTTATTTTAAACACATGTCACTGTACATATCGCATCCCGACGAGAAACTTAATACAACTCAAAAAAGCAATGTTAAAAAAAAAAAAAAAAAAAAAAAAAAATCTTAAAAATAACGATACACAATGACTAGCAGTGTAATAAAAATGACAAAACTGTCTCTCAGGTGGATAGTCTTCAAGATAGAGACATGATACTTTTTGTACACATTGGGGCATTTCATACGCATTTTTCAATGATATAAAATTAAAACTCAAAATTGGTGTTTTTTGAGTTGCGTCAGTTTTCTTGCCGGGGTGAAATATGTCTAAAAATGTTTCATCATAATTTGACGAAAATAAAAAATAATTTAGCAATTTCGACTGCAATACAAAATTAGGTAATGTGAGGTTAAAGATTTTCAATTAGCCAATTTTCGGCCAATTAAGGCGTAGAAATTGATATAAATAGTACTTAACCTTAAAAAAAAAAAAAAAAAAAAAAAATCTTATTTTTATGGGAAAATTAGACAGTTTTCAAAAATTTCTCAAATGCATTATTACGAATTCCATAAAGTATCATATGCGATATTTGTGATAAACATACAGCAAACCTGATAAAAGAGTTTTCTAAGGTATGTTTTCCGCATCAAGGCTAATTCTGGCTTTGCATATAGATACATTTTTTTTTTTTTTTAAACATATACGTATAGTATGAACCTGTTTTATTCTACATGTTCTTCATGCGTATACACATGTTATGAACGCATTCTAAAGGCCTCATTTCTCATGAACTTTATGACATACTCTCATAAAATAAAAAAAATGAGATTGATTTTGATTTTGAAATTTTAAGAATTTCATGGAGTACTTCAGATTTTTAACACAGTTTCAAAGTGTTGTTATCAAAATGAAAAAATAAAATAAAATAAAATAAAATAAAATAAAATAAATAATAATAATCTCATTAGACTAATGTCGTCATTTTTTTTTTTTAATTATGTCATTGATCTGAGTCCACGAGCTTTTATTTTTTATTTAATTTTGCACGCGCGCTTTTTATTTCCTAATTCAAAATTATAAAAAAAAAAACTTTTTCGATACTGTCCGTTTCGAAACTGATTATTATTAATTTTCTTTTCTTTTTCTTAAAAAAAAAAAAAAAAAAATAGAGAGAGAGAGAGAGAGATTCTGATGAAATTCTGGTAAAAGCAGAATTTAGTTTAGTACGGAAGACTATGAGGTTTTTTTTTTTTTTTTTTTTTTAATCATTTAATTATATTTTCAATAAATTTTTTATTTCGATGAATGTCGAACTATCGTAAAACTCGTATCGTAAAAATCCGTTGATTTAGACTAATAGTCCTCAGTCCTAATAATAATGATGATGATGATAATGTACTACTTGTTATTTTTGCAAATAACGAAATACACTTTTTTGGGGGGAAACTGAAAAATATTTGTTGAAGCGAAAAATTCGGTTGAAATTTTTTTCTTCTTTGGGAGAAAATAACAAGATACTCCTAGTTTGGCTCCTCTCTAACTTTAACAATTCCTCCATCATTAGCAGCCAAGCCCCCATATTATTCTATAAAAATTTGCTATTCTATAAAAATTTGTTATTTCTTAATGTATTTTTTTAATTCTGTTTCCACATTCAAAATATTCCTTTAAATTCAAAATATTTCATTTTGAAGCTAAAAAGGGAGAAAAATAAACTAAGGGCATTTATTCCGCTTTATAGTATTACCCAATGCGCATTACTAGTGCGACGTTAAATCCAACCAACCAACCAACCAACCCACTTTATAGTTCCAAAATGAAATAAGACAAGAAATTTAAAATAAATTTTCTTGAAAACAAACATTAACGTTTGTGATCTTTTTGAATGGGAAAACGGAATTTAAAATAGTATATAGGGGATGAGTACTTGTGGTAACAAATTTTCCCATGGAATAACATAGGGTTTGGCAGCCTTTAACGATGGCGATACATCCCTTTAAAAATATTTTAAGATATCAAAATTAATTAGATTGCTCCCAGGAGACACAGAACTTTTTTATGATACCTTATCAATTGCGATTTTTTAAAAATTAATTAACACATAAAACTTAAAACTTCTTCTCATAATACGCGGTGTAGTTTTAAATTTTTACTTGAAGTGGGATGATTCTTACGAAATTGGCGTTCCACGTATTCCATTCTCCTTGACCTTGTCCCTACGTTAATCTGGATATACTCCAAGATTTTGAAAATGAACAAAACGTTTTACATCTCGTCAGAGTGTCTAAAGTAGCATCTACGCATTAAATTTGTGACGTTGAGACGACGCACCTGATGTTAGTAATCCATCTTAATTAGAGTTTCATTCAATAGCCAGAAATGACAAAGATGGCTTAAAAAATTTACCTGCTTATAATGCTGTATAATATACCGTAGATACATTCCCCTCTGAGTTATTAAATAAAAAGTCATAGGAGAGTGCTATAGCAAATTATCATAGGGTTCACGCGAATAAATGAAACTTTTGTAGTCTAGAAATAACCCCTCGGTTAGGATTTAGTGGTACAAAAGTGCCTATTTTTCGTGCATATTTTTACTGTATCCGTAAATGTGAAAACAAGACAAAGAATTTAATATTAAGGTACACGCAAGATAAAAATAGTTTGTGTGTTTCTCTTTTATTCATAATAATTATTACAAATGTATAAAAGTTTAATTTAAGTGATTAATTTAAGAGCATAAATTATACAAAGCAAGTTTTTAAAAATTTAAAATAAAATGCACCGAAAATCTGGCGTTCAAGAAAGCTCAAGAAAGTAAGCAAACACCAAAACACCATAAATTACAAAAACATACAACAAGTGTTTCAGAATGAAATAAATAAAGCTGACTCTTCAGCACACACACACACACACACACACACACACACACACAAAAAAACTAGTATGTTGTGGCCACCACAAGACTTTCTTCTATATTTACCTATACATATTCAATCAGTAACAATATTAAAAAAAAAAAAAAAAAAAAAGTAAGATTTTTTTTTTTTCTAAGTTTTTTTTTTTTTTTTGTTAAAAGTGAAAAAAATCGATATCTTTGTTTTAAATTATCACAGATTTATAGTTCAACCATTCGTTTTAAAGGTATTGACGAGACCTTTCGAAAGATACCCATCTTGAAAATTTATCCCCCCCGGGGGGTACTTCCCCCCCAGGGGGGGAAGCGATGCCCCCCCATGCAGAAATTTTTTTTCCTAGTTACATACTACTATTATCAATAATTCATATTAATTTTACAATCACAAGTTTAAAACAACTCTAATTATGCACATTTATACGAATTTTTGTCCTATGCTGCCATGTTAAAAATTTAGATAAAATGCTATCACAGCGCCACCTGTTGAGCTATTGATCCCCAAACATAATCAGCTCCAGTTTATGTCGGGGACCAACTAAATACCAAGTTTGGTTAAATTTCGTTAAAAAAAAAAAAAAAAAAAAAAATTGCGATTTTTTTTCTAAGTTTAGTTTTGTTAAAAGTAAAAAAAATCGATAACTTTGGTTTAAATTATCACAGATTTATCGTTCAACCATTCGTTTTAAAGGTATTGACGAGATCTTTCGAAAGATACCCATCTTGAAATTTTGCCCCCCCGGGTGGGAACTTCCCCCCCCGGTGGGGGGGCAACCGATGCCCCCACATGCACAAAAATTTTTTCCTAGTTAACTACTACTATTATCAACCTGATCTTTCGAAAGATACCCAATGTGAAAATTTACCCCCCCTGGGGGGGTATTTTTCCCCTAGGGGGGGGAAGCGATGCCCCCCCATGCAGAAAATTTTTTTCCTAGTTACATACTACTATTATCAATAATTCATATTAATTTTACAATCACAAGTTTAAAACAACTCTAATTATGCACATTCATACGAATTTTTGTCCTATGCTGCCATGTTAAAAATTTAGATAAAATGCTATCACAGCGCCACCTGTTGAGCTATTGATCCCCAAACATAATCAGCACCAGTTTATGTCGGGGACCAACTAAATACCAAGTTTGGTTAAATTTCGTTAAAAAAAAAAAAAAAAAAAAAAAATTGCGATATTTTTCTGTTTTTTTTTGTTAAAAGTAAAAAAAATCGATAACTTTGGTTTAAATTATCACAGATTTATCGTTCAACCATTCGTTTTAAAGGTATTGACGAGATCTTTCGAAAGATACCCATCTTGAAATTTTGCCCCCCCGGGTGGGAACTTCCCCCCCCGGTGGGGGGGCAACCGATGCCCCCACATGCACAAAAATTTTTTCCTAGCTAACTACTACTATTATCAATAAATCCTATTAATTTTACAATCACAAGTGTAAAATAACTCTCTTTATGCCCATTTATACGGAATTTTGTCCTATGCTGCCATGTTAAAAATTTGCATAAAATGCGATCACAACGCCACCTATTGAGCGATTGATCCCAAAATCTAATCAGCACCAGTTTATGTCAGGGTGCAACTAAATACCAAGTTTGGTTAAGTTTCATTCATTGGTTCGTGAGATACAGCGTCCACAAAAAAATGATACAGACAGACAGACAGACAGACAGACATTTTTTAAAAACTATTAATTCGTGTTCTCCATATCCCAAAACATGTAAATCCATCAAAAAATGGACTTCGAAAATTTTCGCGAATCCAATACTTTCTCTATATTACATATAGAAGAAAGTAAAAAAAAAAAAGAAGAAGAAGAAGTTAAGCTATAACAGGGGTGGCCAACCCGCGCTCACTATGTGTATTTTGTAGTTCACGACGGAATTCCAGTAATTTATAGATTGACATCTCATCTTTGGTTCACACATTAAAATTTAATAAACTCGTTCTGCAACTATGGAATAAAATTACCGGTTATGATAGCTAGAGAATCAATGATTTTTTCTAATAAAATATAGTCTGATCGATTATAAATACTTATCATTTTAATTATATTATTAACAATTAATTTAATAATTAATTAAAACTATTAAATGTATTCATAAATTATCGACAATTTCTTTCATTATTTCATGAATAAAATGAATTTAATATTAATGTATTATTTTACAAATATTCCTCCACAACTCCCTTTTCCGATAAACATCATATATGCCTAATTCACACACATACACACACATATATATTTATATATATACATAAGATGCACGCACATATATATAATGCGGTCCACTAAGTGTTTTGCTTTGATGTTGAACACTTACGGCTATATTCACCAATAACTTTAACTCCCGATAGAACACGAAAACTTGAAAAGCGTATAAAGTGAGGGTTGAATTTTTTAGCAAAGTTTGACGTGTTGCATCTGCCATCTAGCGGCATTGTTATCTTCAGATATTTTAACTGAAATTAACCAATCAAAAATTATATGAAAACTTTGATGCTAGATGGCAGAAGCAGCGTGCCAAATTTTCTTGGAAAGTTGCACTCTGCCTTTAGGCGCTTTTTAAGTTTTTGCGTTGAACTGGGAGTTGAAATTAATGGTGAATAAGGCCATCAAAAGTGCATTGGTACAGAGTGTTGAAATCGACTGTTGAGCTATTAACGCTGTATACAAGCAATAAAAATTTGGATTGTTAATTTTCTTCTTGTAAACTAAGTAAAATTTGATTTCTAATAGGATTTTTTTACTATTATTTTGTAAAAATAAAAGTATATTCCATTAAAAAATATTAAAAGGAAGTAGGAAAAAAAAAAAGCTTTATAAAAATATTTTAGACGCCAAATTTGTCGTTCATGTATGTAACTTTGGTGACATTTGTTGACGACCTAACGGCAATTGTTGCTATGTCGCCGTGTTAACACAAATCCAAAGTATCAAAATTAACGTATGTAGTATATCGCAACTACCACTCCAGTTTTCAAATAATAGCTATCATAATGTTCAACTTCAAGTTAGTAGATTACATTTTGTTTACTTATGTACCGAAAGCTAAACGCAAAACTGTTTATCCCTAAATCTTTAATTCTAGCTTTCTTTAAGAAACAACTGTTATTAAAAAAATTAATTGCCAAATTCTTTCACTTTCACCTCTTTTTCTTTTCTTTCTCTCTTTCTTTTTCTTTCTTTCTTTTCTTTTCTTTTTTTTTTTTTTTTTTTTTTTTTTTTTTAATTGAAAGATTTAATTTGAAAAGTTCCTTAGTTAGTTTTTCCAGGATGTTTTGATGTAAAAAATATTTGTTCTTCAGTATTTGCGCACAAATTAAACTTATGAATACATACATTTTTCCTTAATAATACATACATCTTTCAGGTTGCATTGTATAAAAAAACATCATATCATTTTTATAAAGGATAATTTTACAAAGAAAATTATAGAGATGTTTTTGAGCAATTACTCGATCACTAAGAGAGAAACAACAACAACAACAACAACAACAATAATAATAATAGTAATAATAATTTTTATTAAAACTGGAGATCTAAAGATCAAAATCATCGCCAAAAAGCAGGAACTTGCGTCAAAAACCTGTTCGACTTTATTGTTATTATCATTATTGCTATTATTATTATTTGATTTTAAAAGGGTTGCAAAAACTAGATTTCGAATCAAAATTGTTAAAGATTTTCTGCATTTTTCTTTACTACTGTTAAGGAAAGTTGCTGTATAATTTGTTTTAAATCTATTTAACTATACATTTCTTGGTGTGGACTTAAAATTAATCGCAGAAAAAAAAGGCCAAAATGGTCCCCGACCAATATTTTAATCTCTGAAAACATATTTAAATATGTATGTTTGGCAATCTAAAACTGCATAACAAATTACATGGGTAGGAATGATTAAATAAAAAATTTCATTAAAAAAAAAAAAAAAAAAAAGAAAGAAATATTCTTAATGAATCAATCTATTATATATCTGCTAGGAATAAATATTACAGCCCAAAAGTAAGCCACAAATTCACTAAGGAGTGTGTCTACAGGTTGTTGCCAAAAAATGATATTTTCTGATGAGAGAAATATAGTTTTGAAGCAGATAAGAACTGTAGATCAGCCAGACACAGCCATATAAAAGAATTATAAAGACAATATCTCTACTCTATCGTCAAACATGGTATGGATTGAGTGTCAGTTGCTGGTATGGGATACCAAAAATGTAGGATAAGGAACACTGTTCTAAATGTAAAATTTTGATTGTTAAAAAATGCCCCAAGCATTCTAAAAGCCTCTATACAATGTTCAGTTTAACTGCTATACAGAATGTTGAGGAAAATTAAATAGTAAAAATAAATAAAGAAAGAAAGAAATAAAAATAAAAATAAAGAAATAAAAATAAAAATAAAGAAATAAAAATAAAAATAAAGAAAAGCTCATCTCTTACAAAAGATATAAGAAAAAGATTTGGGAAGAAGAGTAATTTGTAATAAGGACTAGTTACAAATGAAAGCTTGTGGATACAATAAAATTCTGGCTTATAGCCATAAAAACAAATAAATTATTCCCACGAAGTTTCAGATCTCAATTTATCGGATCGGTTACGTAAAATATAAACAAATAAGTTGAGTAAAATAAAATGTTAATCGCTTTTTTATGTTTAATTTCTAAATCAGAGTTTTTCATATCATATGTTTATTTATTTTTATAAAAATACTTGTAGTTTAGGAGTTTAAGGTTTTTTACGAAATCTAATTTTGTAAGGTCCTTCAAAACCAAAGTCATAAATTTTAATTTAATCTTTATAAAGAACTAGTTAATACCCGTCAAAATTTGACGACCATGTGCATCTTAAATCTTCATGGCATAAAGTTTTAAACATCCCTGTTTTCCGCATTGCTCTTAACCAGTTTAAAATTCACTGTTGTAATCAATTATTTTTCGGTTGGAGGGGAAGGGTGAATAAATTTCATGAAATTTCAATATAAAAAATTTAAGCGTACGTCGTATAATAAAAATAAAATCTGAAGATATTTTTCTAATTTTACTCTAAATGTGACCAAAAGAATGTTTCGAGTAATTTAAGAGAGACAGAATTTATAAATTATGGTAAGAATGGAGAAAGAAAGCATACATCAATATTTTTCATATATATTATTTTAATTTGCTCGCATCGATAATATCCCATTTCAGTTACAATATGACAGTGGCGCCATCTATAATCTGTCAAAAAAAAAAAAAAAAAAAAAAAATATATATATATATATATATATATATATTTAATAGAAATATTTTTTAAATCACATAAATTTATAAGGCAAAATAATTTAATTTAAAATAAATTTTAATAGTGTTTTTGTTTTCTTTATATTCTATAATTACAATTTATTTGCACTTAGATCATGCTACTCAGGGCTCGAATAAATAAGAATGCATTTAATACTTTAGCAAGTTAATTTGCTCATTGAATTTTTAATAATAAATTATTCTATGCAAATTTTTACTCGTATAAAATATCAATATTTTTAAGGTTATTCTTTCTAAATTATTTTTTTCTGTAATGTAGTACAGAAATAAAATATAAGAGATCAATTTAAAATTACATAAATAAATAAATAAGATAAAATAAAACCTCCTTTGATTTTAAACATCTATCTTCATTTTTTCTAAAACAAAGTTTTTAACTGATAAAAGTTAACTTTTAAAGATCAATAAACTCCGACAATTTATTACTTTTAAAAGATTTTTTTTCTTTTAAGAATTTGAAAAAAAAAAATATTAGGAATATGGTATGGTATGTTTATACGATCAGAGATGGCGCCACAAAAACTCTAGAAATATTATCCTGTGTAAGAAAATTTTCGGTGAAATGAAAATGCATACGATTATAGCCAAGTATTCGCGAATTGCTTTGTTTTTATTATACTTCCTTGGAAAGTATGAATCAATTAATGTATCGTGTGATTTGTTTTTATTATTGAGCTTTAATCAGGCGTCTGCTGGTATCGTCTGCTCCAGCTCTATGATCGACGCCACGCACGGAACTGTTAATCCGTGGATCGACGTTCATATTGCACTGCATCAAGGGGAAGGGATATTCCCGTTCCTGATTGGTTCGGAATTTTCTCGGGCATGCCCAGATCGGGCGATTTTGGTCTTAAAGAAATACCTTTGTGTTTTAATATTATAGCTAATGTATACCTACTTTGTTAGTAGATCTTTGTCGTGTTATTATTCTGAAATGACTATTTGTGATAATGTGTTTTTAGTGAAATTTTCGTCGGAGAACAGTCGCTGCTCAGAATTTCCTAATTTTACATTGAAATTTACAAAATTTATGTTAAATACCCAATACGCTATTAAAGTGGATGTGTTATTAAAATACTTCAAAATAACATAAATGAAGGGACACAGGACACATTTACAGGCTTCGCAGTTTTCCTAAAAATTTACTTGAATTTTATTATATTGTTACCACTCTCATTAAAAAGAAATTTTTCTTGAATATTTTAATGCTAAAATATTATGTACAAAATTATTGTTTCAAAATAGTGGTGTTTTAAAATATACTATTCTAATAACGGTGTTTTAAAATATACAAAATTTTTGTTTTAAAATATACTATATAATGAAATGAATGTAAAATTTTAGGAACGCTGCGAGTCTTGCATTCATTAAGTAACGAAGTATCCATAAAATAAAATTTTAAGTATAAAAAAGCGCTCAAATTCTAAAAGTTGACTATTTAAGTTGATAATATATCACCGTCAGTGTAAATAAGCTGGAAATTTTCGAAATTTAGTGGCACTAGATGTGGTTTGGGCGGATTAAGGCTGATTGACTACACTAGGGCTCTAGGCCTGAGGGGGAGTGCCTCAGTGGGGTCTTTCTAAAAGGTCCTAGCCCGTATTTACACAAGTTTCTGATAAAACCACGGACAACCCCGAACGGTTAGGCCAACGAGTGCAACCTGGGATCGAACCCAGTATCTCACGTCTACGAGCTTTGAGCGCGGAACCGCTCGGCTGCTGGTGGGCCAGAGACACTAGAAAAGCAGAAATACTGAAGATTTAAGTTGTAAGCAGCAATTCAAATCATTGGAATTTTTTAATTGGCAAAACTTTAAACAAAATACTTTAAGACTGCACAATACTTAACCTCGCCGGCAGTCTAAGCTCGAGAAATTCTATGGAGAAATCTCTTTATAGAATTACGAATTACCTAATGTATTTTAAAATTCTGTCTTCATATTAAAAAAAAATTCTTGACTGTTAAATATGTTCTCGTTTTTCAAGATTTTTTTTTTTTTAATATATTTCATTTTGAGGGAAAAAAATAAAATAAATAAATAAAAGCGAAAATTTAATCAAGTGCATTTTTCGCATTTTGAGATAGAAAATAAAACATTTACAATTTGAAAAATCAATTTTCATCAAACAAGGATAAACATAATGACTGTGAATTTTCTTATTGTGAAAACGAAATAAAGAAATCTATTTTAAGTAATCCATAATGAGTAATTCTGTAACGATCAAAAGAAAAATATCACTTGATAATTTTACCGAAGATATTTCATTTCATAGTATTATATTTTTTAGTGTTTTTATGAAAATATTTTTATTTTTGAAAAAAAAAAAAAAAAAAAGACGATACATTTATTGTTATCGGATCAAACATACCTCTTAGGCACGCATATCCAAAGAAATTTCATTGCTCAGTATATTTTTTAGTGTTCTTATATAAAAATTTTCATCTTTAAAAAATCGATACATTTATTCTTATTGGATCAAACATACCTCTTGGACGCGCCATCAAATTATCTCTTAAATACAATTTTACTAAATAGGCTCATTTAAAGTTAAACATATTGGACTTAATAATCTTTGAAGAATCAATATTCTAGTAGTGTGGATTTATCGATATTGGATATTTGAAGTAACTTAAATCAGCTGTATTTTAGGTACAATAGTTAATGATATTATTATATTGAAATGTATGTATGATGTTATTTACAAAAGGCATTAGGAGGTAGAATTATTGATCGGAAATAATGATTAAATGAAACGTATGAGTATTAGTCAAACGTGAGGAGAATAACGAGGATGTAATATATATGATTGGTTTTATTATTCTGAAAATTAATTGAAATGCATCATATTTTTCTTACTTTGTTTTCGAAATTATTAACAGATTTGATTAACTTTAAATTGCATTGAAATTACAATAAATTTTCAAAATATAAGAATCACATTCGTAGAAATATATTTTTGATCCTCCAATATCACTTTTAATTACATAAGCTATAGAAAACTAGTATGTGTGTCCACCACGTGACTTTCTTCTATATTTTCTTATGAAATTCACTCAGTAAAAATAGTTTGTTCTCAATATTACATTAAAAAAAAAAAAAAAATGTTAAAAATGAAAAAAATCGATAACTTTATTTTAAATTATCGCAGATCGATGGTTCAACCATTCCTTTTAAAGGTATTGGCGAGCTCTTTTGAAAGATACCCATCATGAAAATTTACTCCCCTCGAGGGGGGGGGACTTCTCCCCAGGGGGGGGAGGCGAGGCTCCTACATACACATTTTTTTTTTTCCCAGTTGACTATCTCTATTACAAATAATTCTTTTCGATTTCATAATGATTATTAAAAAATAATTCTCTTTATGCACATTTATACAAAATTTTGTCCTACACCACCATGTTAAAAATTTAGAAAAAGCGGGATGGCAACTCAAGCTGTTGGACAATTTTTACCAAAAGTTGATAGGCACTAATTTATGTCAATGTGTAACTACATCAAATTTGTATGAAATTCTGTGCAGTAGTACCTGAGGTACAGTCGCCACAAAATTTTGTCACACACACACACAGACATTTTCTGAAAAGGGTCAAATCATATTCTACAACTCTCAAAACGTGTAAATCCGTCAAAAACCCGAGGTCGAAAATTTTTACGAATCGAACACTTTCTTCTATTGAATATAGAAGAAAGTAAAAATATTTCAGCTGCATAGTAAACTGCATGTCTTCGAGAATGCTGAATAAGTTCACTTCTGCCCATCATGTACCCCCCCCCCCCCCCAAATAATAGTGGTTTAAAAAAAATCATTTATTTTATTACACAGAACTAAACAGATTCGTTATCATCATTAAACAAACAATTCCTACATGATCTATTTAGAATTCTATGTTCACTCCTTTGACCTATGAACTCTTTTCTTCTTTTTGATACTTCGTAGAACACACTTTAATTTCTTTTTCACCCCATCACTGTCCATCGCGTCCTATTTTCCAATCTTTTTTTTTTTTTTTTTTTTTTTATAAATAATTATTAAATTATGGTTTTATAGGATACCAGCTTCCAGTCTTTCGGAGAGAATAGAACTAAAAATATAAGTTTTTGAAAAAAAAAAAAAAAAAAAAGACGTTATGGAACTTTTTTACTGCTGTTTTCGGTTTCAGTGAGTAAAAACTGTAAGAAACAGTAAAAATAAAGTAAAATAGAATAAAATACAACATAATCAGTTTCTTAGTGGCAGATCTCTGTTATCATTAGATAATACATTTCGAGGCTTCTTAGACGTTGGCATTACTACCTTAGAAATTATGTATATTAACGCACATGAGAGCATTCAGACTTTTCCCTGCAGGTGAAAGTTAAAGAAACAGCCAACAGTTTTTTTTTGGCCGTATTCTTTTAGAGGACTTAATTGGCATTCAATATACGGTTTGAGCAACAAGGGAGACCGGTTTATAGAATTTTTGTTTAGCAAATTGAGCCAAAGTCGTTAACACCAAGATCAAGGTGAACCTAGTTTCAAAGAAATTTATCTCTAGGCAAAACTGGAAATTCTGTTGGGTATATTTAAAGTGAAAAGGTGGCAACAAATTCCTCTGCATGTAAAGTAAAGTGACGAAATTAGTCTTGTTTACCAGAACGTCGGTTCTAAATCAGAACTTGAGCAACTTGTCTATGCCCCTACTTTTCTGGCAAAAACATCCAACTGAAACAGTCGTTCCAAGAGTTAATTAAGGAAAGAAAAATAAATAAACAAGTATTAAGGTAAGTTGCAGAACTGAGTCTGACACAAATAAAAAAAATAAAGAAAATAAGGAGGGAAAATGCAGTTTTTATTTTTGTTGGAAGTACTGCTTGGAAAGTGACGTAAACATCAAAGGGGAATCTGAAAGTTAAACTCTCAACGAAACGTTAAAAAAGAAATAAATTCAAACCAAAATGAGCGTTGACTGAAAGCGTTGCAAAGTAGTCACTTTGAGAACTTTTTTTTTTTTAAAGTTAATAAAACAAAGCCTTTACCCCCTGCAGAGTTTTGGATAATTTCATTCCCTATCTTCAATTAAAATATTTTTAAACTAAAAATAGAGAATAAAAAATGCAAGGTGATTTTTTTTAGGTGATACATATTTTTTTAACTGTAACAAGTAATCAACCGCCATATTATTGTGATATTTTAGAATATTTATAACTCGAAACTTATCGTCTGAAATTAAAAATATTTTTAGTCTATTTTATCAGAGAAATTTAATCCTCTTGGCAACAATTACTGCAGCTGTTGTAACTGCATCAGTGTTTGGGACGAGTAAACTAAAAAAAAAAAAAAGATTTATTTAAACACAGGTATTGTAAAAGTTGTAAATAGGAAATTTGCTAACAACTATTTTCGTTCGTGACGAATTTTGGCAATTGGCCTTTATGCCATGTGGAAGTCAAGTAAGATTCCTTTATACAAGTTAGGAAGAATAACGAACATTTTTAGTGCACCTAGAACATTTAAACATTCTATACCATCAATTTATAACATGTAGCGATTGTACACTGTAAAAAATAGGTTCTTAAAAATAAGTATATATTGTCTCAAAATAGCTCCGAAACAATATATACTTAAATTTGAAAACCCATGTGCTCATTTTTGAGTACATTGACATGTCAAACATGGGGATATTGGGATTCTTATTGATCAACCCCATTTTTGAGCATGTCAATATACTCAAAAATGAGTACATAAGTTTTCAAATTATAAGTATATATTGTTTCGGAGCTATTTTGAGACAATATATACTTATTTTTAAGAACCTATTTTTTACAGTGTATAGTCTATTTTTTTTTTTTTTTAATATAACTTTCTAATATTTAATCATTTGCAGAATTTTGCCGAATTCTTATTATGAGTTTACGCTCCAAATTATACTAACTAACTTTTGGTATGGATATTAAATATTCCAAAGATATTGGTTTTATTTTTAGAAATATAGGGAAATAAAATTTATGCTTTAATTGGGAATTTAGTTCTTTTTATAAAAAATAGAAACTGGTGTAATTTATCTTCTTCTTCTTCTTCTTTTTTTTTTCCCTTAACAATAGGAAGATAAAATCTTTAGTAAATGTTAAGTAAATGTTGCTTTATATATATATATATATATATATATATTTATTTATAAAGCAACTAAAACGTATATTTTCAAGGGAAAAGAATAGTAATTAACTCATGCGAAAGGATAATCTATATTAAATAATAAAAAGAAGTATTTTTATATTTGTGTGCACGCTAAGTTTTTAAAATTTGGGTCCGTTGAGGTAATTTTTTTTTTCCCTACTGAAACCTGAACATTTAAAAGTCTAATTTTTGCAAAGTTTTAAAAGTTAAATTTTTAATCCACAAAAGGCTACTTTCTTTCATGCAGCTATAAGCGTCGTCACCAGCCACCTGGAATAAAGTAGGATAAAGTATTTTCCCATATTACAGGAGATATAGATGCAATTTTTAGAAAGTGAAAATGAAAAATTAACTTGTAAATTATGACATTCTTACCTATATTTGTAGGGAAAATAAGGCCCATATATTACACCTTTTCCTCTGGACTTCTTCGGGATGACCTGGGAAGAACAGAACATTCCCTGTAGAGATGAACAATGTATCGATTCATTACGAAATATCGATTTAACGCCTATATCACTAAATCGATTTAAGCTTATGTCGATTCTTACTAATGTCGACTTTACATCTATATCATTAAATTAATTTAAGTTTTAAGCTTACGTCGATTCTTGCTAATATCGATTTTACATTTATATCGCTAAATCGAATTAGAATAATTTTTGATGTATATATCATTTATTGTAGTGGTAACATTAGCGCAATCGTCATATCGAAACCAACTACGAATTATAGGAAAGCGAACATCGATTAATTTTGAGTGCCGATTTCTGACACGAAAAAGCTAACTAATATTTTGTTATTATTTACAGGTATTCAGTGACATGGTTCTATAGTTATGACTCTCGATCTTTTGACCTCTCAAGTAGAAAATATATCTATCATGTGACGTCTTATTTCGATTTTGGAATTTTGTATGAAAGTATTTAAGTTTTTCTTTTCTTTTCTTTTTTTTAAAAATAATTTTATGAAGTATAAATTTTTCATCAAAATAAAACACTTAAAAAATATTTATATTTCTATATTTTAAATTTAAATATACTATATAATGTTACATGCCTTAAAGTAAAAACATTCATTATATGTTAATATAATATCGATATATCGTTAAATTGAAATATAAAACTAGTTATATATCGCGACGTAAGATTTTAAACATCGTCCAGTCCTAATTCTCAGAACCTCTTGAGGAAGCCTTGGAGAGAAAGAATGCTTTATGGAAATGTATATTAGTATGCTCTGTATGAGTGTGCTATTAATTGTGGTGGAAAAAATCTTTAGTAAAAATCTATAGTAGTCATTAAATATCTATAGTAGACAGATTTTGATTTTGCTTACGCACATACACACATGCACATTCACCTCGTAAAAATTATAGATTACTAATAAATTATCGAGCACTTTAAAAATTTACTAGTTTATTTATTATTTTACGTATAATGGTATTCCCATAACTTTCAAGTTTATTGAAATGTAGAAGTGGACAGAAAAGCTTTAGATTTCAATCTTTATATTCAACACTAGGCATCTATAGCGATAAGCTGGATAGCGACCATCTAAAAGTTAACTGCCAAACAATTCCAGAAACCGCATAATCATTAAGAAACAGATTAGTTGAAAATCGACTATCTCCACCCGAAAAATTTTTCGTTACGATTTATTGACCATTCATTGAGATAGAATGATAAATAAAAATTGGAACTTAGTATTTATAAATTAAAAAAATTTTCAATGTTTTACAAACGAAAAGAAATTCTTGGAACGGAAACAATATTGCCAGCTCTTTCACCGTGCTGCAGCTCAACATTGCAAGCGCAAAGTTTTGAGGTATACGAAATTTGAACAAGTGTACAATTGCCAAAATGGTAGGAAATGGTTCGCAGTAACACCTTGCATCTCAATCATCACTGATACTGTCGTATCGTACAATCGGTAACAAAAGTGTCCGAACACTAGCAAAAATTCCTATTTAAAAAAAGTACACTTCATACGGTTTTGTTAAATAAATCCTTGTCGAATCCTGTTCTTAGTCAGCGTAAGAACATGATTCGATAAGGATTTATTTAACAAAACCATATGAAGCGTTCTTTTTTTACATAGGCATTTTTGCTAGTGTTCGGACACTTTTGTTACCGTCTGCAGATAACAATAAAAATTCCTCAC
The DNA here is from genome assembly GCA_963930645.1 of Salticus scenicus. Taxonomy (NCBI): domain Eukaryota; kingdom Metazoa; phylum Arthropoda; class Arachnida; order Araneae; family Salticidae; genus Salticus; species Salticus scenicus. The sequence goes on from OZ005650.1 coordinate 124,099,157, forward strand.
ACCGAAGGATATAACTAATGTAGAAAGTTTCAATGATTTTATTATTATTATTACTATTATTACTATTATCATTGATTTAGCAAAATTTTCTGTTTAAATGTACGATCTTTCCAAATTTTGTTGAAGGGAAATTAGATATTTTTATTTATTTATTTTTACTTCCATAATAAAAACAATCTTCCAAAGATTTAAGATAATAGTGTCTAAAGTTTACGATAAAAACTGTCTAAATGAATTGAATACAGATGGAAATGGTAATGGCGTTGAAGCCTTTTTAGTTCAAATTCAAAACTTACAAATGTAAAAATGGTTGTATCTGCATCCCTATGTTTAACGAAGGACGAAAAGAATATACGACTATATACAGAAGAATGCATTGACGGTGTAATGGTTTTTACTGTACCTGTTTGGAAAATATTTCATTACAAATAACCGATCATCAGCCACTGTATATTTTTTTGGGTTACTTGCAAAATAGACTTTAAAACTTTATTGTTTAGTAGGGGAGACCCGTGTACCTAGGGCCACCCCACTTTATTTGAATAATATTTAATTTTAAGTTTTAATACTCAATTGGGCGAGTAACAACATCAATTGCTACTTTTACAACTACTTTGGAACTTTTGAGGAGAAAGTTTTGACAAGTTGCATGTAGAAAACGAATTTACATGGTTTGAAGTAAAATTTTGCAGTTCATCTATTTTGCTATTTACAAAGGCAAGTCAAACATTTTTCTTTCATTTCTAGTGTATAATTTTGCTCGTTATATTGAGTAATAAATGAGATATTTAATTAGTCCTCTCTGCATGCCGATATTTTAGTGGAAGGCATTTTGAATGAAATTACCAAAATTTGTACCTAGGGCCACATGAATGCCTTGTACCTAGGGCCAGTGTGTTTGGACCTTTTAACACTTTCGCAACCGCATGTTTTTGTCTTTTTGACAGTAAGGTCTGCTTGTGGATGTTTTTATCATAAGTTTCAATTTTTCAAAACAGAATTTTTCGTATTCACATTTATATTACAAATGGATATGCATTATAATCATACTCTCTCTAATCAAAGTATTTGCATCCATAGTATACTGATTGTGCATATATGACTATTGTGTATATTTTTTTAGAAACAAATAACATACAAATTGCGAAAGAAACGCCCACTGGTGGAGTTTCATATTTTCAAATGACGTGTATCTACGTCAGCGGTCTCAAAAGTGTTAAGAAACACAGTACAGCCTATAGTAATTGGATGCTGGCAAACCCTGGTAAACCAATCACTATATATGACGTTGCTGAAAATGTTGGCAAGTCTTATCCGTCGGCCTATACTCCTGTAAACATTCTATCAGGCTTTCGTGTATCCGGCATATGGCCAGTGAGTCAAAACACATTCAATAAGGATGAATATTTAAGTTCAAATGTGACTGAAAGACAAGATCCCTCCATAAATTTAAAAAAAAAAAAAAAAGAGATTTTTCCAGGATGAAAGTGAACCAACAATGATAGAACTGGATGTCTCTGTTTCGTGTCCTGTTGAAATTTCGAAACTTTCAACATCTAACATCTTTTCATGTGCCATGCTTTAACAGGTACGAACCTAAGCAAAACCTCCAACATCAAAGAAAAGATGTGACCGAAAGCTAGAGAGATCTAGAAATCCAAGAGACACTCTAGAAAAAAAAAAAAAAAAAAAAAAAAAATTGAGAAAAAAAACTTCCTGTTAGAATATCCCAAGAAAAAAAGATAATAAAGTGAAAAATTTCGTGTTTCAAATTAAGGCAACAACATGATAGTGAAACCTCTCAAGTTGGATACCCCTCTAAGTTGGACGCTTTTTTCGGAACGGAATGTATCCATTAACATTATGTCTAACCCCTATAAGTTAGACACTTTTTCTTGGAACCGTAGGTGTCCAACTTAGAGAGGTTTTACTGTATTATATGATAAATAAATATATTACTTTATATTGTTTCTTTTATAAAATACATGTTTATATGCTTATTTTCTATGCATTACAAAGTGAAATCTAAATATTAGAGAATGGCCCTAGGTACAATGAGGTCTGGCCCCAGGTACAATGAGGGTGTTGTACCTAGGGCCACGAGAGAAGTTTTTTTAAAAACCTTCTATTTGTCAGAATTTATTATTTTAGGTATTTATATTAATCCCAATTGGAAGTAATTAGTCCTAAAGATATGTACATACCAGTTTGATAATTTTAAACAGGTTAAGGGCTCTGTTTTTGTTGGGCATTGAAAAAAAGCGGCCCTAGGTACACGGGTCTCCCCTATATATAAGTGAAACAAATCATGAAGACATCGAAATCCATTACAGGATGATGTTCTATATATCGATTTAAATTTTTAGAAAAGCTATGGTAAACCTGGCACTCCCGTGGTATAAGGAAATTTCTACAAATTGTACTACAGAGAGCCTCTAACACAATGGTTCTTAAAGAATGTGCCAGGGCGTACTGGTGTGTTCTAGAAGATTTGTGAATGTACGCTGTGATATTTTAGAGAAATATGTGTCCGGATATAAAAATAAATATAGTTACTTCATTGTACCATTTCATTATGGATGTATCACTCTTTATGTCATCGTATAATTTTGTTAACTAATAGCGGTTTTTCTTGCAAAAAACAGCCATTCGTACTTATGGTATTCTTATTTGTGTAGTTTTGTAGTAGTTTTGTAGTAGTCTTATTGCATTTATTATGTAGTTTCTTAATTTGAAAAATTTAAAGTGGGTGTTACGTCATTATTGATCCAGAGCTGCCAACCAAATCCGGCAATTTGTTAGAACCGCCCTTTTTCTTACACCAATTAATTTTTAGAGTAATTCTCTTCAAATATAGTTACGATGAATTAAGAAAACAAATACTCTAAAAATTAAGTGGTGTAGAAAAAGGGGCGGTACTAACAATTTGCCGGATTAAGTTGGCAGCTCTATTGATTTTTTACTTTTTTATTAAATAAATGCACTCGAATAAAATACTTAGATGTCTCAAACAGAAAAAGTGCTCTACTTAATAAATTGTTTCTAAAACTGAACAAAAAAGTTATTCACCAAAATCGCGGAGTATTCGAAAATAAAGTAAAAGTTACTTTCAACGTCATATTTGTGTGAATTAGGATTTTATATTCTCATCACAATTAAGTGCAATAAGATAGTTTTTTCTTTTTTAGGCAAAAAAATATGAGTTTTCCATTCAAGTAGTTAATATAATATATTTCTCAGAAATTTGTATATAGTACGCGTACACACATTTCTAGAATTTTAAATACGCCTACTTCAAAAATTTTCAGAGCCACTGTTGTAACAAATGATTAAGTTTTTTTTTATTTTTTTTTATTGAAAAATATTTTTAAAGATATGGTTGTCATCGGAAAAAAATGCAGAAATTCGTTGATGCGCCAGCAGAAGGAAATCTTGGATCCTTAAGAATATATGATAGAAATCATAGAATATTCTATAAGATTTTATAAAGTTTGAAATTAAACGCTTTTAATATTCCAAAAAATGCGAATGTAGAGTTTCCATCTTACAACATTCATTTGGGCGTCTAGAAAAATCAAGCCTGCAAAAAATCAGTGTGTACGATTCCAAAGACTTAATCCTGGAAACAAAAGGATGAATGCTTGCACTCAGTGCTGCCAGATTGAGGGAAATTTTTATTTAACTCCCACCACTAAATTTTAACTGTAACGGTTTTGTAATTACTTCGAAACATTTTTCACAGAAATCGTGTATATAATTAGATAACCGTTACAAGTAAAATTTAACGGTGGCAGTTGAATAAAAATTTCCCTCAAATCTGGCAGCGCTGCTTGCACTCACTGTTTCACTGGTTAGAGTCTTACCGAATACTGGAGTAGCCAAAGAAGCCAATTTCATGTTGATGCCACAAGATCAATAAAGATCGTAAATAACAATAGAAGACAATTGAGTGAGTGAGTGTGTTTTACGTCGCACTAGTGCTACGCAATACAATATGATAGATTTCGATCTAGAATCGTTCTCGAAGTTATGATATTCTTCAGTACCTGAACAATCGAATGGTGATGTTGTACCAATTTCAGATTAATTGATTTTCTGAGCGTTTTAGTTAAATGCTAATAGAGAACCTGCAAGGAGGGAGTCGTCAATAGCGAGTTTGCTTCTGATTGGCTTGAAAACGTTTTTTGACTATCATTCACATTTAAAAGTGTTTTTAATGGTTTTAAAGTACTATGCTCAAAACTATAGGATTATTATATTAAAGAAAACAAAAACAATATATGAATTTTTTTGTTGTTGGTATTCATTTGAGAAGTGCTCGAATTTTTCTACCAAATTCCAGTTTGGTAGAAAAATTGTCTGCTACAAGCATGGGACTTTAGATGACAAATAGAAAACATAACAAAGGAAATTTATCATACTGAATGTATTAACAATTTAATTATTTATTAATCAACGTTTTGTCCGTGTGTTTCGTTCCGTTCGTTAAATTTGTCATATTTTCATTCAAAGATCGGGCAGTGATAGTCTCGACAGTAGAGCGCCGAGTTCACAATTGAAGGATTGTGAGTTTGACACTTGAGCCGGCTAAAGATAATCGTTTATATTAATGATCGCTGGTGCAAGTAAAAACCATCGTGGCCGCAGTGTCCTCCATATTCCTATCCAAAATAATATCGCTGGGATTCACTTAAGTGGGGGAGCCATCCCCTTCGTGGTGTAATGACATGTCTCCGGGCCACTTTTAACCTTTAACGTTCACTACTTAATTTATTTTAAAAATTACTAAACTAATTTTAAAAATGGCTTTTGGACACATAGCTGATCATAAATATTTAAAAAATTAAAAATTAGCATTGTTTCTTTTCGAGAAATTTTCGGTTTGAAACATCTGTAAGTAAACCTTATTAAATTCAAATAATATTTAATTTAATAAATAAATCACTTTATAAGTAAACATTATCGGCAACAAAAACTCGTAAAAGTTGCATAGATCTCAACATTTCAATTTATTCCGGAGTATTTTAACCCTTTGCAGCGCAAGGTAATTCGGATAATTTAAATTACACTGCCACCGGAATTTATGAACATAATTAAAATAGAAGAAATTTTAAATTTTCACGTTAAAAAAAGGGTCTTTTCTGCTATGTTGTAAATGTAAATTTTTGCTAAAAAATTTCCGGGATGAGTTTTTGCACTTGAGAATTAAAATTAGGTGTTCCATCAGCGGGAACACTGCGGCTGAAAGGGTTAAGAGTGAGCCCCAGACTGTCGCCAATTGCCTATAGCGTGTAAGTGCGAAGTAAAATCCACTAAACTTCCACCTTCATGTAAAAATCTATCTAGTGAGAAATTTTTAATTAATTTTTTAAAATATTCTTTGGACACATCTCATGAATTATCCACAAACCAAATTTGGTTATAATCCGCTTGCTTATTTTAGTTGCAGGATTATTTATAGCGAAAGTTTTTTTATAACTAGCCTTACGGAAGAGAAAAGTCATAGGTGTACATTATCTCCCAATCACAACCAACAACCATATCACTACCTTATTGAAACAATAAACAAAAGCTAATTCTGTTTTTAGAATTATTTGAACTAGCGACGTGCTATGACAGCAAGAATCTATGACTTAAACGTTATGTTCCTGGCTTCTATCGATTGCTCATCTGCGCAGCACTAGTGCGACGTAAAACCCAACCAAACAACCAACCTTACTTCGAACAAAAAAGTCTAGTTTTGTCCTAATGAATCTACTGCAGAAGATAGACTGCAAGTTGTATATTTAAAATATGAATGTTCGTTTATTAACCTTTTTCCCTTTTATAAATCCTAGTTTTAAATTTTTTTCAGAACTTCCTTTAGTGTTTTCTGCTATTTTGCTGTATAAGTACCTCATACAGTACCTTTTGTGTAGGCAGTCTAGGAACATTCTACATTCATTTTGCCAGATCAAAGTAATTCTGACTTGAAAATGAGCATGTGCTGTTTTTATTGGCACATCCTTAAAAATGACATAATTAAACAGATAATAAGCATTATTTTATTTAAGTGCAATATATTAAGGATTTATAGATCAACCTTACATCTTTAACAATGTAGTTTTTATTTTATTTTATTTTTTTAGAAGAATGGTCTTGCCATCAAAATAAGGAAGAAATATTTACAGCACGTGGTGTCCAATGATAAAAAAAAAAAAAAAAATAAAATAAATAAATAAATAAATAAATAAAAGTAAAAAATGTCAATCTGTAGCGGTGTCATCTCACAGAGAGTATAACATAAGAACTTAGCAAAGAATAACTATGTTTGGCCCTTGGGTTAGTGTTAAAGGTCTCATCTATATATACAATTCGGAAGTTCTTGAGTTCTATTCCAATAATAACATATATCCTCTGGACGCAAATATGAAAACATAGCAAAACAATCACCATTCGGTAACAACAGATGGCAGCACATGCTCATTTTCACACATGACATTTTCAATTTTTTAGTACTGAAAAATGATAATATGACTTTTGAAAAGACGGATGTCTAAAAAATAAGCATATGTTGTATCATTTTAAGAAAAGGATGTACTTCACAAATAGCCTAAAAAATATTTCACAAAAACATCATACCTAATTGCCGATATTGCAGCATTGCGCTCATATACCTCGTTATAATGGTTTAGCTAACAATAACATTAAAAAGTGTGGGATCTGCGCATTTTTTAACTGTCAGTAAACAGAGATTCTATGACATTTTTGGACACGCAAATTAATAACTTTGTAAACTTTCGCAGAACACTAAAACAACTCAACTCAGCAGCTTTCACTGTTGACAAATCGGTTTTGTGTTGCTTGCAGATATGTATGCTTGTATCGTGTACACTGTAACGTCTTCCAAGCTACTAGTTCCATATTTAGAGACTTTTTTATGTAGTAGTCACCAATAATTTTGGGCTGTGATATTTGATATACATAATAGGCGATTAACTTTCGAAGTGATTAGGAAACCGCTAAAATTAAAATTTAATGATAGATATTGAATATTAAAAGTCCCTAGATTTGGCAAAACATTTCCAAGCTCCTCAAATAAACACCTTTACCCATTTTTTTTTCTTTTTTTTACCTTTTTTAAATTAAGTTAATCATTAACTTTGACTATTTTCTTGTGCAAATGATTTGTTGCCTTTAAAGTAATGTTGGAATTACCATAGCCGCCACAAAAGCTTAGAATTATCATAAATAATAAGAACATTGAATTAAGAATTGCATTACGACATATATATGTAGTTTTATTTTAATGTGATTCTATTTTTCTTTTCAATACCAATTCAAGGATATAGGTACCCTAAGTACTTTGCTTCCGCTAATTGGCAAATGATTACATCTTTTACCCATTAAAAAAAAAAAAAAAAAAAAAAAAAAAAAAAAATTAATAATAATAATAGTCCAATGCATTAACATGTAGAAACGTTCAAAAACATAATTGTATTATATTATAAGAAGATCATAACAGGAAACAAAGACAGTAAAAAGTCGACAGTTGGTATGTTTTGAAAAAGTTATTCTGAAACATAAATTAAAGTTTTATTAAAATCAGCTATTTTAGAAATAATCTTAAAATGGCAATTTGATGTATCCACTGAATTCTTTTAGTACAACAACGTGAAAAAAAAAGAAAAAGAAATAAAAGCACGTGGTATTATTAATCTAAAAATTTGCCAAATGAAAAAACAAATCTGCCAGAGCCATTCATGCAATTTAAAACATGTGGCTCACAAATCATTCCAGTATGAAAAAGATTACTCTGTCGAATCTTAAATCTTCAAATCACAGGCATTACGTAACGGGAGGCGAACCGGTTTTTCGTTTTTCGGACTGGTTCACGGCGAAGTAGCTAGAAAATGCGTTTCAGACGTGGCGAGACCGGATTACTCAAAAAACAAAAATGAAATAAAAAAAGTCGACTACGGAACTGCGTCAAGCGAACGACGAAAACAAACAATTTTCATTTCCGCTGTTCCGTAGTAGGGTTTTCTCTCTGACGTCAGAGATTTAGATCTTCGGAGCTTTTCGTATGTCGTCTAATGCAAGACTCGCATTGATGGACATTTTTAACCACATTTGTTTATGCTTGTGAGGATAGAAACAATTTAACTATTATTGCATACAGGACTGCTACAGAAGACTTTTCCATATTCTTTTCACACCACAATTTCCAAAAAATAAAATTTATAATATATTTTCTCAGGTAAATCAGCACTTTGCCTGCATAAGCTTATTATAAATTTTATGTTATTATTATTAATAATATTATTACATTCTATGGTAATTCATTTTTGAGTTATTTGAGATACAAAATCCATATCTCAAATCAGGATTACAATATTTCCTTATACTTTGTATAAGGAAGTAAAAAATTCCCATTTTAGTGCTGAGGATGCCCGTAGGATACACTTTCATCCTCAGAATATTTTGAAGATGCCCTGGGGAGAGAGGGTAGCTTCAAAAAGTCCTACATGCTAACGAAAACTGTTAAAAGTCTTTATGCATAACTAACAAATACCTACAGTTGGTAGCACTATAAACTTAGGAGACAGACTAATTTAAGACAAATAAGTTGAAAAGTTTCACAGATTTCTCCCCAAAATTTCAAAAGTCCTTTTCAAAATTCCCCACAAACATTCAGTCTCCAAAAAATCCCCCAAAATGTGGACAAAATCCCCAGTCTGGCAACACTGTAGGGAATTGCCAAGTTGTTAAAAACTTTACACGCAAAAGAAGTTATGACCTGTTGGCGAATTTAATAGTTTTTTAATTTCCATGTTATATACAAGGCAAAGTAAGTTTTGTGTTTAATACTATGTTATAGACATAACCATACACACAAGGTTTCCGGCAGTTGTTTGATGCAGATTTTTAAGAGAGTGCCTAAGTTGAACACTATAAAAGTTTAATTATCTTTTGAGGAATGTAATACTACGCACTGTGTTATGTAGATTACATCAGTTGAATATGTACCAATTTTGATTACACTTGTTATGGGCCAAAAATGGACTTCTGGCATGTGTTGCTGTGAAAACCCTTATATTTCCTACTTACGAACAATGTAAAAAATGTTTTAGTTGTTATAAATGTTGATCTTAGGAAAAATTTCAATGAAACTTTCTCAAAAGGATCACAATTTTTGCGAGGCGTAACATTTTTTCTCTAGTTTTTCCTTTCCCTTTTTATGCTAAATGTAAAATTATAATACATTTTTAAGTCTTGCTGCACACATATTATCTACATTTTTAATGATATCATATACACCACATGAATATGTCTCTCCTCCAACCAAGTTTTTACTATTTAAAGCTTTCAAAATTTCACGCGTTTTACCAAACATATAAAAATATTTTTAAAAAAGTGACACATGTTATTTTAGATGGTAATATGCATCATTTTGTCATCAAAATCTGTTATATTTTCTTTTAAATACGTAGTACTACTTTATAAATAAAAACATTTTTAAAAGTATCAATACTGTTTGTTTAACTTCATGTAAATTTAAGTACATAACACACACTTTAATGAGCGAATACACGATCAAAGAGCAGAAACAAACAAAAGCAAATGTAAACAAAGTATCAGTGTTTGCCTTTTGGCGTATATTGGCCATGTCAGACATATATGTCTGACATGGCTCATGTAGAACTTCTTAGCGTCAGGCACATATGACTGACATGGCGATTAACGTGTTTTAATACTTGTTGTATGTTGTTTGGATGCGTCAGACATATAAGACTGACACGGCTTGTCGAGAAAAAAAGTTTTAATATAGGTCCATGTCAGTCATATATGTGTGACATAAAAAATAGTGTTTTCCGGGAATTTTGGCAAAAAAATTTTTTTTCTGTGATACATTAAGTTTCCATGATACATTTTAAACTAAATTATCTAATAAAGTTACCATGGCCCATGTGAAAATTTTTCTGATATTATCGTGGCGATTAACGTGTTAATAGTTATACAAACGAATAAACATACTCGCCCCGTCGCGTCGGGCCATTTGTTTGGACATTAGTGATATTTTAAAATTCATTACTTCATTAAAGTCCAAATGTCTGACAACATACTTTTGAATTTTTCTTAGAAGCAAGTTTTATAAATGCATTAGCAGTATTTTTAATTAAATCTGTCATTAATGTTGTGAGATATTTTATATAATATAAAATGCAGCTATAAAATAACGTGCTATAAAATAACGTATTTCAGATATTCATATATATATATATATATATAAGTATATAATTAAACATATTTCCCGAAAAAAAAAAAAAAAATAAGTGTGAAGGATGGTTTAGTACAATTAATCTTACTTCAGTGGTCAGTCTCTTAGGAAATCCTATCCGTCTACTTCGCTAAATTGGTAATTAAGGTGTTTGAGAAACCAGGAAAATTGCCAAATATTTCCTGTCGACTAAGTCCTCAGGACAATGTCGCAAATCATTAAAAGTAAATAAGGATTTAACTCTGTCTAGGAAACCACAATTTATCTTTCCATTTTTGTGAATGATAAAGAATTTATTAATGTTTAAAATCCCTTCATACAGGTCGTATGAGGATAAGATAATAATTAAGAACTTTATGATCAAGAATACACACATCAATGCAAGCCTTCAGTTGAAGGCGCATAAATATTTTGGAATGCTTATGAATAGATGTGGATAATGGTTTCAGGGATGGAGCACAAAGAATTCATACCACAATCAATGTAAATGCGGAAGAATTCATACCACAATCAATGTAAATGCGGAAGAATTCATACCACAATCAATGTAAGAAAATTTCAACTTCTTAAATCAACGATATTATAGGTAGAGAAATTTCTTAAACAGATTCCGGTATGAATTCTGCGCCCGTGTTCCACCCCTGTAGATTTAAACTGTTAATTTTTCGCTTCTAATCAATGAACAAAACTGCAATCCCCTGATAGTGTAGATTGAGTCTTGGAACACATGTTAGCTGAAGGAAATAGTCTACACCAATTCTATACTTAAGGTTTTGATGCCGGGTTTTACATCAGCTCGCATTCCAAGTAAGTCTGCTGGTGGTTTCTCAGATCACTTGATATTTTAAAATCTTTTATTAACTTCATTAAAACTCGATGAAACGTTCCACTAGTCCGTTTGAATGTGGATGTAAGGAGATCATTCAAATTCGGGTTTTTTTTTTTTTTAATTTTGCAAACTTTTTGAAAAGGGCTGATTAGAACTGTCGACCTTGTTAGTTATTACTGCGGCAAATCAACAGAGCCATGAAGTGCAACCAAAATAATTTCACAACAAAATGATTCAACAGTTATACCAGATGACGGAATTATCTCTGATCATCTACATGTAGCTTTTGCATTGGTTAGACAGCATAATTTTAGGTCTGATGGAGGTAATTTTCAGTCAGTGAAATTTTACATTTTACAAATTCAAAATAAAATATTAAGAATAAAAAATAAATAAATAAATAAATAATAAAATGAAAAATAATTTTTAGAAAACGATAACTAATTTAACAGCTGTGAATTTTTTTAATGTGAAAATGGAATTAAAACGTATATATTAGTTAATAAGTTATAATGGGGACCAAATTTTCAATAGAATAACGTTGGATTTGGCTTCCGGTGACGATAAATAGAGAGTTTCCTTAAGCTAATTTACTCGAGTGTAAGGCAAATTGGAAATATCCGCAATAGCTTGTTTGTTCCACGCCATAAATAAAGTTGTTCAAACGATAGCAAATATGTTTAAAATTTGCTCATCTTTATTAGGTAGATTTATGTATAATTCTTTATCAACTTCGAATTTATATATTACTACATTCATCTGATATAAATTAAGATCTAGTTCACAGCAACAAAAATACGGAAGCGTATTTAACTATACATTACAGAGGGTGAGAGGGTTTTTTCATATTAAGTATCGTATTTTTAAGAGTATTCCTTATCCTTTACCAGGTAATGTACTTTAACTTAAGGCACGTCAAATATGGTACGTTTCGTAAATTTAACCTTAAATTTTTCATTTTTTTCATTTGTTTTATATTTTGTTCTAAATATCTATGGTCACGTTTTTTTTTTCTTCTGAATGACAAATTACAATCAGTTTTGGCATTATTTTTTTTTAAGTGTTATTATTTCAAGTACGTATTTCCACAGGGCTCCATAATTTGAATGTGTTTCAGGGCCAGAAGGCTTGGTATGTATTAGCTTAATGTACAATGTAATTGTCATTATTTGGTTTGAACTATTCTTATAATTCTTCTCTATTTCCATTTTTGGAAACTAATTCCTAGACCTCCGTTGCTCCTCGATCGGTTTTCGGTTGTACATTACAATGTATTTTCTAGGAATTCATTTTCAAGGAATGTAACATCTTTAGGTATGCGCACACTTTTCATGATGGAGTCGTAGATATAACATCCTTTTGATATTTAGAATTGCTAACAAATGTTTCTTCTTCTGATTCTACATGAAATTTCTTTTTATAAGCATATGGAATTTGTTCCTTTTAGCCAAATATTATAAGATTCAGGCCTCACAGTGTTCTTAAAAGTTTGCACCTAATTTTATTATATTTCCACCATTATCTTAAAACGATTTAAATATTCAAGAAAATCTTCGTTTTGACGACAGTAGTGACAATGTAATAAAATGAAAATAAAATTTTAGGAACGCTGACTATTAGAAAAATCTGTTTTGCTCAACCAGTCTTCTTGAGAAATAAATCATTAATTTTAAAGCTTTAGGGTAGTAGGTGTTCGGTTTTTTAGATAATTTGCTATATTTATAGTTTATTCAAAATGCTTTTTGTCTAGAGCTGCATTTAATAACATAGTACAAGCTTTGTCTATTAAAGTTCTGTTTAGAGGTCTAGAGATCCACTCTGCTGAGGTGATCTAACAAAACTTGTGCATGCAGGAAATAACAAATTTTTACATAGATTAAAAGAAAAAAAATGAAGAAGAAGAAGAAGGAAAGTTACAAAATGAAGGGAGAAAGAATGAACAACAATGTTACACTATTTTAGCACGTGTAAGACTTTTAATATTTTGTTCCCCATTTATTATAAGATGTCTGCGGATAGAGATTTCAAAATAAATTATCCATGGGGACAACAAACTACGCATTTATTTATGTATATAACATTATAGATAGTTCGTGGTTACAAAAGTGCCTGAAAGAGTGTGGTTGACAATGAAATGCTGAGATGGTTAAAATGTATGAAGTAGTTTTTTTCATAAATATATAACAATTGTTTTTTATTTGGTAAACCTTAAGCTAAAACGGAAAGAAATAATCTGGATCCTTTCTGCCGACTATCCGACACAGGATACAGTTGATTTTGTAACGCATTTCCGCCAAAATTTCTTTGAAATCTTTTTATAATCGTATCCCAGATATGGAAGAAAACTGGATCAAGGAAGGAAATGATGTGTCCTTAACATGTTATGTCATCGGATGTGGATTTGCATATCTCGAGAAACGGAAACATCCTAATAAATTGTTTACTAAATATGCTATCCTTATAAATAAATAAAACATCCAGTTGTAAATAATTAATTAAATACAACTCAAATATGCAACAAAAATAAGTTCTGTAGACAGGGTTTATCATTCTTGAAACACATCAGCAGGTGTGTGTTTTAATTGAACAACTGTTATATTCAGCAGCTCTTCCATATTTTAAAGCACTAATACTCAAAACACGAATAGGTTTTAAGGGTTTGTTAATAACTCAGGTGATCCACTATCTAAACAAATTTAATTTTAACTGTTATCGACTACTTAATTTGTTGATCAATTATGTTTCTTCCTTATTAAATGGAATACTCTGCGTAAAAAAAGTGGAAGGACACTATATATTTTTAGGAAAAAAAAAAAAAAAAAAAAAAAAAAAGGAAATATTTTATTTTTAATCAAATTATTTTTATGAGTAACGTTTTGTAGATCATTTAACAAGAAAATATATGTAATTATTGTGATATTCAAAAATAAAATATTAAAAACAACACAAATAGTTTTTCTCATTTGGAACTCTGTAAAAGAAGTAGAAGGACAGTAATACAATTATAAGATACAAGCGATATTAGTAAGGAATATTCTTCCCATTAGCTTTTATAACTTCGAATATCCTATTTGATAATGAATCATGCAAAGATTGGATGTCTGTTTGGCAAAAATTGTCCCATGAGCTATTCAAATGTTATTGAAGATCAGTAAGGGACTCAAACTACTTTCTACCAGCATATTCTTGAAGAACAAGCATCGCCCAGATGTTTTCCACTATGCTAAGATCAGGGCTTTTAGCTGACTGTATTAAAATTTGCACCTTATATGCTGCAAACTAATTTTTAATTTCGTTAGTGGTGCCAATGGAGGCTTCATCTAGTTGAAACATCCGCTCTTTTCCTCCTAATTCAGAGCCATAAGGAAGAAACTCAGAATTCAGTACTTCAATATAGTCTGTATATTTCCGCCTGCCACTGAAAAAGATCAGACCTGTTCTTCTTCCATATCCAATTGCTTACCAGACCATTTACCTCCCCCCCCTCCCTATTTTTCGAGTTGAATAAAATTCTTCTGCATTTTTCAGACAATGCTAGTAGTATTGATAAACATCTGGATCGTCTAAGTTAAACTTCTTCTCGTTTGAAAATGTTACTGAAGTCCCATATGAGATCCAAGGCATGTGTCCCTTATACAAGCTAAACGTTTATCAATATGCATTTTTATCATTTTGGATGATGCTTCCACCTTTTGAAGATAAATTTTTATTTTAATTGTGTTTTGACTTTCAGCTTTTTCAATACTTCCACTGCTTTTTGTAGATTTCTTTCATTGCGAGGTTTTAAATTTTTAGGCCTACCAATCTTATTTCTTTTCGTATTTCTGCCTGACTTTCTGATAAAGTTAGAAACTGTATTGATGATGACGTGCTGACAAGCAATCTGTCTAACACTTTTATCATCATTTTTATATGCAACAGTTCGGCCCTTTTGAAAACCATCTAAAGTTAATCCTCTAGGCAGTTTCAAATTAAAATAACAATGCAGTTTTTAACAATGCAGTTTTCCTCAACAAAAGCAGCTAAAGAAAATTGTATATATACTTTTTTACTCGTGCACTATTCATATTCATTAAATAACAAATTGTGGCAGGTGTCCTTCTACATTTTTTATACTCTCGAAATCATGAATACTAGTTTTTCTAAAGTTCACTAATTAACATTAAAGGTAGACATTTTTACTTCAAATTAAAGAAAACTTCGTAAAAAAAAAAAAAAAAAAAAAAAAAACCTGCATAAGAATTTTATAGTCAGGATAAAAATACAAAAAATAATTTACAAAGACCGACTGTCTTTCTACTTTTTTTTAGGCAGTGCATTCTCTTGATTAGTTTAACATTGTGGTTTAAATAAAATGGAGTGAAAAAAAAGTATATCAAGCTACCTTTAGTTAAATGTATCATCAATTGTGTCACTTCATTCTAATTTGTTTAGATTGCATTTTTATCTATTAGCAAATGTAAAATATTTTTAATATTTATTTATTTATTTATTTTTAAGAAAACGACAGCATATCTTATGCTATTTTTAAATGAAAATTCTAATTTATTTTATAATGTTAAATTTATTTCGAGAAATTCTTATTTATTAACAGATGAAAAATCATCGAAAATTTGATTTATAAATTACATAAAAAGATAGTTTATATAAACTAGCAGGCTACTCCCGCTTCGCTGGTCTCTAAATTTAAATGAATTTTCAAAAGAATTGAATCCCTATTCATATCATATTTTGGGCTTTGTAACGTAATTAAACATTTCTTTTAAGGTCAAAAATTCAACATTACATATTAAATTAAATTAAATATTTCTTCCGTTTTGCTCTCGTTTTGAAACAAAGATCTATCGTCTTATGTGAATGATTCTCAAGAATGAATCAACAATTGTTTAGATATTTAATGGATTATGTACGGGAAATAAGTACGCTGTAATTTAAAAATTGCAGCTCTTAGAACTTCAAAACTGATAATTTTTGAAAAGTTATTGATTATTCTTTGACATTAGACTCTGTTTTGTTTAATATTAGACTCTTATTTTAAGATAAAAGCAATCGAATGATATCGCGTTGTGAAACTTTGCAACGTAATATTTTTAAATCTAATAACTTGATGTATATAGTGCCCTCACAAAAAACGAACAGTTTTTAGAGCTCTTTTAAAAAAGTATAACATCTATGCTGTATTAAAAAAAAAAAAAAAATCATCAATTTTTACTGAAAAAAAATGGCCGACCTTCATTAAAAGCAATTGAATGATATCGCGTTCTAAAACTTTGCAACGTAGTATCTTTAAATCTAATAACTTGATGTATATAGTGTCCTCGCAAAAAAAAAAAAAAAAAAAAAAAAAAAAAAAAAAAACAGTTTTTTGAGCTCTTTTAAAAAAGTATAACACTACGCAGTATCTTTTTTAAAAAATTCATTAGTTTTTACTAAAAAAATGGCCGACTTTCATCACCAAAGTAGTTAAATCTAGACCAATCAAAAAATGGGAGTGGGCTGCCCGGATGTGTTCCGACGACAAACTCTTTGCTTTACATTTCAGTTTTATCTACACTGAAAGTCCGAAAAAAAAGGAAGAATTATTTATTTATTAGACTACAAGGGCTATTGCTTTCAGTCTGCAATAAAAGCGTTGCCACATTTCAGTGGAACTCCTGGAATAAAGTAGGAAGAAACCCATTCCCATGTTATGGGATAGAGTTATAGTTGTTTAACTTCTGGAAGGTGAAAATGAAGAAATTAATTTTATTATATATATTTACAATACATTTGTTATGTGTATGATACAAATCCGTATCATAGCAAAAAACAAGTAATTTTATTGTATATATTTACACAACGTGTGTTATATGTATGAAAAAAATCTACGTTACAGTAAAAAACAAGAAAGTAAAATCATACATCACATATAAATTTTAAAAATTTTCTCGATGTTTGTAATTTTTTTTTTTTTTTTTAGAAAGAAACGGTCACTGTGGCTGAAACTTCTAAGATTTCAATTTTACTTATACATACATTTAGTGAGTTCTTCTGTCATTTAATACACATATATCACAACATTTTAAAATTTGGTGGCAATAATTATAACTAAGACTCATATATTTGTCAGATTGGAGAGTTGGAAAAGTATGCCAGATGCGTGTCAAGATGACAAGTCTTACTAATTTGTTTAATTCATAAGCGAATAAACAGCATCAGTGCCATAAAAATTTTAAAAGTTCCTTAGCAAAGAACCTCAAAACTGATCAACTCACAAAAAATTGTAAGTCGAAAAAAAAAAAAAAAAAAATCACTTCACCAATGATAACCACTTTCCAATAGGTCAATTTGTTTGAGGTGGGTCAATGCATTTTTACTTCATTAAGAAAGAATAACCTGAATATATAGCAATTGCTTCAGAGTGTTATGATCAGGATATAAGAAATTGTGAAAGATTATTTTAAATATTAAGTAATTATTTACAAATTAATTTAATATTAAAAATGCCCAAATTTATCAAAAGTTCATATTTATATAATTATATATTTTTACTTGAATCGTTATTACTTAAAACGAAAATAAATAATTTTCAATAAAGCCTGTCCCTTCTGACAGCCAAATGTTTAGCGCTTTGATTGCAAGGTGTCATATTCGAATCTTGATTCAGGCTTGGTTGTTCGTTGTGGTTCAGAATGCACTTTAAGCCGTAGGTCCCACTCTAATAATCCATTATGTGTCAAAATTGGCTTTAGAGAGATATCCCAAATATCAAGCAATTAACCCCTAATAAAGGCTTTTGCCTTAAAATAGATAGAGCCTAATAAGATTTTTTTTTCTAACCTTTTTCAAATATTTATTCTGGCTCAAACAAAGTTTCTTTATTACAATATTGCTCATTTATAAAACTTTTCGTAAATCTTTTACCTTTGCAATTTTCAAAATTTTCTTGATTTTCAGAAATATCATTCTGATTTTTATTCGACATACATTGTTTCTGGGGGTCACCGAAGCGCAGGAACCATCTTCTCCGTGGAGAATCAAAATTATAATGGCATGTCTCCGAACTACCTTTAGGGGTGAGTCCGAGACTATCGCCAATTGCCCATAGCTTAGTAATAGTGCTGCGTAAAAACCACCCAACCAATCAACGTACATTGGATTTTCTTCCGTGGGATTCGCTATCAGCAATGTCATTTTCGCTTTACTTATTTTTCAACCACGTTTCTTGCGACCATGGAAGCCTCTACACAAGTTCAGTTTTAAAATAAGGGTGATAATCTTGTGTTTGAGTGAAAAAAAGCGAAAAGGGAACGCCGAATGATTGGACGTTTACGCAATCCCCCCCCCCCCCCTGTAAGTCAATTTGCCACCCCTCCAAGCCTCTGGAATCGTTCTCAATGATTCTTAATATTGCTATATTTTAATGCTAATCTATTCAAATTTTCATAATTCTTAGACACTGATTTAAAGAAAAAGACTTATAACAGTCCCCCAATTTCTTAAACGAAAAAATAAAATACATTTCAATTTATTTATTTATTTATTTTTTAATATTTTCTCCCTTTAAAACTCGCTTAGTCATTTGAAGCTTTCTTTAATTAAACTTGCATGTTGCGGCTATCATCCCAAAACTTTCTTCTACATCATTTTATATAACAGAATCATTTACTGGTTAACATTACAAAAATTTAATCATAACTTCTTATACTAAAGAATTTACATGTGCAATTCACTACAATTTTAAATAATAGATGCTGATATGTAGCAATATGAAAATCACAGAAAGTGAATAATAGCAGTGCCTCCTCTCGGCTGGAAGAAATCCAAATTGACACCACATTCTTTTCCATAATGCAATGTCCATATCACATATTAAGTTTGGGATATTTATATGCTGTAGAAGTTGATATACAGCCTTCGCGTACACGAGGAAAATTGCAGCATAGCAGCGTTACCTGTCGGATGGTATACATCTTAATTGATTCAACATAGTTTTTCATGATGGCCCTCCCACATAAGATGTTTTGTGCAATTATACTCTATAGAAGTTGAGATGTAGCTTTCTGTAAATGGGAGAAATCTCCACTTAAGACTGTACATCATTCATATTCCCTCTTTTTCTTTTTTTTTCCTTCCCATGTTATCCAATGGAGTTTTCAATGCTTCATCAGAAAAGAAATTTTTTGAATTCTATTTTTAAAATATTTCTCTTCAAATAGGTCGCCTTTTAGCTTAGTGAACAATGTTTAAAAAAATTAATTTAAATATTTTGTTTAGAAATTGAAATTTAGAGTCCTAAATTTACTTAATGAAAAAAATTTTTAAATTTATTTTTTCAAAAATTGCTCACTAAGCTAAAAAGCGACGTATTCAAAGAATAATATTTAAAAAACAGAATTCAAAAACTTCATTTTTGAATGAGATATCCTTATAAAACGAAGCGACAAGAATCCCATAGGATAACATAGAAAGGGGCAAAAAGGAGAATATGACTAAAATATTAAAAGTTGCTAAATACCATTTTATTACACGGCGTAACTGAATACAATATTTTATGAAATTCTCTACATTAGTTTTTGATCTAGAGCTGCCACAAATTTTTTTTTGTGATAAACACTCACACAGAAATTTTCTAAAGATGGTCAGATTGTGAGTGCTCAGGACATCTCAAAACGCACAAATTTATCGAAAAGTAGAAGCCGAGAAATTTTAACTATTCTATATAATATATATATTGACATATCTAATTTTAATGTAATTTCTTTTGGTTGAGGTTTTTAAGATAAAAGATGCAGGAGACATGGATGCAAAATTTAAAATCATTATCCTTTAAACTTTTTTAAACCTGTCATTCGCGTAAACTAAAAAAATACATGTAGTGTAACCGTAGTTTATAATTAGATATTCCATCAGAAATAACATTGTAAAATAATGCAATTGTAGTCATAAAAACCTTAATTTTTAACACAATTTTCTATAGTTTTTTCAAAATGTTAAAATAAAGATTAGCAATCTAATGCCCCCCCCCCCCCCACACACACACACAAAAAAAAAAAAAAAAAAAAAAAGAGGGGTTATCTACTTTTTTTATGTAACTTGTTTTGTATTTGAAGAATAAATATTATTACTGTTAAATTTTATACCCACTAGATATTATTTAGAACTAAATCTTAAAACTAGACATTATTTAACCTTGGAAATTAAAAATTTTCCACCACGTCCTTCCTTTTCTTTCTTTCTTTCTTTTTTTTTTTTCGCAGTTGATGTTTTGTTTAGAATGTTTGTAATATTACAGTGCTAAAATAACCTTTCCCCTTAAGGCAACTTTGTGACTCTGAGACATTACATAATTATATATATATATATATATATATATACAGCCACAATATAATTTCCGAGCGGCGGAGGACATTGTATTTCGAGACCGTTAATAAGCAGTGTCTGAAGTCTTTCGTAGAGGCGGAGAAAATTATTTTGTTGCTTTGCTTCAAAGCTTTTACTTTAAGTCAAGATTTTTTACCGCTTAAAAAAAGAAAAAGAAAAAAGGAGGCCAAAAAATTTATTTGAAAATAAAATGAATGTAGACTGACTAGTTGGACTGGATTTATTAGGCGTTTGCAAACTTGTCATTGTCCGGATCAACCTTGAAGTTCTAGAGTTTATTGTCATGCAAAGTTTCATCTGCATTATGTATTCTTTTAATAGTTTCTTAGGTATTATTTTTTTGCGGCGAGTGTTGAAATCAGCCACTTTTTGCAGGATAAAATTTTGCATCTCTAAGGTGAACATACGTTTAGAATTCTGAAGAAGGAAAAAATTAAATTGTAGTCCACTAGTAAGTAATCCATCAGTTGTAGCTATAAAAACCTTAATTTTTGACACAATTTTCTATAGTTTTTTCCATAATGTTAAAATAAAGAATCTGGATAAAGAATAAAGAATCCATAATGTTAAAATAAAGAATATGTTAAAATGTCTGGAAATTTCGTACATTCTACGAAATTTCCAGAAGAGATATTTTGTTAATCTACAGCATTAGATTCAGTTAATGATGTCTTTTTTAAAACTTAAACAAGAAAGAAAAATCATAAGGTTTGCATAGATTATAAAGACTTTCCAACTGTACGTAGCCGTTACTTTGCTTAACCTTCAAATGCACTTTATCATAAAATACATTTTGTTTTTCGTAGTGGAAGAAGAACACTTTTTAAAATTTATGGCTTTACTTAAATAATAATAATAATAAATAATAATACAGTAGATTGTTTTTGTGTAGTACCATAACCTCCTAAACTAGATGCCTTTCGCGTGGCTCAGAAACTTGGCAACAGTTCAAGCGGAAGACAGCGTCACCTAGTACAGATTGAGCAACTTTTTTATTCAACTGTCACCAATAATTTTAAGGAGTGATATATGATAGATATCATTGACGTTTCTTCGATTCTATTCGCCTTTTATGTATATCAAATCCTACTTTTAAAATTTTTTGGGGACTGTTGAATAACAAAAGTCGCGAAATCTGTACCAGGTGGCGATGTCTACCGCTTGAACAATTGCCAAGTTTCCGAACCACGCGGAAGGCATCTAGTTTAGAAGGCTATGGTAGTACAGTACATTGTACAAAAGCACTAAGGCTACAAAAATATGTTTTGTTCTCAACCATGGAGAAAGGAATCTCACAAACGCA
Source organism: Salticus scenicus (assembly GCA_963930645.1). Classification (NCBI taxonomy): domain Eukaryota; kingdom Metazoa; phylum Arthropoda; class Arachnida; order Araneae; family Salticidae; genus Salticus; species Salticus scenicus. The sequence goes on from OZ005650.1 coordinate 124,120,913, forward strand.
TCTTTATAGTTTTAGTTCTATAGAGAAGTCCTTAAAAAAGGGTTGTTTCTGTGTAGCCCTGTATATCTTCTAAAATTTGTATACTACCATATAGTGTAATAATAACAATAATAATAAAAAAAAAAAACTCATAATAATTAAAATTTACATTAAACAATTTTCGCTTATGTTGTATAATGCATTTGAACAATTTTGTGGGAGCCTTTTAAGCCAATCATTGATGCTAATCATATCAAATCTACAGGAAAAATGGTATTATGTATCTTAATAATGTATATTAATTTCTTTATGTTGTATACAGTGTTAAGATATTAAAATATGCTTTAAAAAAATAACTTCTCTTTGACCCCATAAAGTAAAAGAAATCTAATTCAATCTAATTTTCAGAGACAGTGAGAATTTCTCTAATTGAATAACTCGTTAAAATATCTGCAATGTTCTTAGAGATATTTAATATTGCCATTTCTAGTTTTTGCTTAATTACTATTTGATAGTAGTATATGTAAATATTTTTATAATAATAATAATAATAAATCTTATCTTTTTCTACTATTTTTCGGTTAATCCACATTACATTTATTTCTTTACCATCCTTTCGTAATAAAACGAAGAGTAATTTATTCAATTGGAAAAAATTAGATCTACCACTAAATATAACCTTTGCTTACTAAGCTTTGCAAACATCTAATCTTAAGAAAATATATTAATCGGATAAATTTTGCAAATAAAGAAGAAATAAACCTGCATATCAAAATTTTCAATTATAATTTAATTTTGAATAAGTTTTTAAAGTTCTTGATCTGTAAGTATTTAAATTGTTCTTCTACTTCAAGATACAATTGATGCAATAGAAGATTACATTTATATTATATTTAGCATCCGAAGATACTTTGTAAATAAAATTAATCAAAAATGATATACATTTTCTTAACAATAATAATTTAACACGTAGTGAAGGTGAAGCAATTTTAATTATATGATGGCAACCTTTTTTATTTTCAAAGTATTTTCACAATGAATGTACAATCAGTTTGTTTTCTTATCACAATGAGAGTCACCTCGGTACACGGATGGTAGAGCACCGAGCTCGTAATCGAAGGAGCAATCTTTCGATTACGAGACTTGGTATATAGTACAAAATGGAAATGGTGAAGACCATCTTGTACATTAATGATGACTGGTACACATAAACTTCGTCGTGTGTGCATTGTCCTCCATGTTTCATAAAATAAATACCCTTAGAAGTTACCGTAGGAGGAAACAATCTTCTTTGTAGAGGATCAAAATTGTGATGACATGCTTCCGTATTACCAAGAAGTGAATACCAGACAGTCGATAGTTGCTTATTGCATAGCTCTAGTCTATTGCGACAGAAAATCCCCTCAAAGACTGAGATTTAATTTCTTTAAGACTCTAGAGCAGGCCTGTCCAACCCAAAACACTTGGTGGGCCGCATTGGAAATCTATTTTATTAATTCGGGCCGCACCGTGTGTATACAGTAAAAAAAGCTCCCCTCCCGCCCTTCTTTCCCTACTAATTTCGTCATAAATTAGTATAGAGACATTCGGCTGGTGCCGATCGATAAGTAATAAGGCTTATTTAGAACGGTTTAGTTAGATTTTGCTTAAGGGGGTACTTACATATTAAAACTAGCATCAACTTCATTTTTTTCAAAGGCAAATCCCAAATTCAACAAGCTTTTTGGATTATTTGGATCAAATCAGCCCAGAAGATGGTATAGTTTACATGTTTCTTTCAATTTTTCACATAATTTGTTCAAATACAGCGATGCTCATATTTTCCCCAAAAATTAATTGAAATTCCATTTCATCATCATTACATATGCATATGTGCATATATGTTTTTGAGTATATGATTCATGTATGTATATACTTTTTCCGGGGAAGGGCAGGGTGAAAATTAGAAGCAGAATACATTAATTTAAATAATTTTCATTCACAAGCTAACAATAGAATCGTGAAAAATTGATGACTATATATTAAAACTATAATAAAAAGAATGAATAATGGATCTAATAATATTTCATTACAACAGTTTTTTAGCTACCATTATCGTTGAAAGATATTCGAATGATCGTTGAAAGATATTCGAAAAGTCTGAACGTATTTATTAATATTTGATCCGTTAACCAAAGTTGTCACACTAAATATCGTTAGCCTCCTCGCGGGCCGCATGCGGCCTTTCGGGCCGCGGGTTGGCCACCCCTGCTCTAGAGCATAGTTGCAGCAGACTCTAGAAGCATAGCCAACTCTAGCACATTTTTGCTACTGGGAAATTTTAACAGAATTTTTTAAATACATTTCTGTAACAGTTTTCACTGATTAAAAAATATAAAAATTTCTATTAAATTTTTTTGGAGCTAAAGAGGACTAAAGTTGACAATTATACTCTAGAACAATAGGAAACAAAAGAGGAGATGGTGTTAGAAAACATTTCTGAGATCTTGCAAATCCTGAATTAAAACAAAGTGCTAGATTCCCCCCCCCCCTAGAAATTAGTTCTAATACTTCAGTAGATACAAAATCTCAATAAATTATGGAGGTAAACGGCAACGTGTACTCTACTAAGGATAATTACAATTACAACAACATTGAGAGCTTTTCTTTCTTTCTTTTTTTTTTTTTTTTTTTTAATGGGGCTCATCAAATTGTTCCCCTACAATATTGCAAGGGAATTTCGTTCATAAAATGGTGCAAATAAAAGTTTTGTCTTCCAAACTTACGAATAAATAACACGTGCATTCTGATCACATGCTCTTACACCACCAATGGCATTCAGGAAGGGCGACGCCCTCTCCAAGAATACGAAGGATACGCGCTACGCTATCGTATTTAGATAAGCAAGACGAAGCTCAGTTGGTTTCCTTTTCAAATGAATTACCTTTTTCTTTACTAGCTACTCAACGACCTAATTTTAGAGGTGAAAGAGAGAAAAAAAAAAAAAAAATACCGGATGCCTGTACGTTAAAACTGGCTCCATTACATTTCTTGCTCAACAATATGTGATGCAATAATTTTTTCTTATTCGTTTCCATCTTTAAATTTCTTAAATAGATTTTACATTATTTTTTGCGAAGATTATTTATAGTAAGCCGTTTATCACTGGGGGCCAGATTACTCCATAGATTGTAATGCTTTCTTCGAATTTTAATAATGCTTTGCAGTTTTTGTTATTCATAAATCAAAAACAAAAGTGTTTTATTTTGTTATCTTCATGTTTCTTTAAACTGTTTTATTTCGTAATTTGTGACATGAATGAATGAACAAACATACATAAAATAGAAACGTTTTGTTTCTACAAATATTCCTTTGTAATATGTCTATAACGAAACTGATATTTTAATGTCAACAAAGAAAATCTATATTTCATTTGTAAAAAATACAAAATTGTAATTAGGTCACTGACAGAGCTGTCAACCAATTCAGAAAATTTGTACCACTATCACCATTCTTTTAAAGTTTTCTTCGGTTTATTTAATTATAGACTTTTCGTTAAAATATAAAGTTGAATATTTCTATACAATTTTACTGGTATTAAAAAATCCAGCAGCTCGACTAGTCTGAACAGCTTCTTAACACTTTGATGTCCGCATATTTTCCTATTTCTGTTTGTAAGCAGTGTTGTTAGATTTTGCGATTTTTTTTATTCAAAACCACCACTAAATTTTAAATGTAGCGATTGCATAATGACATCGAAGATTAATCGTCTATTATGTGTACATCAAATATCGTTTCTGAAAAACATTGGTGACTATTTAATAAAAAGTCGCAAAATCTGGCAACACTGTTTGTAAACTCCGCCCATTGCATTTCTTCAAAACATTACATTATTTAGACCTGCTAACTATGCTAGTTTATCCGTAATGGTGTTAAGCCCCGCCCTTTCTTTACACTAGAATAGTTGTAGAGCAATAGTCTTCTTATTTAATCATGAGACCATATTGCTGAATATTACTCTACAAGTATTCTGGTGTGAAAAAAAGACGGGGCCTAATACCATTACGGTTAAACTAGCATAGTTAGCAGGTCTACATTATTTAACAAAAAAGATTTTTCGTATTTGTGTTCAAATCACTTAAATTTTATTCTCTGGAATCGATGGGACAATTGCCACTAAAGAATATATACACTGTGGCACTGAATGAGTAATCACGAATGCGCAATTAAAAAAAAAATAATAATAATAATAATGTATTATTTTAGGGGAACGCCTAATGGAGGGGCTAGTCTATTTAATGAAACAAGTTAATTCGTGACTGTTCAACAATCTGTTAATGTGTTGAATCTTTTATCAGAAGTTTAACATTATCAGGGGTAACACATTTACGTCATTTAAAACCAACCACCAGAATTTGAGAATAAGATTAGAAATAAAGAAATAAATGAATGTTTAGGTAGATTTTTTTTTTTTTTTTTTTTTAAATTCTTTGGGATAAGTTTTTTGCAATTTCGATTTCGTGGTATGAAGTGTGCCATGCAGCCCACGAAGTGTTTAAAGACACAAATTTTAGACTCTTCTCTACCGCATATGATTTTCCCGTTACCTCTATCACATCCCATGTAATTCTATGGTGAAGTTTGTCACTAGAATTATTCATTACTTATTATTATTTTTTTTTTTTTTTTAATTTCGGTTTCAAATTCAGAAAATTCACAACTATTATATTTGTTCTTGTTTTCCAAAATTTTATTTTTTAAATTTCTAATATTTTCAAGCTGTAAAATGCGAAAAAATACATTTAGCTCATTTTCGTTTTTTTTTTTTTTTTTTTTTTTAATGAAATATTAAAAATTAAAAATAATTAATTTTAATTTGTGAAATGAAGAACAGAATTAACGAATGTGATTATCTAAATGTGAAAACGAAATTAAGAAAAAATATATTAGGTGATGAATAATTCTAGTGACAAATTTCCCCGTAAAATAGCATAAGGTTTAGTTTTTGCATAGTGTGCAGGGTGGTTAATTTTCCTAACCACTATATATACAATATAAAGCAATTTTTGTCACAAAATACCCCTTTTATTTTAAGACGAATTTTTTTCTTAACAGTTTCGAGATCGCACGTTTTTATCTTTTTGACAGTAAGCTCCGCCTGTAGGCGTTATTTTTGTACTTACATTATTTTAAATCAATGTTTTCTGTATTCATATTTATAATAAAAAAAAGGATATACATTACAATTATATTCATTCTAATCAAAGTACTTCTATCATAGTACATTGATTGCACAGATGTGAATATTGGGCATATTCTTTAGGAATGAAATAACCTATGTACCAGAAAGAAACGCCCACTGGCGGAGTGGGCGTTTCAAATGGCGCGAATTCACTTCAGCGGCAGTGTTGCCAGACTTTGCGACTTTTTTATTCAATAGACACAAATCATTTTGAGAAGTGATATTTGATATATGTAATAGACAATTTAAATTGAAGAATAGTCGATTATATATATCAAATATCACTTCTCAAAATTATTGGTGACTATTGAATACACTTAACATAGTATCAGTTAAACTTTTTGCTTTTTGTTCAAGAATATTTAATGAAGTTTTGCTTTTAAATGTTACAAAACATTTTACAAGAAAAAAATGTGTATACATTTGCATTTTGAAATATAATATTTTGAATAAATGTAATATTTTAAGAGAGCGCATGTTATGTTTTAAGGTAAATTTATTTATTTATTATTTATATTTTTTCATTCATATTTTTATCTGTATGACTGTTGTAAAGGTAAGCCGTACGACGAGGCGCTGTATTATTTCGCTCCGTCTGGAAAAACACGTCATCTTTTGAAAATACAAAGGTTATTTTACAATTGTACCGTTCGATTTTCTGAACGCAAGATGTTGTTGTATAAGTATGTTTTACTATTCAAATTCTTTTTTTTCATCTTTATTTTTATTTATTTATTTATTTTTATTTATAATTGAATAAATTGTAATTTTCAGATTTGCCAAATTCCTTAATTTATTTTGGAGCACTTTTAGCCCCGCTTTTATTTTACACGACTTAATTTATAAAATAATTATAAAATAATTCTCTATAATACATAACTACGACAAAATTTTCTTGTAATAAAAATGGTATTAAAAAAAAAAAAAGCGGTTTAAAAATGATCCGGAATAAATTAAGGAACTTAGCAACTCTGTAAATGTCTTTCAAATATTTTTCATGTCAGAAAAACAATATCTGATTTTCTTTCAAAAATAACTTTGTTAATTTTACTGCCTAAATCTATTTCTTCAGTGGTCGTTGTCATCCTTGTCTTTTGACATCTACATTTATTTTCAAAAAGAGAAAATGCTTTTATTTAAAACTAAAATATTTTTTATGAAATGATCGTATTAAAGGGGTGATATATATTATAAAACTTTTTTTTTCTTTCATTTTTCACTTACCAGGAAACTATCCCATTAGTATTATAATAGAAATCAATTAAATGATGTTGATTCGAGAGGGCATAATCTAATGTGAATTTCGAAGCTTAAACTGTTCTCCAGAGATCCTTATTTAACTTTGAGTAAAAATGTATTAACACTTTCGCGACCGCTGACGTGATTTCACGTCATTTGAAAATCTGTAACTCCGCCAGTAGGCGTTTCTTCTGGTTACATATGTTATATTATTTCTTAACAATATACCCTATATTCACATTTGTACAATCAATGCACTATGGATCCAAATATTTTGATTAGAAAGATTAAAATTGTAATGAATATCCATTTATATTAAAAATAAAAATACAGAAAACATTGATTTGAAATAATGTAATAATGAAAAATAACGTCCAAAGGCGGAGTTTACTGTGAAAAAGACAAAAACTTGCGGTCGCGAAAGCGTTAACGAGAAAGGTGTGGGAGGAGTCCTGATAAAACTTGACTTTTATCAGATTTTAGATCCTACATTATATAAATTTTAGACATTATACCTCGATAAAATATATCTCAAAGAGGAAATGAGTAACAGATTTATGCATCAGACAACATGTTTGTTTGTGCTGCTTCGATTTCTGCTTATTTTAGATTTCATTCATTATTTTAATAAGGCGTGGTTTTATCGATTCAGGCGTGCTTGCGTCGATCATTGGCGAACTTTCAGGAACTTATGACTCGAAATGAGCTGACGAGGGCAATTCTTTTAAACGTCAAAAAACATATTTATATATGCTCTGTCTATTGATGCTTGTTTGGATATTTTTCATTATTACAGCAAGGGATGGTTTCCCGGTTGGGGTTTAAAAAATTTTATATATATGCACAGAAATATAACAATATTACTTGTATTTAATTTTTTTCGAAAGCTATTTAAGTAATATAAAAAAATAAATAAAACGTTTCAAACTTCTTTGTATTTTATTTATTTATTATTTTTTAAAAATGGCTTTTGACAAATTTTAATAGACTTAATTGCTATATTTCAATGCAAATGTATATAATTAAAAAAAAAAAAAAAAAAAAAAAATTCTAAGACAGGGATTTACAAAAAATATATATCTATATATCTATATACTTAAGAAATTTAGAACGTTATAAAATTTAGCTAATAATAGATACATTATTAAAACCAACAATATTTAAATAAAAGTTATTTTAAACCAACTTAAATGTTAGCACTCCTGTTTTTTTTTTGATTTTCATTTACTTTTAATTAAATGGCCATTTACATTTTGAGAGTTTAATTTTAAATTAAATACTTATATATGTATATATAACGCACATTATCCTCTTAAAGAAATTTGTTGAATATTTACCTTCTAAACATTTTTTTCAGGTTTATATTGTATTAAGTTGAAACTTTTCAGCAGAAATTATTATTATTATTATTTATCTCCTCTTTATTATTTAACCTTTTACATTATCGTTTATTTTTTCTTTATTGTCGAAATATCCAGTTTCATACTCTTTTATATTTAGAACGCATTATAGAAATTATTATTTTACATGTATATATATATATATATATATATAGTTCCCATCTTGTGTTGACTATAATTATTTCCTTGGCAACGTATCAGGTTGCTACAAACAGTATACAATAAAAGCTGTCAATAATTACTATTAAACGATCAAAATATTGATTTGTGAAAAGTATGTATCAGCTTTTTGCTTCTCAATATAAAATATTAACACTTTCGCGACCGCAAGTTTTTGTCCTTATCACAGTAAGTTCCGCCTTTGGGTGTTATTCTTCGTTATTACATTATTTCAAATCAAAGTTTTCTCTATTTATATTTTTTAATATAAATGGATATTCAATTACAATTTTACTCTTTCTAATCAAAATATTTGGATCCATAGTGATCCATTGATTGTGCAAATGTGAATATAGGGTATATTATTAAGAAATAATATAACATATGTAACCAGAAGAAACGCCAACTGGCGGAGTTACAGATTTTCAAATGACGTGAATTCACGTCAGCGGGGGCGAAAGTGTTAACATCATACGTGTAAGACTGATTAAACATTTCTAAATGACTTAATATTTAATATTTGCCATTTTCCATACCACTTTATTTGTAGAGTGATTTCCAGTAATATGTAATTACGATTAAATTGAACAACAACGAAACAAAAAAAAAAAAGAAAGAAAAAAAGAAAAAACACTGTTAAAAGAGTGTAAGGTAGATAGGTACTAACAATTCTGCGGAATAAATTAGAAATGTTATCATATCTGTATTAGCATGTCTAGTACAACTATACAAGATGTCAGTAATTTTAATTTCCCAGCTAAAAAAAAAATTAATTATAAAAAGAGAAGAAAAACTGCAGATAATCTGAAGGTATTTGAAGCGCTAATAATTTTAAGGAAAAAAAAAAAAAAAATGAACTGCAAATTTTTTGTTTCTAAACTGCAGTTATTCTGCCGATTTTATGGTTCTTGTTACAAATATCTTCAGATTGTGCGCATTTTTTTTTTTTTTTTGTAGTTTTTCTGCAGATTTTTTTTAGCTCGGTTACTCCAAAGCATTGTTAGTATCCCCTAATTATTATTATTTTTTTAAACACTACTTTTGGTGGTCCGACAACCTGGTCACTCTCCAAACTTAACACCACTTTATTTGTAGAATAACTTTCTCTAATATGTAATAAAGATTAAATAGAAATATAAAATACTGTTTAAAGAATGTAAAAAAAGGCTAGTACATACTTGCCAACATACTAATTAATATTCCGTAGTATTGTAAACCACACCTTCTTTTTCACACCAGTATCACTTTAAAGCATTTTTCGTCTTATTTAATCGTAATTGCATTTGGAGAATATTACTCCAAAAATTTACTGGTGTGAGAAAAAGGGCGGGACTAACAACACTACGGAATATTAATTAGGATGTAGGCAAGTATGCTAGTACTAGTAATGTTTCGGAATGAATTAGACATGTTCGCATGTCTATAATGATTCTTAACAGTCAGCATAGTTTCCTATTTTGAACAGTAAGCTTGGTCCTATTAATGTTTCAAGCATTAGACGAATCACATACTATCATCAGAGGAGCACCTTAAGGCGTGGCTCGATTTTTCTTATGTGTGCTCGGTGCTAAGGTTTAGCACACTTTTACAAGGTATACATTTCAAATTTATTCCAGAGCACTTTTAATACCCACCTATTATTATTATTATTTTTTTTTCTCACCTCCCATTTTTGTAATTTTTTCTAATATGTAGCTATGATTAATTACTAAGAAAAATATTGTTCAAATAGTGTAAATAAAAGGCAGCTACAAACAGTGTTAAGGAAAAAATCAGAAATGTTGTCATATCGGTATCAGTACAGGGCTCCCGCGGATCAAATTTTGATAAGCACTACTCTACTACTACTTTTTCAAAATAAATTTATTCTTAAATGTACACTGTACATTTAAGAAGAAATTTATTGTAAGATATTGTAGATACTGGTGGAAAAGTGCTTATAAGAAGGCGTGGCCGTAACCTCCTATACTAGATGCCTTCCGCATGGCTCGTAAACTTGACGGTAGACAGCGCCACCTGGTACAGATTGCGCGACTTTTTTATTCAACAGCCACCAAAAATTTCTAAAAGTGGAATTTTATGTACATAAAAGGCGAATATAAACGAAGAAACGTCGATTATATATATATCACTTCTTAAAATTATTGGTGACGAGCGCAATCTCTATTAGGTGACGCTGTCTACCGTTTGATCTGTTTCCAAGTTTCCGAAACGCGGAAGGCATCTAGTTTAGGTGACTATGGCGTGGTCCGTGGAAACCCTGTAATAAACAGTATTAGATCCCAGCACTTCTAATTTATTCCAGACCACTATTAGTGGCCTTTTTTTGTACCACTACCACTGAATTTGTCAAGGAATTAAAATATTGGTCCAAGAATGTTAAAAAAAAAGAAAAAAAAAAAAAAGGAAAAAATGAAAGGAAAAGGTATTAACAATGTTCGGGAATAAATTAGAAATACTGGCATGTCTGTATCATACCTGCCAACTTTCTAATTAATATTCCGTCAAACTGTTAGTACCCGCCCCTTTTTCTACATCAGTTTATTTTTAGAGTAAATATAAGAACTATTGATGGATTAAAGAAAGACGAAAAAATATCATTAGAAATACGTTCATATCAAATAAAATATTGTTATAGAGAGTTTTCTATATATTAGTTCTTATGGGGAAAAAAATCGAGAATTTTGGAAATTTCATACAGACATGGCTGTGGAATGTAAGTGGAAATTTGGGGTCAAAGTGTATTTTTAATTGTAATGTGAGGGTGTTTTATTTATTTATTTAATTACACTATACATTGCGTATGTAAATTTCAGATGTTATACAGGGTTACAAAAAGGAAGTTTATTTTATGGCTTTTCTTCAAAATTATAAAGATAGTTTTTAAGACTTTTCCCTTTACAATTAAAAAAAAAATATTTATTTTAAGAAGTCATCACAGAAATAAAATAAATCAAAGTTAAATGGTATCTATTATAGATATAAAGTGTTTTAGTTTTATAATCTATACGACTCTTCCGAAAAAAGTTTTTATAACTGTATATTTTAATTACTCTTTTAACTTATAAATGATCATATTATTAGGTACTTTTAGTACGTATTCTTAAAAAAAAAAAAAAAAAAAAAAAAATGTTAACAATGCTAGGGTGGAGTTACTAGACTATTATTGGAGCACAAATTTTCGGAGTTTTTATGAATTATTGATGGAAATGACTTAAATAATTTCTTATGCATTGTGTTTAAGCTGAAACAAAACCAATCATTTGAGGCTTTTTACTGAGTATAAGTGACCGTTCCATAACCGACATTCATAACAGACCGTCCAGTTACGCCCCTGTCTGGAGCGGAATCGACCGCGTTTATCTGTACCACCCCCTGCGTTGTTCCTAGTGCCGTGCCACTTCCTGTGTCAATTCAGGCAGCCAGTTCCAACCAGTTTTGAGCCTTGACCTTGACATTGGAGAGGGTAGAAAGAAAATACTGCGCATGCTCTGCGGGGGAGTTGTGACGTCAATGGAAGTGATTCCTCCGGGGGTAGGAATTGATTGCTTGCTAGGTTCTGGAGCTCGGATGCTCTGGGATGGGATCATCTCTATTCCTCTAGTTTTTTAGTATTGGTTTTGTAATTATGGGAGTAAAAATGTGTACGCCTTATGCTCTATCGAAAGAACCAAATCATAGATTGGCAGGGGTGTCTAGAGGAATGATGAATGATGGCGCGCTACAAGTAGAAAACAGAAAATTTAGATTAGAGAAAGTCGGAAATATTAAGCGAAAAATATAAATGGTTTTATATTTATGGGATGTTTACGGATATGGTTGCTTTTACGTATTTATCTATTATACTTCTGGAGTATTTTTGTTAAAACTTAAAATAAAAGAAATATGTCAGATAGGAGTCATTAAAGTAATATTTAACTGATTTATATTGTTGTACCCCCCCCCCCCCCCTTTAAAATAATTTAAGAAAGGAGTTTGAAACTGATGCATATTTTATGAAGTTGGCTGCTCAATTATAAAAAAAAAAAACTTATGTTTTCCTAATTTTATGGAGATTTAAGCTTTAGAAAAATTAATTTAATTCTGGATTCTTTTTTTTTTTATTATTATTTTTTTTTATCGTATTTTACTGACAGAGTAGTTTTTTTTTTTTTTTTTTTTTTAATAATTTAAATAATTTTTTAAACTATGAAGGTAAAATAAATACAGGTATTAAAATATAGTGGGAATGAATGATGGACATGATACTTAATTCATTTCAAATTACTAAATAAAAATCGATTTAAAATTAGGTAAACACAAACTATGCATTATATGGCGATGCATATTAGATATTTGTCTATTTATTATTATTATTATTATTATTATTATTATTATTATTTTATATGGGTGACCCGGTTAGACATTTTTAAATATTAAATCACTTGCGTGCTTACAATATTTTTGAGCTGACAATTTCCAGTTTCATTATTCCTGTAAGAAATAAATATTCACAATAGTTTTTCAATTACTATTATTATTATTTTCAAAATTTCTCACAAAGTATGTAGAAAAAATAAATCTAAGGTAATATATAAAGATCTACAATTTATAAAATATATGCATATATATATATATATATATAATGTATTATTATATTATATTATATTATATTATATTATATTATATTATATTATATTAATAGACAGAATATATTACATATATAAATAATATATGAAAAATAATATTCAAAAGAAATTTTTATTACTTATATTTTTCACTTCAAGTATATTAATTAATAAATTTGAGGTTGAAAATTGAATATTTTTATTTAAAGAAAAAAAAAAAAAAAAAAAAAAAAAAAAATCCTGTGCTAGGCATTCACACGTTATGCTGTAGGTCCGAGGTTCAATTTCTGGCCCAGAAAATTTTTCGCTCCAAATTCACTAATAAAAAGAAATGCTTCGATAACCTATACATCTATTTATCACGTCCATCTCTAAGAAAGTGTGTGTGTGTGAGGGGAAGGATGCTGACATTTTAATTCTGTCTCCCGTTTTAAGTTGTATTATACTTGTATTTGTACTTACTGTTATATTTACATTAGTACTGTATTCTTCTGTTCTTATACTGTTATATTTGCATTTGTATTGTACTTTAAAGTTGATAGATTCTCGTTATATTCTTCTTGTTAAAAAAAAAAAAAAAAAAAAAAAAAAAACAGAATGCTTTTCTATTTTGCCAAAATTTTTATTAACATATGTAGAAAACATATAGTATATAAAAATAAATAAATAAAAATTAATATAGTAAAATTTTGACATTAAAAAAGATGTTGTTGTTTTCATCTTGCACACGTGCCTACTTTTGTGGCTTGATGAAGGGTCGTTTTGTTATTTCGAATGGAAACTGTTGTTACGAACTTTGGAAATGTATGGTATTTACTTACTAAGCTTTTTTAAATTCATCGTTTTTCGACGCCAGTTCTTCAAATGCATCTTGCTCCATCCATGCTGTAAAAAAAGTCTGTAAATTTACTGAAATGTTTATCTGAAGTTTCTGTAAATTTACAATAATTCTTAGTTAAGAGCGAATAATCAAGATTCACGACCTTTATTCTGTATAATGTATTTTTATCAATTGTTATTGATTAATTTTAGAATGATTTTTCTAAACTAGAAGCATTCAATTTAAAATGAATGCTTCTAATTTAGGAAAAGCATTCTAAGTCACAAATATATTCTCGACAATAATTAATTAAATTAAAATTAGTTTTTAAAATGCATATATAAAATAGATTTTTAACATCCCCCCCCTTTTTTTTTCCTCTGTAGTTTTATATAAGACTTAAGATGAATAATAAGACTGATCACCAGTAGTTTTCTGTTGAAATTTTTAACAGTGCATCCAATCCCAAATCCGTTTCAATACAAATGAAATTGAAGCAGGAAATAAAAATTGGCTTAAAATTGGATTTCGTAACATAATGTACATTTTAAAAATTTTCGAAAATTATTTCGTTTTTAATCTAGCTGTAAAAAAAGCATTTTGCTTGTTAAAATTTTAAAATAATCATTCTTTTTATATTATTTTGAAAAAATTATTGTGCTGTGGAGTCATTTTATTGAATTAAAATAAATGTATTACAAATTAAATGTTATTGAGTAGAGGAAAAATTTATTAATTTAAAGTAAATGTATTACAAATTATATTATTGAGCAGAGGAGTAATTTTTTTAAATTTAAAACTAGAAAATAATTATTATAATTTATATTACTGAGCAAAGAAGTGACTTTATTAATTTAAAATATTTGTATTACATATTATATTTTGAGTAGAGGAATAGTTTTACTAATTTAAAATAAATTCATTAAAAATTATATTCTTGGGAAGAGGAGTAACTCCATCCTTTTAAAATAATTGAATAATGCTTATTTATTAAGCCGAACAGTAATTAATAATTTAAAATAAATGTAATAGAAATTATAATTTTTAAGTCGAACCCTCCATTTATTTAATTTTTTATTTAATAAAAGATTAATTATCCCCAATCATATTTTTCTTTGTTATAAAAATACAATTTCTTAATGGAATAGTTTTATATTCTTCTGCCCTTTAGATACCGTAAGATAAATGTGTTTTAGATATTTAATTTTTAAATGATTACTGTTTTTATTAATTAATTTAAATTATAAAAACAAGTAATTAATATCTTAAAAAAAAACGTGATTATTAAAAACAAAAAATTCTCTAAATTTAAATAACAGATTCATAAGAACGAATTTACGCATAAAGAAAAATTTTCGTATTTTTTTCTTTTAAATTGCAAATAGCATACAAATTATCGCTTTTTATAATTACTGAATTAATTCTGAATTTTACATTGGAAGTTTTGTTTTAAATTGTTATGGCTGTATGCAATAAAATTTTTCTAGCAAGTATACCGTGAAAAATCATTAATTAAATTATTCCCTTTTGGTTATTTTGAATATCACTACCGAGTAAAGTCTTTTATCAATGAAACTATCAAAAACAAAACCGATTACGTGCTCATTCGATGGAAAAATATTTCAATCCAAAATGCTTTAAACTTTTTAAATGTCAAGCTGAGCTTTAAAATGTCACGTTCATCGATCTCAATAAACTTCATCCCTAAAATAAAGAAGAAATTACGAAGTGTGGAATTTAATTATTAGTAGTACGACAAGGCTGTAACTTTCAGTCAGATATTTCGCGTCGTCACCATTTGCTATTTCCCCCCTTGAATATCTCATGTTTTAGTTCGCTATACTAAACTACGCCTTTCATTCCACAGACTAAGGAATAAAGCTTATATTCCTTAGTCTGTAATTTTTACTATCTGTACAAAAACTGATACTTTTATTAATAAGGACAAATATAATTAATACCGTATTTTTTAGTTCAATTGGATAATTGGTTCAAAATATATTACATAAAATTATTTAAAGAAAAAATATTTATCATAACAATTTATTAATAAACTATTTATCATAGCTTTAAAATTATTAAAAAGAAAGAACAGGCTGAAGTAAAAATAAAATAAAGAAAATATATTTATTTACACGCGAATAACTATTATATTTTTTTTTTATGTTTGAACAAATGAACGTGAAACCACTTTTTATTATTATATATTTAGACCAATTAAAAGATGTTATTTTTCTCTTGCATTAAGTAAAAAAAAAAGTAATATACATAAATAAATAAGATGAAATAAAATGAAATAAAGTTGAGAAAAATTGCGTGAAAGAAATAAAACAGCATTAGTATAGGACCAACTGGGTGAAATTTGCAACTTGGCACCGAAGTAGTTCAGACATTTTTTGCCATGATTTTTATTTACACAGTTGCGATAGCCATTTTAATTCTTCTCCAAAATGGTAAAAAAAAAAAAAAAAAATCATAAAAGTACCCAAAGGATTCTATACTAAAGCTGTACAAAGGAAATTATAAGAAATTAATACTGTAACTGTTACTAAGGAATACAAACAATTACCGCATGACTTTATATGGAAGAAAATACTAAAAAGTCCTGTTATAGTAAATTAAATTCTGTTTTGTACATTTTTTCTGTCTAGTACTTAAAAAACAAAAATAAGCTTCTTCTTTTCTCTCTCGCTCTCTCTCCTGTTTTTTTTTTTTTTTTTTTTTTTTTTTTTTAACATTTCTTTACTTTATTTTCATTAAAAAATTGCATTAATTTATTTCGACAGATGTCTAAGAAATCCTTGTAGAAAAGGCATTGTATGTTTCTACTTTTATGAAAACAGCTTTACTTTAAGTCATTTTAAAATTTCTTAATGCTCAAAGAATTTAAATAAGTTAGTTTAAATTATTAAATATACAGATATTTATTACGAAATAATAATTATATTTACTAAAAATAATAAATCTATTTAAATGAAGTTTTAATTTATAATTGATCCCTTTCATTAATTCTAAAATTAACTAAGTTTAGTTAATAATGCATCTAATTTTTAATATATAAATAAATATGTTTAGAGATAACTTTTGAAATTGATAAAATTCCATTTTGTTTATCAAACATTGCTTTCAGTTCAGTTAATAAAAATTTAAGTTAGACATCTATGACCAATGTAATTTATTCTAACTCTTAATAATAATAATAATAATAAAAATAATAATAAAAGCGTCTGTTTAACAAAAGTATTAAATTAATTTAATAAAACTTAATTTTGTTATTTAATAACCTCTGTTTAGCTGAGTATTAAATTTATTTCAAAAATAAATTCTATTTTAATTTCAGAAATTTTAAATCATTCAACGTCATCTTCATAAACACGTTAGCAGCGCGGTATTCCACTAGAGAAGTTGTTTTCTTCCTTAGGATATGACGCATGCAAGAAAACAACTTCTACAGGCAAGTGCTTCGCATCAAATGATTTGTGGTAGAAAACTTTGGGAAGGGGGTGTTGGCATTGGCATTCGGGTGTATATTTTTGAACAAAATAGTTAATTTTGTTTTTAGTGTGACGTATTTTAGTGAATAATAAATGTTTATATTTAAATGCATAGTTGTCATCTATATGTTAATTGACAAAGAATGAAAGCGTAAGCCGAATAATTAACCGTTTTTTTTTTAAATAAAATATTTTTATCTTCTATTACATAAATTTAGTCTTATCTTCATTATTACACAATCCTATAAAAGTGAAAAGAAATTCAAATCAAAATAGTGATAATTATCACGACGAATTAATTAATAATCCCTTCATGTATTTATTTTTGATTTATAATAATCTAAAATTAGCTAAGTTTATTTAATAATGCCTCCAATTTTTAATATATAAATAAATGTATTTAGTGATAATTTATAAAATTGATAAAATTCCATTTTGTTTATTGAACAATGCTTTCAATTTAGTTAATAAAAATTTAAGTACGAAGTCTATGACTAGGAGTTATGTAAGTTAATCTAACTCTTAATAATAACAATGCTAATGCTAATGATAATAATAATAATAATAATAGTAAAACAGTTTTCAGATGATATAATATTTTCAATATCGTATTAATAATATGATTAGTTTTGTTATTATTGTTCGTAAGAATAGTAAAAATTTAAAGAAATAAAATAATTATAAAATGAATGAGACTAATGACATACTTCCAGATTTTATTTATGCGCAGGAATGAATAAGATTAATGAATGGTTTTAAAATTTTGTTTAAAATATTTTTGTTTAAAACCGTACATTTTCCTCTGTTCGTCTCCTGTAATCTGTAAAATAATTGTTTCATTTTTCTACAATCTTTAGGTTCTTTTTACTTGTTTTTAATTCATCGATTTCCTTGCCCTTTTTATGTATTAGGGATGGGGGTTCTATCTACTTTGTATAAAGAGAGATTGTCTGCCTTTCCTTTTATCAAAATACTTTTATCATAAAAGAAACATATATATATATATATATTTCCTTTTTGAGTTGTCAACTATATTTAAAATTCTAATCAATCGGTGAATTTCAATGTTGCTTCGTGGTTTCATTGTTATTCATCTGCAATAAAATTTTGTTTTTTAAAATCCGTATGGTTCCTGTTCTGGTCGTGGCAGGCTGGGTGAGTGTTGCCGGCGTGAAACTAGTTTAACCCCACAGGCAAGTCACAAGTCTTGCCGCCTGCCTCCTTCCTTCCTATCTTGTGTTTCTTAGGTTATTTTTTCATTAATTTTGATAAGTTTATGGTTTTGAGTTGGGATTTGTTGTGTTACTTTATTGATTCGTTTGTTTTGCAGGCTCGCTGTTGATTAGTGGATCTGGTTTCTTTACATTAGTGTATTTCATCCACTGATAAATTTTTTTTAAATCTTATTGGTCATTGGTGTTTCAGTGATTTTGTATCTGTTGCTTGGCTTCTACTATGTTTAACATATCATCTTTATTACACACACACACACACACACACACACACACACACACACACACACACACACACACACATATATATATATATATATTTTTTTTTTTCAGTGATTGAAAACTACGTACACTCCATGTTTATAAGGAACATAACCTTGTTATAAATCTTATTTATTTATTTATTTTTAAATAAAATTGTAAGATAAGTTATAATGAGTCTTTATTACAATAATATTGATTATTAACAGCTTTGTGTAAATAGTATTTATTCCACATTACAATAACAAAATATTTTAAAAAATATTTTCTTCCTATTTTTAATCATGATAATATTTTTTAAAATTTAAATATATTTATTTTAAGATTTTTCTACTTTGTAAATATTCTTTATGAAAGATTATGAAAACTTTTTTTTAAATGTTAATTGGCAGCTTTCAATTTTAGAAGTTTAAAATAAATGTATAACCAGTATTAAAAAAATACAATTATATTATAAATATATACATAATGAAATATAGAATTCTATAAAGAAATAAATAAGTGTTTTTTAACACTTAAATATATTTATTGATTCATTTATATGATATTTAAATTTCTGCAAATTCTTTACATTGTCGTTAATGTGAAGCTGAATATAAAATGAAAAAAAAAAAAAAAAAATAATGGAACTTATGCACATATAAAAAATTTTATGTTATAAATTATTCGGTCTATGTAAAATTATTATAATTAATTCACAAATTGTTTAATTACTTAATGATGTGTATTTACATCTCATTACCTTTTTCAGATAAGATGTGTAATATTCAAATATATTTCAGAAGTTTATAAACTAAAAATATATTTAAAATAATTTTTCTGCTAATTTATCATATACATTAAAAAATAATTGCTTTTTTCATATGGTAGAAAATTTTTTATTTATATAATTCAAAATAGAAAAAATATTCAAGTAAAGTAGTTTCAAAGGCAAATTTAAGAGTGGGTGCAATTCAGAATATATAAGGAATGAAACTATCGTTATTTAATAAAATTTACAATGTTTTTTTAAAGACAAACACATTATATTGAACTATAAGTACATGTATACAAATAGATAGAAAGCTTGACCATTTAAAATTACAAACACTCTTTTCAATGCAAAAAAGTTAGATTTCTAATAATAATAATAATAACAGCATACAGATTAATTAAAAATTACTGGCAGAAAACGTTTTCTAAAAAGAAAAAATAATTTTAATACACTTATAAAAAGAATTAAAAGATATTGCCAAAAGGCCCTTATACTATTCTTTTTTGCTTTTCTCTTTTTAGGATTTTTAGAAAGAAAACATGAAAAGTCCTGAAAATAAAAGAAAGAATGCTTTATTAAAATTTATTGCATTCAAATTATTATTACATAACAATTCTTTTAATAAAAGAAAAAAAGTGCAGTGAGTATAAAATTCAATAAAACTCTTTAAAAAAATAATAAGTTTTCCATTTTTAAAAATAGAATTTATATTCTAATTAGAAAAAGGCACAAAAGTTAATACTTGAATACAGAGACAATTTCTAACGCCAACAATATTTTTTAAATTTCCATGTTATGCAAAATGCGATTATATTTTTCCCTATTGATTTATTCATAAAAAAAAGTAATAAATACAAATAAGTTATATTTCAAAAATATATCTTATAATTTTTTTTTTACAGAAGAAAAAGCAACAATAAATAAATGAATAATAATAATATTAAAAGTTGTTCTCTATTTGGAAGTAATTAATGAAATGAAAAAGGAAAGAAAATACGTAATGAGATAATTAGAGATAATTAAGGAAGCGAACGTTTCGCTTATAAGCATTATAAAAAAACGAATGTTCCCTGAAATACCAGAAAAAAATATTGTTAACAAAAAAAAAAAAAAAAAAAATGTAATCATAAATAAATGATACAAAATACCTTGAAATATAAAGAAAGGTATATCAATTAGATATTGAAGTATTTTATTATATTACTGAGGAATTTATATGTAAGTCCTTAGTTATATATTAAGTATTTTAAATTAATAAAATTTAACGTATTAAGAGTTAAATTTATTATTGGAATTTTTAAAGTTATCTTAAGGGGACTTAGAACTTTTAAAATGTTTTGTTAATAAAAGTGTAAAAGGAGAATGTCGTTTCAATTGACCCCAAGCTTTTTTTTTTTTTTTTTTTTTCCAAATTCTTATTAAAGTAAACAAAAATCGATGTGATGTTTAAAGCATTTTTAAGCTTTTGTAAAATTATAAAATTAATAATTTTAATTAATTACGATGAAAAAATGCTTAAATTTATCAATGTAACAAAAGATTTTGAGTTTTTTTTTTTTTCACGATTCGTAAGATAACTTTATTTAGAATTTACATATTGATATATAAATTGCATTAAAATGTTGAAAAAACTACATTATAAAGAACGATTTAACATTTTCAAGATAATAAAATATCTTCATTATTTTTAATGATCAATTAATAAAAATTACATGCATTTTTCCTTACCACGCTATTTTAAAAATGTTTTATACCAATGGATTTTTTTTTTCTTTTAATAATTAATAAATTTTATAAAATAAAATTTGGGTACATTTTAATGCAAATCGGGTGTCAATATGTACATTTTACAGACAATATGTAAATTCTATAATTCAAATTGTTAGAAAACGTTCTATCTGGACATTTCTTTTTCCCAGGAAATAATGAGCGAAATGACCATAAACGTCAGACATCTAAAGAACATTCCTCAACTCACATTTTTACTTTCTTCTATATGTATAAAAAGATCAAGTATTTGAATCGGAAAATTTTCGATGTATTTGTACGTTTTGGTATGTCCTGAACACTATTTGACTGTTTTTAGAATGTGGGAGCAACACTCCCCCTCCCCCTCTGGGGGGGATGTAGATTTTCAATATGGCTATCTTTCGAAAGCTTTCGTCAATACCTTTAAAACGAATGGTTGAACCATAGAACTGTGATAATTTAAAACAAAGTTATCGATTTTTTTTCATTAAAAAAAAAAAAAAAAAAAAAAAAAAAAAAATCACATTTCTTTTGATGTTGGCACAAAATTGATTTTCTTTCGCCGTTTACCGTTATAATTTTGTCAGATAAAAAGCGTCTCCATTTATCATGGAATTTTTTTTTCATAAATAATAACTTAATAAAGAATTTTTATTGCATGACTTTGTGAAAAATTGTATAGAAGACGAATGCAATTAGGGAACCATCTACAAATTGAAAATAATAATAATAATAATAATAATAATAAATAAAAGTAATTTGGATTACCCTGTATCGTAAAAAGCTACAAAAGACTTGCAAATTTAACACATGATTTCATTTAATATTCCCAATATTTGTATGCTGTTTTGTAGGCATACAAAGAATATTTAAGAAGATATAATTTTTTTTCCTTTCAAAATTTATTATTATTATTATTATTTACATGTTTTCTTTTTCTTATAAAAAGAATGGTTAAAAAAAAAAAAAAAAAAAAAAAGGAAAAAGAAAAAGAAATACAAAATTTGTAGAAAAATTGACCAAAAAATAGATAAACATTATTCTGAAACATAAAATACATAATTTTTGATGAACTAGAAATATTTGTAGTAAATAAATGCTTACTGTGTATACGCAAAATTATGTCAAAATTTCATTTGAATCGATTAAAAATTAAGAAAAATATCGTAAAAAGAATAAGCTGAATTTAATTTTTTGCTGAGAATTGCGAGATCATAAGGAGATTTTAATGAAACTGATTGTTTAAAGTTTGAGAGGAAATAATTGGATCTATAAATTAAACCCGTGATATGTGGAAAACCCCTTACAAAATTGTAACTCTAACATAATTTTATATAGTTACTAAGATTTGTGTGGTCAAAAAGGACTTTTAACAAGAATAATATTTTGCAACGAGACTGAAATAATTGGATCTCCGAATTAGATACGCGTGACATGCGACGCACCCCTTATGAAACTTACCTCCGGAAAACATCTAAAATCTAGTTCATTCTTTTGACTATAGGTTTCTTAATTTTTATTCGATTTAAATGAATTTTTAACATAAGCTGCCTTATATATTAAAATTTCAACCAATGTAAAAAAGAAAAGAAAAGAAAAAGAAAAGGTTTCATTCTTTCACGCATGCTCAGTAAAAAATGTATTTATTCATAGTTCATCGAAAATTAAACGTATGAATTTTATGTTTCAGGATAATGTTTCTCTGATGTTTTGTCAAGTTTTATAAAATTTTGTACACACACACACACACACACACACACACACACACACACACACACACACACACACACACACACACACACACACACACACACACACACACACACACACACACACACACACACACACACACACAAAGGATAAACACAGGTATATGGGAAATGATGATTTAAAAAGGAAAATAAACAGAAAATATTAAGATGCAATAATTAAAATGAAAACAAGGGGGGCAGGGATTACATGCAATTTGCAGATTAAGAAACATTTGCAATTAAGGGTAAGTGTATGGAAAAGTCTATTTTTACATTGTTGTTGGGTTAAAGCATATGCAAAATCGTTTAAACACATATTCAAGCACTAACTGCGCATAAAACCTTTACATATATTCGAAACCTTTTGAGACCATCCCTACCTATCTGGACTAGGGCGTCTTCTTTAATGGATTTTGTCACTAATATACTCATTAATATACATTCATTATTACACACTCATTACACACCTGTTATAATCAACATAGACACATTAACATATGGAACTTTTCTACACGCCAAAAATGTGTAACATAAATTAAAGCAATATCAACCAACCTATTTTTAAAGTATTTTATTTTATTTTATTATTAAATTTTATGAAAGTGTGGAATAATTTTACCCCCTAAAAGTATCGATGTTAATTTTTCATTTACTTTGGTGAGGAAAGGAAAAAAAAAAAAGATACAGATACAGATTTTTTAAAGCTAAAGAACCTGTATATTGTTGATAAATTATAAAAATATTACAGGATTAAAATACATTTTAATATATATTAAATAATTAGTTTCAATAGTTTAAAATAGATTGAAGTTTGAAATTTACCGTTATCCAAACAGCCATTTAACTTTGTGTAGGTTGAATTTATTTTAAATGCAATATGCTATAATGTACAATGGCATTCTAAAATGTTAAAGGTTGAAAGGAAGAGATTAATGGAAAAACCTAAGCAGGAAATATATATTTTAATAGTTTTAAAATAAAAATCTACATATTGCGTTTTGAATTTATGAACTTCTCTTTTTAGAATTTGCGTCAGAATTAGCATATTTGAAAGAGATTAAAATTAGGAATTTTAAGTATTTGTACAAAAAAATAAATAAATAAATAAAATAAAATAAAATATTTCTGCTTTTCTTTAACAAATCTTATTTTTTTGCTATTATTTAATGCTTATTTTTGGTGATTGTTTAATAAAACTCATATTTTTCTAATCTTTAACAATGCTTATTTACCGAAAAAAACTTTCCTTAACTATTTTGGAAAATTTTCAGAAAGCATTTTGCTAGAATTTTAGACTAAATAGAAAACTTTTGCGCATTTGTATTAATTTTAAACATGAAAAAAAGTTGTATATTTTGATTTGATTATGGAGAAATGCTTTGCTTCATTTTATCCTGTATTAGATATATGTTAATGTAAAATTTGTTTGAAAAATAAAAAGAATGTAACCTGAAATAAGAATAAAGGAAAATAGCATAATATTAAGGAATTACGTCGTATTTTTTAATCTTGTTAACATTCACTTCAATAACTAGAGCACGATTCCATATAAACGGCGAATTTTACAAGCAACGAATTACAAATGAATATCATATTTGGAAGTTCGTAACTTTAGAAACATTCTATAGATATTTTACTAAAATAATCAACGGCTATATTTTGATTCACATTAAGCGTGATACTAACACGATAGAAGGAGAAATTGGTTACCATTCACATTCAAATGATACAGAGATTTGGTTCGTTGTTAAATGTAAATGCAGTGGAAATATCGTATTGTTACTGGTTCATTTTCGTATTTTAACTCTCTTCCTAACATCCAATTGGGTTGATATAATGCATACATGTACAATTTCTACTACAATATATTATACTATATTATAATACATCATAAAATTTACGGAACTTGTGCTAATAATATATATATATTATATGCTTTGTTTTCCTATCATGCTGTTGACAGGGTTAGGAAATAAGTACATTTTCCATTATTTTGTTTCATTTCACCTTTAATTATAGATCATACTAATTGTATAACCTAGAAATATTCTTTCAATTTAATTATTTGAAAGGATTTAATATCTATTTATTATATATATATATATATATATATATATATTAGGGGGCTCCTTAAATGGGAGAAATTTTTCTTTTCTTTCTTTCTTTCTTTTTTTTTTTTTTTTTTTTTTTTTTTTGACTTTTTTCTGTTTGACCCTAAACACGTTTTAGCAAAATATCAGCTCTCTGGGATAATGTTAACATGTTCCGAATTGACAGGAAAATCCTAGTTGACCATAAACACATTTTAGCAAAATATCAGCTCTCTGGGATAACGTTAACACGTGCCGAATTGACGGAAAAGTACTAATATCTATATTAGGATTTTCCCGTCAATTTGACACCTGTTAACGTTACTCCAGAGAGCTGATATTTTTCTGAAAAGTGTTTAGGGTCAAACAGAAATAAATTAGAGGGTATGCGTATAGAATTACAAAAAAAAAAAAAAAAAAAAAACAGAATAGAAAAAACAGAAAAAAAATCCTCCACATTATATATCTATCCACATCTATATCTATATCTGTATACATACAGTGTATAGACAAACCATTAGAGCTGTTTGTACCATTCATTTTTTGATGAAACGTGCTGTAATGAACTTGAATAATATATATATAAGTTTCAAAGCATTCTACAAATATCTACGGAAGTTGCAGCTCAGAGGACAAGACATATTGACGAACAATAAATACTTTTTAATTTTGTTGGAAGTATTAGAAACATTTAACACAACTGAAAAAAAACATTTCGTTCAATTTTCATAGCCTACCATCGATGTACATGTATATTTCTGACCTTATAAATCTTACTAATCATCCAATGTTCCATTTAAAGAATATCATATTTGCGCGTATATGAATAAAGCCAGTTAAAATCGTTATATTTTGTGCAATACTGATACAATATGCTTTATATAGGTACTTTATAGATGCTTTTTAGATAAATATGTTTTATAGAAATTACTTTTTCAGTTCCGTAAAATATTCTATTTCTTTTTATGTGTGTCTCTACACAAGCCAACAGTGCTGTTTATGCCATTTTCAATAGGGAACATGCCATGCACTTTTCAACTTCGATAGAAAATTTTAAAAACTAAATATATATATAAAGTTTAATTAATTATTTTTATTTTATAACACCCATTTGTGTGTGTATTTAAATTTACAATTTTGATATCTTTAATTCTTTTTTTCTATAATCTTGAGAACACTTCCAATTTATGTATTTATTAATTTATTCTTGGAACGTAACTTTCATTTAGCTTTTAATATTTTTTGTTTTGTGTCAGTATAGTTGATGATAGTTAGGATTCAAAAAATAAATATAATAACTTTGCTGTGTCTTCAAATGAAGCCGCTGACTCTATCATCTGATCTCCCTCATTGTTGTCTGCACTTCATACTTACATGATTGATGATCCTCTGTACCCACGAGTAAAAGAATGTTTGAAAGGTGCTTTTATTGATTTTTAGTTTTCCAATACATTAATATATGCCTTTGTAAAAAGGATATATTAAAATACAAAGGAATTTACTTAAGGAAGAACTACATCGATACATTGACAAGATTACAATTAACAAATTCAAAGAGATTTTTATGCTTTAAATAAATCTATGTGATGTGATTTAAAATTAATGGGAAAGGCTCAATTCGACCAGATTATGTAATCAAGGGCTTTGTATTAATCATAGAAAAGGTTTTTGTTAAATGTTGCATTCCGATTTTTTATATCTAATTGATTGCAATTTATATGGAAACGTTTTTAGGTGAGTATTTGCATGTGTTTCAAATACTAAAGCACCATTTATACGTCTTTCAAGGGACTGACGGAAAAAGACGCATAAACGAAAAGGTGTATAATCAAAATTAAAAAAATCAAACTTTGATTACTACAAATTTAAAGGTACTGTAGCAAAATTTATGGGAAAAATACTAATTAGTAAAGCTGTGAGAAAAATCATACCATTAATGCATGACTTGTGTTCTAATTATATATCTCACATCTTGAGCATTGCATTACATATTTTGATACTTTGTGAACGTATCTTGAATATTAATTATATATATTTTTTTCTTTTTTGTCAGTTCTCCTTTTGTTAAATTCACACTCCTGTCAATTTCTTATTTCAATTTTTTTTTTTTGTCTTTTCAATTAAAGTGCTTTAAGCTTTCGAAACATTTTAATATTTTAAATAAGACGCGGTACACAACAACAATTCAGAAAAACATTGTTTATACAAGATTAAAACTCGACAATGTCTTACTTATTAATCAAGTTAATTCTCTGGACTGACACTTTTCATTTTCGTTGAGCGGCGCATAAACGAAATATTTTAGCATTAAAATGAATAGGAATGAATCGGGATTTCAATAAAACGACATATAAATATGAAAGATGTATAACCAAGAGACGTATAAACGGTGCTTTACTGTAATTGGTATTTGGCAAAACATAACAAAATGAATCAGAATCTAATACTGTCCCATAAATAACACAACTTTCGAGTGCATAATAACATACAAATTTATTGATAAATTAAGCAATTTATAAATTTTTGCAGAGCGTATGTGGTATATAAACCCAGGAAGAATACACTGAAAAATAAGTTAAATACTGAATTTCATCAATATATTTGTATGTTGTTAGGCGTTCAAAAGTTGTGATCTTATGGAAAAACCTATACTATGAACAACAAGTAAACGTTCATAAATCTTTCCCTTTCAACACTTAGCATATTGTTTAATTTTAGGGCCTGATATATTTTTTTCAGCAAGGCTGAGATTATTGCCCTCTTCTAAAGAAAAAAGAACGGAAAATCCTGCGATTCGCATAGGCTATTAACATTTTCCAACTATATGCACTCTTTGCCTTGTTTAACCTTCAGTGTATTTTGCTTTATGTGATCACACAACGGTCAGACAGCATGACAAAAAGATAGACAGGTAAACTAACTTAATTCATAATCACTCTTAAATATATTTGGAAAGCCTTCAAATGACTTAATAAAATCGAAAAAGTAATTCCAGCATATTTTGGTTATAGTTCTTAATATATCTGAATACTTTTATGTTGCCCTGCAAATCTTTATACTATATATTATATGCTATGAATATTAAATGTCAATTTTATTATGATTTGTGCAAAATAAAAGTATAAAATTCTGGTTTATAGAAATACTTCTCAAAGAACACAATGCTTTGGAAGTCTTTCGGGTGTCCCTGTACACAAAGTAGTGGTGGCATTTACTCCGTTTTAAATAGGGAATATTCCACAGTGAACTTGAATAACATATATCAGTTTCGAAGAATTTTTTGAATATTTACAGGCATTAAAGCGCGTACAGAAAGACAGACAGGTGGGTTAATTCAAATCACAGTCACTACTAATATGGTTAGAAATGCTTAATAAAATAAAAAATTTAATTCCAGCAATTTCCGGTGATAGACATTGATGCAACTGAATATTTTTGTGTGGCCATGTAAGTCTTAATACTAATCATATCAAAATTCTATAGAAAACTTTTTTTTTCTGTGCGTGTGTGACCAGAATAAATATCGCTTTAATTCTGATCTGTGAAAAATAAAACTATTAAAATGGGGTACTTCTGATAGAGCGTATAGATTTGGGAGTTGGAGCGCGAACAGACAGATGGACAGACAGACACACAAACCAAAGTCGTTTAAACTTTGTTGTAAAGTGTTAAAAAAGAAGAGGGGAGGGGGGGTATGTTATCAATTTAAATATGCATAACTAGAAGGATATAATAATATTTATTTTTAGTCCAATAGAATAATTTCATCAAATAAGTGGAAATTATGTTATTCGACACAATCGTAGAAAAACTTAATCACTGAATAAATAAACTTAATTTTTGCACGTGGAATAAATTTAGATAATACCTGATACGTTTTAAATAAGTTTAGAGTTTTTATCTGGATTTTAGAAAAACTTCGAAGACTTTTTATGAATATTGGAGTACTTTTTAACTTAGCTGAAATCTGTAAAAGATGGATTTATTAGGGATGTAAATTATTTATTTATTATTTTCCAAACAGCAAGAAAGCATGGTCATCATTTTGTGTAGGCTATTTGAATATAGCAGAAAGTTCAGCAACACCCAGTTAAGAAAAAAAAAAAAACACCTCTCGGTCAAAATTAAATTCTGTATAGGACAGAATTTTGATTTTTGTTCTTCTTTTCTTTTCTTTTTATCGATTATTTAAAGAATAAAATATTGATAACTTTAAAGAACGTAAAATCTTTAGAAAATACAATATCTGCAATAAATGATGTGGCTTAGCAATAACTATCGCAGTCTAAAACTTGTATTGAGTATTGTTATTTAATTTATACTGAAGGGAAATAGCTCATGAGTTTCATTTGGACTTTTATTCCTTTTTTATTCCTTCTTTTTTTTTTTTTTTTTTTTTTTTTTTTTAAATCGAAAGTATCAAAATCAGCAGGAGAAAAGAAAATAAAGATAGTAAATTGATTTAGCACTATACTTTTTACATTAGCATATCTAAATGTGGTTTTAATCCTTCTCAAAACAGTAAAATAAAATCATGCATATTATAAATAAAACAGTTAAGAATTTAAATACGGTTAAAGATTGAAGTAATTTGATTAGGATTCAGTAAACGAAAATCTGTAATTAGATAATTTGTACACTTTTCTCGTTTTATTTTGAAACTTTTTTTTTTTTTTTTTTGAAACTTTATTTTTCTTTTTTTTAATGTGATAGACTATGTAAATGAAATGCTTCAAGTGAATAAAAATGTCCTTCTAAGCTGTAAATAAATAAAAAATTTTTGTTTAAAAACATATTATGTAATGCAAATTGCAATTTAGAAACATATATTTTTTAGATAAATACTGCGGAAAAGTATGTCGAAACATTCATGTAATGAAACATATAATATTCAAAATGTTTGCTAATGCATGATAAAAAAAAAAAAAAAAAAAAAAAAAAAAAAAAAAAAACTTTTAACTGACAGAAATTATTACCATTATTGTCATCAATCCGAACAAAAAATATGTAAATAGAATTAAACTTTAGTCATATTATTTAGAGCATAATTATAATTGAATTTTTAGGATTTATATTCGATTTTCAATAAGTACAGAAATACTGGTGTAAAATATACAAAATATAATCTCACTAAATTTTTTTAAATTTTTTTTCCCCTTTAAATTTATGCAAGCTAAATTGATTAAAAATATACCCCCTCTCCCTCTAGTTTTATAAATAATTTCTATTCCATATTCTACATGAAATATGTTTTTAAGCATATAATATAATATATATTCGTTCGTTTCATTTGGTTTAGTGCAGTCTATAGATGTTAAATTCTACTTTCCTAGAATTTCCCCAATAGACGTAATATATTTGAATTCTCTTGGGTGTACTTGTACACGAACCATTTGCTGGATTTCAACGAAAAGTTTAGTGTAGTATCCCTACATGGTACACATTTAGAATACCAAATTTGGACTTTCTGTTATAATTTGTTTTTGAGATATATTATGATAACAGACAGATACACAGACCAACCGCTAAAAAAATGATTTTTTGATTCAGGCGACCTCAAAACGTGGAAATATAACAAAAATTCATTTTCGAAAAATTGGACCCAAAAACAATACTTTCTCTACCTTATCAGAAAGAGAAAGTAAAAACGCGTTTTCTAAGATATTTGTAAGGTGCAAAATTGATTTTATTTCGGTATTCATGGTTATAATTTTTCTGAGATGAGAATCATTATTAAAATAAATAAATAAACAAATTGAAAATATGAAATTTTTTTAAAATGTTTATAATGTACAAAAATGAGTTTCTTTTGATTTCGAATTATATTTTTCTAAGATGAAAATTGTCTGTAGTCGCTATGTGAAATAATTTTGATAAATATTAATTTCAGCCATTAATTTGCACAGCGTGAATTTGTATAAGAGCTTATAGAAGAAAGTTTTGTGATGGTTATATCAATCTTTTTTTTTTTCATATTTTTATGTTTTTAAATCATGCTTTATATATATTTTAATAAACACTCAGCAACTGTGTCATTAAGTAACCGCTTTTTACCATCATCTTTTGAAATCCTATCATAATGTACATGGAAGTAATCTGTTAATGTCTTTCTGTTTATTTTACGTAGATTAGCAAGCTGCCTTTGTCATAATGACCTAATTCTGAAATAAATTTACTTTAGTGACGTCATAAAAATCATTGTCTGAATATAACGTTTATCCGCTGAGAGGATCGGTATTTTTTCATATTTTAATCCGCTAGAGATTATTTTTAGCATAAAGAAGCTCTTGAGTAATCAATACTGAAAATGTGCTTCACTTTCTTTAAGCTAAATTTAGCTGCACAATTGAAATATGTATTAAAAAAGCCTGAAATTGCAAGAAACCAATGAGGTTGGGTAACCAAAAGATTTATTGCGTCAATTACTATAACTGCATTATGTAATTTTTCAACTCATAAAAAAGGCTTATTTATATGTGTCGCACGAGTACAGAAATACATAAAGCCCATTTAAATTAATTTAATACCTGACAATCTATTATTTTACACCGTTAAAAATTACATTTCAAATTTGAACCGCCCCTACTAAAGATTATCTCAAGATAGTCTGCAGATATTTTTAGAGAAAATCTGTAGAATATCTTAAGTTATTTGGCCCATTCTTAAAAAAGTTTACAAAATTTCTGAAGATATTTTATAGAAAAAGATTAATTTTTAAAATATTTGAAGAAAGTTTTAAGAAAATACTATTTTTTCAAGAATATCTTCGGATTATTTTTAGTGGGGGCTATCTAGAGTAAATTTATAAATAATACCATAATATGGTTCAACTTCACTTTTAAGTTTTCTACTTCTTGTGATTGAATTTAAGTTGCACCAAAACTTGGAGCTACCATACATACACACACAAGGGAAGTATGAATCAGTAAAATTTCTAACATGGCGCTCTAACCACCTGAGCCACGGAGAAACAGTAAAATTACTACTGAAACCAAACCAGGCTTAAATTAAAGAGCATGATCAAAAACATAGAGTGAAGTGCAAATTTTGTTCAACAACTCACCCATGGGCCAAGATAAGACCCTAGAAAATTTAGCCCCTTTTACAAAATCTACGAAACAGAATTAGCGGGTAAGAAAATGTGGCACAGTGCCAGATTGTTTGACTTGAGATAAGAGAGTTTTCAGTTCGAACCACGTCTTAGTCGAGTTTTGATTTTGATTTTTTAACATAATACAAATATTTCGTTCAACATAAAGTTACCAAATCATGGTAAAACATTAAACCATCCGGTGGTTGCAGTTACTTCACTACTAAGTTTTGGTTCAAACTAACACTAAATTTTTGACAGTATATCTTGGCATAAAGTAACAAGGGCAGTAGAAGCAGCTCTAGCTCTCTCATCTCTGTTTTGATCTTTTAGACGTATTTCTCCACGGATAGCATTCCACTCTGCCCACGGACCTTTAGAATTTGAAGTTTTACTCAGACTCTGACCTGACTGTTTTTCTTTATTTATTCGTTTGATTAATAAAACTCCTTTCTTGAATTTTTGGTTTTTACTTTACGCATTTACTGTTATTCGTATTTTTTATGTTTGTATTTGAAATGCATGTTTTCTTTGAATGAATGCATGTAGTATGAATATTTGTCATAAGTCACGCTATAATAAACGTTATTAAATAAATGAATAAATAAATAAAAACATCTCAACTGTGTACAGATGAATAATAAACAATGCAACATTTTGTCTCATATCTTCATTATGTGATATTTACTGTCATAAAAACATAAAGAAACAACACTTAAAAAAAAAAAAAAAAAAAAAGTATGAAACAAGATATATTTTTTTAATAAGACGTAAAAACAAGCAATATGAATAAATAAAATCAGTATTAATTCAAACAGGAAATTGCAGAGAAAGAAACCGGGAAAAAAATCCAAATAAAAATCAAATAAATAATAAACATAGGTGCATAAGAATGCAATAGGGCAGTGCACTTCATTGTAAGGCTTCAAACCTAGTCTTCTTGGAGGTGGCGGTCGGAGGATAGCCAGGTGGGCTGTCCAGCCGCCTAGGCTCCATTGAAAAGAAGAACTAAAAAAAAAGCCAAATTATAGAAGTAGCATTAAAAAAGGAAAAGAAAAAAAAAAAAAAAAAGGGGGTGCAATTGGCGGGAAACGTAGCTTTTCACACAAAAACTTATTTAAGCAATTTTTCTTTTTCTTTCTTTCTTTCTTTTCTTTTCTTTTCTTTTTTTTTTTTTTTTAATAAAAGGAAGGGAAGATACCAAACCACTTTACTATTTTTTGTAAGGTAAATTAGTAATATCTAATACAATTTCTAAAACTTTTAATTCAGTTTTATTTAAGAAATTTGAATAGAAAACAAGAATTTTATAATGAAATTAATTTAAATTGAATGATCGTTGAAAGCTACTATCTTCTGTCGATTACTTTTCTTCTTTTCCTTTTCTTTTCTTTCCTTTCTCTCTCTCTGAATTATCGTTATCGCTTTTTTTTTTTGTTGTTGTTGTTGTAATGCTTTAATTGTGTTTATTTCAGTTTTGCGTGTAGGTATAGGGATCGTTCCGCTGCTCCACTCATCAAAAGTAAATAAATAAATTAATTAAAATGAAAAAGTGAAATGAAATAAAACCTACATCTAAATTAAATTTTTTTGCAGGCAGTAAAATAACAATGAAAAATTGTGCTACATTAATATTTTTTATTATTATTATTATTATTATTATAGTAAATTAACAACATATTAACTTTATGAAAAAAAAAAAAAAAAAACTGAAATAAGCCTTGTACACAAAATACAAATTTTTGTGTAATTTTAAGAACTAAAAAACGCGTGATCAATCACAACAAACTTCTTTTTGAAGGTATTGTGGTACTATAGTATTTTAAATGCTTTGAGAGCTTTCAAAATATATTTTAATGTATTTATATGCAGAAAATATAAAGGAATTAACATATTTCATTCATATGTACAAGAGCTTGTTTCTTATGAAATACGATATGTTATGATTATTGATTGATTTACATAGCTTCCAAAAACCATTCGAATTTCTCAGCGTTCCTTTTTAGTTATGCTATTAGGGCTTCTATTTTATTTTACTCTACTTTTACTTATTTATTTTACTGTTTTTCTTTATTGTATAAAATCTTTAGTTAACTGCATGTATTGAATTTTCGTATTGGATTTTTACCTAACGTACGTGGACACGAGAAATCTGTTAATACTTCTTTTTGCGTCAATTACTATAACTGCATTATTTAATTTTTCAACTCATAAAAAAGGCTTATTTATATGTGTCGCACGAGTACAGAAATACATAAAGCCCATTTAAATTAATTTAATACCTGACAATCTATTATTTTACACCGTTAAAAATTACATTTCAAATTTGAACCGCCCCTACTAAAGATTATCTCAAGATAGTCTGCAGATATTTTTAGAGAAAATCTGTAGAATATCTTAAGTTATTTGGCCCATTCTTAAAAAAGTTTACAAAATTTCTGAAGATATTTTATAGAAAAAGATTAATTTTTAAAATATTTGAAGAAAGTTTTAAGAAAATACTATTTTTTCAAGAATATCTTCGGATTATTTTTAGTGGGGGCTATCTAGAGTAAATTTATAAATAATACCATAATATGGTTCAACTTCACTTTTAAGTTTTCTACTTCTTGTGATTGAATTTAAGTTGCACCAAAACTTGGAGCTACCATACATACACACACAAGGGAAGTATGAATCAGTAAAATTTCTAACATGGCGCTCTAACCACCTGAGCCACGGAGAAACAGTAAAATTACTACTGAAACCAAACCAGGCTTAAATTAAAGAGCATGATCAAAAACATAGAGTGAAGTGCAAATTTTGTTCAACAACTCACCCATGGGCCAAGATAAGACCCTAGAAAATTTAGCCCCTTTTACAAAATCTACGAAACAGAATTAGCGGGTAAGAAAATGTGGCACAGTGCCAGATTGTTTGACTTGAGATAAGAGAGTTTTCAGTTCGAACCACGTCTTAGTCGAGTTTTGATTTTGATTTTTTAACATAATACAAATATTTCGTTCAACATAAAGTTACCAAATCATGGTAAAACATTAAACCATCCGGTGGTTGCAGTTACTTCACTACTAAGTTTTGGTTCAAACTAACACTAAATTTTTGACAGTATATCTTGGCATAAAGTAACAAGGGCAGTAGAAGCAGCTCTAGCTCTCTCATCTCTGTTTTGATCTTTTAGACGTATTTCTCCACGGATAGCATTCCACTCTGCCCACGGACCTTTAGAATTTGAAGTTTTACTCAGACTCTGACCTGACTGTTTTTCTTTATTTATTCGTTTGATTAATAAAACTCCTTTCTTGAATTTTTGGTTTTTACTTTACGCATTTACTGTTATTCGTATTTTTTATGTTTGTATTTGAAATGCATGTTTTCTTTGAATGAATGCATGTAGTATGAATATTTGTCATAAGTCACGCTATAATAAACGTTATTAAATAAATGAATAAATAAATAAAAACATCTCAACTGTGTACAGATGAATAATAAACAATGCAACATTTTGTCTCATATCTTCATTATGTGATATTTACTGTCATAAAAACATAAAGAAACAACACTTAAAAAAAAAAAAAAAAAAAAGTATGAAACAAGATATATTTTTTTAATAAGACGTAAAAACAAGCAATATGAATAAATAAAATCAGTATTAATTCAAACAGGAAATTGCAGAGAAAGAAACCGGGAAAAAAATCCAAATAAAAATCAAATAAATAATAAACATAGGTGCATAAGAATGCAATAGGGCAGTGCACTTCATTGTAAGGCTTCA
Source organism: Salticus scenicus (assembly GCA_963930645.1). Lineage (NCBI taxonomy): Eukaryota > Metazoa > Arthropoda > Arachnida > Araneae > Salticidae > Salticus > Salticus scenicus. Next base: position 124,156,531 of record OZ005650.1, read on the forward strand.
AACCTAGTCTTCTTGGAGGTGGCGGTCGGAGGATAGCCAGGTGGGCTGTCCAGCCGCCTAGGCTCCATTGAAAAGAAGAACTAAAAAAAAAGCCAAATTATAGAAGTAGCATTAAAAAAGGAAAAGAAAAAAAAAAAAAAAAAGGGGGTGCAATTGGCGGGAAACGTAGCTTTTCACACAAAAACTTATTTAAGCAATTTTTCTTTTTCTTTCTTTCTTTCTTTTCTTTTCTTTTCTTTTTTTTTTTTTTTTTAATAAAAGGAAGGGAAGATACCAAACCACTTTACTATTTTTTGTAAGGTAAATTAGTAATATCTAATACAATTTCTAAAACTTTTAATTCAGTTTTATTTAAGAAATTTGAATAGAAAACAAGAATTTTATAATGAAATTAATTTAAATTGAATGATCGTTGAAAGCTACTATCTTCTGTCGATTACTTTTCTTCTTTTCCTTTTCTTTTCTTTCCTTTCTCTCTCTCTGAATTATCGTTATCGCTTTTTTTTTTTGTTGTTGTTGTTGTAATGCTTTAATTGTGTTTATTTCAGTTTTGCGTGTAGGTATAGGGATCGTTCCGCTGCTCCACTCATCAAAAGTAAATAAATAAATTAATTAAAATGAAAAAGTGAAATGAAATAAAACCTACATCTAAATTAAATTTTTTTGCAGGCAGTAAAATAACAATGAAAAATTGTGCTACATTAATATTTTTTATTATTATTATTATTATTATTATAGTAAATTAACAACATATTAACTTTATGAAAAAAAAAAAAAAAAAAACTGAAATAAGCCTTGTACACAAAATACAAATTTTTGTGTAATTTTAAGAACTAAAAAACGCGTGATCAATCACAACAAACTTCTTTTTGAAGGTATTGTGGTACTATAGTATTTTAAATGCTTTGAGAGCTTTCAAAATATATTTTAATGTATTTATATGCAGAAAATATAAAGGAATTAACATATTTCATTCATATGTACAAGAGCTTGTTTCTTATGAAATACGATATGTTATGATTATTGATTGATTTACATAGCTTCCAAAAACCATTCGAATTTCTCAGCGTTCCTTTTTAGTTATGCTATTAGGGCTTCTATTTTATTTTACTCTACTTTTACTTATTTATTTTACTGTTTTTCTTTATTGTATAAAATCTTTAGTTAACTGCATGTATTGAATTTTCGTATTGGATGTTTACCTAACGTACGTGGACACGAGAAATCTGTTAATACTTCTTTTTGCGTCAATTACTATAACTGCATTATGTAATTTTTCAACTCATAAAAAAGGCTTATTTATATGTGTCGCACGAGTACAGAAATACATAAAGCCCATTTAAATTAATTTAATACCTGACAATCTATTATTTTACACCGTTAAAAATTACATTTCAAATTTGAACCGCCCCTACTAAAGATTATCTCAAGATAGTCTGCAGATATTTTTAGAGAAAATCTGTAGAATATCTTAAGTTATTTGGCCCATTCTTAAAAAAGTTTACAAAATTTCTGAAGATATTTTATAGAAAAAGATTAATTTTTAAAATATTTGAAGAAAGTTTTAAGAAAATACTATTTTTTCAAGAATATCTTCGGATTATTTTTAGTGGGGGCTATCTAGAGTAAATTTATAAATAATACCATAATATGGTTCAACTTCACTTTTAAGTTTTCTACTTCTTGTGATTGAATTTAAGTTGCACCAAAACTTGGAGCTACCATACATACACACACAAGGGAAGTATGAATCAGTAAAATTTCTAACATGGCGCTCTAACCACCTGAGCCACGGAGAAACAGTAAAATTACTACTGAAACCAAACCAGGCTTAAATTAAAGAGCATGATCAAAAACATAGAGTGAAGTGCAAATTTTGTTCAACAACTCACCCATGGGCCAAGATAAGACCCTAGAAAATTTAGCCCCTTTTACAAAATCTACGAAACAGAATTAGCGGGTAAGAAAATGTGGCACAGTGCCAGATTGTTTGACTTGAGATAAGAGAGTTTTCAGTTCGAACCACGTCTTAGTCGAGTTTTGATTTTGATTTTTTAACATAATACAAATATTTCGTTCAACATAAAGTTACCAAATCATGGTAAAACATTAAACCATCCGGTGGTTGCAGTTACTTCACTACTAAGTTTTGGTTCAAACTAACACTAAATTTTTGACAGTATATCTTGGCATAAAGTAACAAGGGCAGTAGAAGCAGCTCTAGCTCTCTCATCTCTGTTTTGATCTTTTAGACGTATTTCTCCACGGATAGCATTCCACTCTGCCCACGGACCTTTAGAATTTGAAGTTTTACTCAGACTCTGACCTGACTGTTTTTCTTTATTTATTCGTTTGATTAATAAAACTCCTTTCTTGAATTTTTGGTTTTTACTTTACGCATTTACTGTTATTCGTATTTTTTATGTTTGTATTTGAAATGCATGTTTTCTTTGAATGAATGCATGTAGTATGAATATTTGTCATAAGTCACGCTATAATAAACGTTATTAAATAAATGAATAAATAAATAAAAACATCTCAACTGTGTACAGATGAATAATAAACAATGCAACATTTTGTCTCATATCTTCATTATGTGATATTTACTGTCATAAAAACATAAAGAAACAACACTTAAAAAAAAAAAAAAAAAAAAGTATGAAACAAGATATATTTTTTTAATAAGACGTAAAAACAAGCAATATGAATAAATAAAATCAGTATTAATTCAAACAGGAAATTGCAGAGAAAGAAACCGGGAAAAAAATCCAAATAAAAATCAAATAAATAATAAACATAGGTGCATAAGAATGCAATAGGGCAGTGCACTTCATTGTAAGGCTTCAAACCTAGTCTTCTTGGAGGTGGCGGTCGGAGGATAGCCAGGTGGGCTGTCCAGCCGCCTAGGCTCCATTGAAAAGAAGAACTAAAAAAAAAGCCAAATTATAGAAGTAGCATTAAAAAAGGAAAAGAAAAAAAAAAAAAAAAGGGGGTGCAATTGGCGGGAAACGTAGCTTTTCACACAAAAACTTATTTAAGCAATTTTTCTTTTTCTTTCTTTCTTTCTTTTCTTTTCTTTTCTTTTTTTTTTTTTTTTAATAAAAGGAAGGGAAGATACCAAACCACTTTACTATTTTTTGTAAGGTAGATTAGTAATATCTAATACAATTTCTAAAACTTTTAATTCAGTTTTATTTAAGAAATTTGAATAGAAAACAAGAATTTTATAATGAAATTAATTTAAATTGAATGATCGTTGAAAGCTACTATCTTCTGTCGATTACTTTTCTTCTTTTCCTTTTCTTTTCTTTCCTTTCTCTCTCTCTGAATTATCGTTATCGCTTTTTTTTTTTGTTGTTGTTGTTGTAATGCTTTAATTGTGTTTATTTCAGTTTTGCGTGTAGGTATAGGGATCGTTCCGCTGCTCCACTCATCAAAAGTAAATAAATAAATTAATTAAAATGAAAAAGTGAAATGAAATAAAACCTACATCTAAATTAAATTTTTTTGCAGGCAGTAAAATAACAATGAAAAATTGTGCTACATTAATATTTTTTATTATTATTATTATTATTATTATAGTAAATTAACAACATATTAACTTTATGAAAAAAAAAAAAAAAAACTGAAATAAGCCTTGTACACAAAATACAAATTTTTGTGTAATTTTAAGAACTAAAAAACGCGTGATCAATCACAACAAACTTCTTTTTGAAGGTATTGTGGTACTATAGTATTTTAAATGCTTTGAGAGCTTTCAAAATATATTTTAATGTATTTATATGCAGAAAATATAAAGGAATTAACATATTTCATTCATATGTACAAGAGCTTGTTTCTTATGAAATACGATATGTTATGATTATTGATTGATTTACATAGCTTCCAAAAACCATTCGAATTTCTCAGCGTTCCTTTTTAGTTATGCTATTAGGGCTTCTATTTTATTTTACTCTACTTTTACTTATTTATTTTACTGTTTTTCTTTATTGTATAAAATCTTTAGTTAACTGCATGTATTGAATTTTCGTATTGGATTTTTACCTAACGTACGTGGACACGAGAAATCTGTTAATACTTCTTTTTGAAAAGTAAAGTTTTAAAGGCAGTTTTTTTGAGATATTTCTTCCTCTGTAAATGACAAAATACACTGTTAAATATGGTTTCCTAAAAATGAGCTAAATTGTCTCAAAATAGCACCGAAACAATATACACTTAAATCTGAGAAAACACGTACTCATTTTTGAGTATCTTGATATGCTCAAAAATTTGGTAGACCAATAAGAGTCCGAAAATTCCCGTGTTTGATATGTCAATATACTCAAAAAATGAGCACATGGGTTTTCAAATTTAAGTATATATTGTTTCGGAGCTATTTTGAGACAATTTTGCTCATTTTTAAGAAACCATTTTTAACAGTGTACATTTAAGGTGTTATAACAGTATTAATATACATTAAAAGTTAAAAGATGTAATGGGTAAGGAATACGTTTTATAATTTATGCGAAATGCATGAATTTTTATCTATTTTTTCAATCTCTTGTTTCCTGCAAAAATTAACATGAATTGCCTGAAATTTTCAACAACAATGTCGGATACAAAACGAAAGTTACTTAAGTAAAATATATGCAATTAGCAATTAGCATATTAAAACAAGGGCAGAGAAAATAAAAGGCATGACAACTTAAATCTGAAATTATAGTTTCAAACAATATCAGTAACATTATGCTTTTAGAAGTGTAAACGACTTCGCGCTTTGTCTTCTTGATTCAATGTGTAAAAATCAAATTAATAGTAGTATTATTAAAACTTTTGACTTTAATGATCTGTTTAATAACACACCACAGGATTTATATAAAGTTATTATTATTCTTTCAATCAACATTTTTTCAATCTAAATGAAAAAAGTTGCGTTTTCTTACTTCAGGTTTGTTTCGTATCATAATTATATTATTTTTGATAAGATTATAATCAACGCATCGGGTTGCCAGAAGGTGGTATTACACCAAGCATTTTAGGTGATCTTTATTTATATTATTATAGGAGAGATATATTCTTTTTATTAATCTAAATAGATGATATTATTGCTTTGTATTTAAATTATAATTGCAATTATGTATTACCGTTTATTATTTTACCAATCTTACTCTCAGCGAAAATAATTTAATATAAAATGCGATTGATTTCTTAAATTTAAAAGTTATTTTTAATCAAAATCAACATCTTGAATTTCATTTTATGATAAACGTATGTTTTCCCATTCAAAGTAAATTTCTTTACAAATTATATATATATATATATATATAAATCAGTATTTACAAACATTCTTATTAGTTTTCCACAACACATAAAACTTCCAGTTTCCGTTAAATTTAAGAAAGATAATTATACTTATATTAAATATTTAGCATTAGGTTATCCTCGCAAATTAACTAAATCTATATTAAAGAATAATATAATTATTAAAGAGTTAATTTTATAATTTATTCTTTTTTTTTTTAAATATATATCTATAAATATTATATTTATCTATATATTATATTAGAAAGATATTTTTTCTAATATAAAATAGAAATATTTACAAAATTTTATATTAGAAAGACTGAAGTTTTGGTTATTAAAGTTTTTACACATTAAAAATATAACTTATGCAAATTAATTAACATTTCAAAGACACGTCTTAACGTTATAATATTTAATATTTTTTATTATTTTGTCTTACGAATAATCATTTGTAGTGAATATTTTTCTTTTAACTAATCACTAAAATGTGTAATTTATTTAGTTAGTTAGTTATTCAACTAGAAGATGACAAATAAATCTTGAAATATTTAATATTTTCCTTTGTAAGTAGATGGCAGCATTATAACACTATTCTTAAACAAAACTACTTACACAAATTGTTAAATTTTATTAAAAAAATATTTTATATAATAACTTAATATCAATTAACATATCAATTTATTGATTTGCTATATAATAATAATAATAATAATAATAATTGAGTTTATGTCAATTTTAAAAATTAATTTGCAAATTATTAACTGATGCAACTTTACTGTGATGACTACTTGAGTATTTATTACTAGAATAAAAAACGCTTTCATATACCTATATATGTAGACGCTTACTGTCTACATACCGGGTGATCCAAAAGTCAGGACAAACTTTAAAAATGAATAATTCGAAAACGAATCAAGATACAAAGATACGGTTTGCACCAAACGGATGGAAAAGAAGCCGAGTTTTGTGTGGCAAAGAAAAAAAAAAAAATAGTTCTGTTGGCGACCAACAGATGGCGCTGTCCTATTTCTGATGTAGGATTATGCAAAGCAACAAACGATATAAAAAGGAACAACTACAGCAGGTAATGATAGTCGAAGCTTATATGCATCGAAATATCGCATTCTCAGTCGCTACTTTAATCACGCATGGCCTCCAAGATCTCCCGATCTGACACCCTGTGACTTTTGGCTGTGGGGATTCTTGGAAGTCAAAAGTGTACCGCGACCAACCGGCATCACTAGCAGCACTGAAAGATGCCATCCGCCAAAATGTGTCTGCCATAACGCAAGAAATGCTACTAAATGCTGTGAACGATGTGGTGAATCATCTCACAGCTGTACTTCTGAATGATGGACATTGAACAGTTACTGTAGTAGTACTAATTAACTGTAATTAAGCTGACTTGTAAGTTGTCAACATTTTTTTTCATTTGTAAATCATCTTTTGGTGAAATAAAACACTATAGCGCCATCTGTTGGTCGCCAACAGAACTAATTTTTTTCCTTTGCAACACAAAACCCGGTTTCTTTTTCATCCGTTTGGTGCAAACCGTATCTTTGTATCTTGATTCGTGTTCGAATTATTCATTTTTAAAGTTTGTCCTGACTTTTGGATCACCCGGTATATAGCTATATAATCCCTTTTTTTTTTAGTAATATTGTAATTTATTTATATACCAATATAATATGAATCATCAAAAAATTGAAGTACGAAGGAAAAACAAGAAGGACAGATGTTATGGGATAATTCAGTAAGTCTCTCAAGAGAAAATCGTGACCATTGGTATCGTGTGGCGCATAGTAAAGAATGATTGTCTACTACACAAAAAATTTACATCAAGCTGGAATGCCGTCTATGAGTATCTTTCTATAGTCTTTTTCCTCAAGAGAGGCGGTTCAAGGTCATCCGCTTTCCCCTTTATCCCTTTAGGTTGCTTGGTTATAAGAGATACAAAACTTTCCTCTCTTTTTCTGCACATCACTTCTACCTGCTTTTGAAAAACTTTATCCCGAATATTTCCTCCTTAAGTGCAGTGTAATAAAAAAAAAAAAAAAGGGAGAAACTGGACAGTCCTTGATTCTCCTCTCTGATAGTGGGAGAGATTTTTAACCTTGACCCGACTATCCTAAGGAAACAGAGTATAGGGAGATCTACCTAGTATTCAGGCGAGTTTCTAATAAAACCACGGTAAACCCCGGGCAGCTAAGCATCCTATCGATTAGATAACCTTGAAAGAAGTTTGTAAACCAAAGTTTATAAACCGAAGTTTATAAACCAAAAGTATTGTGCAAAGTGTATCCTGAATCATTTAAAGAATAATTTATTCTGAAGGGAATTACAATAATTAGGATTACTTAACATTCATAATTACTTTGCATAATTATTTTCATAATTGTTGTGCAGACAAAAGTTTTTACATTGACTGTTTTTTTTTTTTTTTTTTACTTTTTCGGCAAGGGATTACATATTTTCCATTGATTCCATCCAATAGAAAAGAATGTATCCGATTAATTTTGGTTAACCTTGTATATTGTCCATAAAATTCCACAATACAAATAAATATGAATGTATATGGTATATTGTATATATTACAGCTTCTAATCAGAAGCAGTGAAGTTATAGCTCCAACTGGCTTCGTCGTGGGTCAGAAACTTAGATGTGTGTGTGTGATGAGGGGAGGGATTGGTCACTTATGTCTTTAATTATTAAATTTTGATTATGAAGAGTCTCAGAGGAACTTTGATGAGTATATGAAAAAGAGATGAGGAGAGGAGAGGAGAGAGAGGGGCAGAAGAGAGAGGGGCAGGAGGGAGAGATTTGTGATTTGTCTATCAGAATCGTATGGGTTTAAATAAATGAAAATTGGTCACTTATGTCTTATGTGATGGAAGTTTTATTTTGAGTATTGTATATTACCTTTTCTTTAATTATTAAATTTTGATTATGAAGATTCTCAGAGAAACTTTGATTATATGAAAAAGAGATGAGGAAGAGGAGAGGAGAGAGAGGGGCAGGAGGGAGAGATTTGTGATTTGTCTACCAGAATCTTGTGGGTTTAAATAAATGAAAATCACTTATCTTATATCAATAAAAGAAGCACAAATGTGCAGAAGTTTATTTAAATCATGAGAAAAGAAACAATCTTTAATTTAGAACTTTTAAAATTAATCAGTTTAAGTGAAAAAAAAAAATTAAATTTTAAATAGTTGTGAAAATAATAATAATTACAACATTAATTAATTAGGCCATTCATTAACTAAAGAATGAATATGCGGCATCCCTTTGAGGAAAATTAATTGATTACATTATCTAGTACGATATTATCCTAAAAATGTCAAAATGAATCAAATTAAAATCCTAAAAATACCCTTTTTAGGTTACATAGAGATTCTTATCTGGAGCTTTGATCGATTTTTCCCTACCTCTACCTATTCTGACCATCATGGACTTAGCCAAGCCGGCGAATAACATGTAAAACTTTGTAATTCCAGCAACCCTGGATGTGCCTGATTGCACTATCGACTTCTCCATCACTCTTTTATGTGACGTCATGCACCGTCCCATCACGCGGGGCACGAGCGTGACTCTTATGACGTCATTTGAATCATTGATCCTCTCCGGAATCATTTCTCACTCTCATTGGTCGACTACAAGAATTTTATCCCTACGTTCACTCACATGCACACGCTAGAGCGTTTTGTAAAATGATGTCGTGTGTGGTAAATAATATAGCTAGCTGCTGTATGTTTTCTTTTTATTTTGAAATATCTACACGTCACTTATTTACGGAAAGGAAGAAAAAAATGTCTGTGCAAAAAAATAAAAAGAGAATCATATTGATATACTTTTACTTTAGTCTACTATTCTCTATGCCTTGAAAGTAGAAAGATAAATTTGAATCGATCACGGAAGTGACGTCACCTTAAAAAGTCTCGGTTCATTTCAGCTTCTTCCCTCAAAGCCGAATTGTATCTCACCGGCTGGATTATGACCAGCTGTAGAGAAAGAGAGAGAGAGAGCTTTTTGTTGAAACATTTGTTTGGAAGAATAATCATATGATTATGACAAATTTTATGCACGCAAGGCCATTTTCGGCTATTTTCAACGCTTTTATATAAAAGGCAAAGAAAAAGTTAGATGATGTTATGCATTACTTTATCTCGCTTCATTAAATCTATTTTTAGTTTTATGCCACAACAATAAAAATTAAATGTAGATTCAAAAAATCAAAATTTAAATTAATAAACTTTTTAAGAATTTAAAACGGCCATATCCCACCAGAAATTTTATAATCGTCACCAATTCCACACTTCACGGCTCTATTGCGACGTTAAACCTACACAATCTCAAACAACTAAAATTATTATTATTTGCTCGTATTTTTTTACATTTAGAACTCAGACGCTCTTTTCAAACTTCTCCCTCTCCACATCACAATTAGGTTTTAGAAAAAGAGCATTCTAATTAATATTTCTTAGCGGTAGTTCCGCTCTAACATTCATAAGGATGAAAATATCTTAATATGTTTGGGTAAAAAGCAAATATATATGAGTAATTTTAAGCCTAACAAAATTATAGAAAGTTGTATTGGGCTTTTTAGGGCAAAATATAATAATAGTAATAATAATAATAATGATGATAAATAGTAATTAAAGAAATAAAAAAATTTTTCAATAAAAATATTGAAGAACTTACGTTATTACAATAAATAAATTAGAATTTTAAAATGATTTAGAATGGAATTATATTTTACACTTAAAAAAAGAGAGAGAAAGAGATCTTATAATAATAAGAAAAAATTTTAGTTGTATAAAATATGATGTAGCTTCTGTCTCTTGTTTTACATAATGTGCACAAGAAAGAGAGAAAAAAGCTAAATTCAATTTTTAATTAATTAATTAATTAATTTTTTTTTTTTTTACGTCAAAAAAATTAGTGAGAGCGCCATTTTTACCACCTAGAGTTTTTCGTAGGTAACCAGATTTTAGTTTTGGGGGCAAAACATTTTTCGCACGTTCATATATTAAGAATATTTTATACAGCGAAGAAATTTTCATAAAACTTCAATAACTCTTATATTCGTAATGAAATTATTATAATGATAAATAACGAAATCTTGTAAAAATTAGATTTATCAATTTTATACAACGATTGCTTTAAGAAAAGAACATTTTATAATAGCTAAAAAATATATAAATGCATGTATGATATTTTGCAAATCTAACCTTTCTATTTTTCTTGTTTTTAATATTTAAATTTGTATCCAAAACAATTAATTAAAGGTAGTATTTCCTTTTCTTCACCTGCTCACTCGCAATACTGCGTCCTGCGAAAAAAAAAAAAAAAAAAAAATAATAATAATAAAAATTCTTCACTTATGAAAAATTATTAATAAATCATTATTTTCAGCAAAATCGCTTTGATTAATCTGTTTGAGGACAGGCCTAGAAATTATTATGAATGTCGGTTAACTTTTAACACTTTACAACAAAGTGGAAAAATTTTTATGTCTGAATGGCTCTCATTTGTGCAAATAATTTAAAAATACGTTAAAGCTAATGTATGTTATTCAAATTCCTTACAGCAAATTTTGTATTAAATTAAATAGCATGTAAATTTGTTTATAGAAACTCACAAAATAATTTAGGTATATTACAGTGTACGGGTGGTATTTCTTAAAACATAACTTTATACATCTCGAAGAAAAAAATGATTAATTTATATTATTCAGATGAAGAAAGGGATTCCCATACAGTATGGTACAATTAGCATTGTTGATTTGTTTACAGGGATATAAGGAGAAACTACTCGATGTATAGTTTCAGTTGCGTTATGATTTTTTTTAACTATAATAAATTTTTAATAAAGCGTACAGTACGTGCGTATGTTATTTTCACACAGAATCTTTTTTTTTTGCTTTCTCATTAGAAGTGAAGTTATAATGATAATTTTGGCGAGGATTCTTGCTCCGTAATTAACCCACATGGTGTCATATATAGAACAACCACTTTAAATGTTGCTCTACCTCTACAAAATACTGATATAGACATAGACATCAATCGGCATTTAAGTATAACTACACATACATAGCAACTATATAATTCAGGCAATTGCCAATAGATGTCACTACTGTTCCCTTTACTGTCAAAATAATTTGAAATTTGCACCGTAATCTTACGATCTGTGTTCGACCCGGAAAAGAATATTACACTTTTTTTTTTTTTTTTTTTTTTTAAAGATTTATATTGCAGAGATAAGTTAGTTTTTTGCTTTATGTAATTTACTTATTCGAAAATCGTATTTTTATGAATGTTCCACGTTAAAAAAAATTATCTCCTAGTAAAATATTTGGTTATGATTTGTTATTATTATTTCCTCCTCATCCCCCCCTCCCAACTACTGATCATTAATATCATCCCATATATTTATTTTAGACCCCCCCCCCCCTCCGAAAAAAAAAAAAAAAAGGCTATGTCAGTTAGATACAAAATGTATTTTAGGGCTCATCACACATATAAAATGCATAGAAGGTTACACGATTTAATGAATAAGTAAGTGCACTTAGAAAGTGCTTTACAATCTATGCAAACTGCATAGCTTTTATTTCCTGCGATTTATTTAACCTTGCTACATTTGTTGTCCCACTAATGATTAAACAGTAACAAAAATGGCTTAACGATAAATCAATAGAATTCACCAGAAGTAATTACTTTCTTTTTCTTCCGCATTTAACCTTATTCGCACATTCTTCTCCTCCAGGAGATTCAGTCACAAAGCATCCTATATACCTGACCCATAAAAACGCTTCGTCCCATGGGTGGTCCTAGAGAAAGAGAAATGGGCTAGCTCATAAAGTATACTCACGCAAGAAGTTATTTTAGTACTCTGCTGTCATTGATATTTATAACGGGATACGCAGACGTTTACTGCAGTAAAACATGCGTCAATGCCTCGTAAAATTACCCCGAGGAGAATAATTCCGTAATATTACGCACTGGTTGTCGGTTTGTTGTACGTGAGATTATTTTGATATGTCTCGTTTAAATTATTGTTAGAAACTAGAATAAGAATATGAAATTTTTGGAGTATAAACACGTGTATCAGAGAAAATTATTTTATCCGATTTTTGTATTCATGGTTATTAAAAAAAAAAAAAAAAAAAAAAAAAAGTATTGTCACTTCCAGGATTTTAATTATTAAAACCTTTTAATTTATGTATGTGAAAATATTTTTAGCAGTTTAAAAATCTTCTCCTAATATATTAATTTGCTATTTTTTTAAAAAATGTCACTTATATATATATATAAGATACTCTATTATAGCTATATGCCATTTAAGAATATTCACATTTACTAACATTATATTTATGTGCTGTTTATATTATTTAAAAAAAAAAAGTATACATATATACATATAAATTAACATATTAAACTAAGTGTTTTTTTTTTTTTTTTTTTTTTTTTTTTTTCAGAACTGAAAGTTAAAATATATTTGGAAATTATTCATGTGTTTATTTTTCTTCTAATTCTAATTCTTATTCTTATCATAATATATATATATATATATTATACATAATTAAGAAATTTAGATATTAATAGATACATTATAAAAAACAACAACATTCAAATAAAAGTTATTTTAAATCAATTTAACACTAAACCTACCGATACTTCATGTATACCTATTCCTACCACAGCGGGTCAAGTGAGCCGTCTTTAAAATATTACATGTATACTATGTATATCGAAAATATATTATTTAGCACAATTTGATACATGAAACATGGACGATATGATAATGTTATTTGAAAGAAATTCTGACAAAAAGTTTAAAATGGGTCATTTGACCCCTCGTGGTAGGTTTAGTGTTAAATGTTAGCACACATGTTTTTATTATGATTTTCATTTACTTTCTTTTAATTAAATGACCATATACATTTTCTGAAATTAATTTCAAATTAAATACTTACTCTAATGTTTACTGATTAGGACCATTGTACTTAAACCTACAAAGATAGAAATTTTTTCATGCGATATTCAAGAAAGTTATCCAACAGAAAATAAGGATTTTATAAAAATATGGAGCAAAGATATCTGGAAATTAGAATTTGGAATTGGAATTGCTCAAAAATAGAAGGATTTCTTCATCAGGGAACATATCCTTCATAGAGAGTAGCAAGATCGTAAGATTTCAGAAAACTGTACAGCTATACCAAGCAAAAATACAGTTCATGTTCCTATGTTGCAACAAAATCCAAATTTTAAAAAGGAAACAACTATAATTAAACAACTCTAACTCATACCAACATTGAACCAAGAAAGAAAAATAACATTTATAACATTTGGTGTCAGTCAGACACTAAACTCACACTCAACCATAGATATAGTAATAAAACATAGATTGATCATTGAGAGGGAAAAAGTGATTCCTTTGTACTAGGAAAAAGACGGCCATTTTACTCTCTTATGAATGTCTTTCCCCGAGTGAACATACACGGGAATACACACAGATAATTTACAAAAACAAATTATGTAATAAAAGATAATGAAAAACTCCAGATACCCACTTTTCTTTCTTTCTTTTCGTTTTTCTTTTCTTTCCTTTATTTATTTATTTATTTATTTATTATTACACTTCTTTGAGATAAAAATCGTCTGCATTCATCACAAAAAATAATCTTAATAAATTATACTTTAATAAATTATTTGTATTGCTTAAATTTGTGTAGGATTGTATATAGAAGAATGTCTTGTGGTGGCCATAATATACTAGTTACATACTAAAATTTTCGCGGCTGTTAACTACATTTAAAAGAATTTTTAGAATTCCATATTACTTACTAATATAAAATCTTAAAAAATCTTAAAAATTAAAAAAGTATTCCTTTAAATATGAAGACAGTAATTATTTCATAATAATAACAAAGCAACTGATTATCAAAATTACATTTTTCATAAGTTATTTGAATATAACTTATTTATGAAAACTTATAATATTTCTTTTTATATATTTATTAGAACACTTAAAAGCCGCGCAATATTTCGGCATTTTCAAAATTCATTAACATACTATTATATTACTATTTTCGAGTTTTATACTCCCTAATGGCTGATGTCAAAAAACTTTTTCGGTATCAAAAGTCTTTGCTCGTTAACATGAGGATGATAGATCTATATAAATTACTATATCTATACACTCAACAAGTTGCCAACAACATTTATAATTAGAAAAATTAATTTCGAGACCAACTCCGATTAATCGATTAAAATTCTTCACTTGAGCCATTTTCATTAATAATAGAATTCACTGTTTTATGTATATATAAAGCAATTCACAACTTAGTACTTACATTTTGTCAACTCTTAGAAAATAGTATATTTGTGCCTACTGACAGGACTTACATATTGTTTTATTAATAGAAATATCATTTAATAAAACACTGAATAATATTTTTGTAAACATTACCAAAGTAATTTTATTTTTTGATTTACTGATATTTATTTCAATTTAGATTTTTTTTTTTTTTTTTTTAATGACGATAATTACATTGTGCTAAAGATAAAAAAAAACCATAGTTATAATTTTAATAAGTAATATTGAAATACTTAGTTCAAACGAGTTATCCTTTTATGAAAAGGACGTCATTTATACTTATATATATATATATATTCCTTTTTATTTTACATGCTTTGAGCTTAAAAGAACGAAGTGCTATAGCGGAAAAAAAAAAAAAAAAAAAAAAAATAAATAAATAAATAGCGCTACATTCAAATGAAAACCTACATTTTTACTTATAATTCCTTTTCCTTGATGTTTTATTCAGATCTAATGAAATTATAATTTTGAAGTAAGAGAAAAATGGAATAGCTACAATTAACACAAAAGCGATAATTTTTAGTAATTATTTTGATAAATCAAAAGAAAATTTTAAGTTTTTCATGTTTATCACAATGGCATCGTGTAAAATAAATATAACAGATAATATATATATATATACACTTTTTAGTTTTAAAAAATCCAAACCATATTATGACTATGTTAAAATGATCCAATAACTCCACTTATTTCGAGAAAATTAAAGAAAAATCCATAACAGAAGTACGATTTATTATTATTATTATTATTTTTTGAATGTATACTTTTATTTTCTGAAAAATAAATAAATAAAATGAACAAATTTTAAATAAATAAAATAAAATAAATATGTAAATTTGATGTTAGATACAGCTAAATTCTTTAGTAGATGTTTAATTTTATGTTATTTTAATACCTTACGGGCAGACAAACAGAAGTACATATTGTACTATAGAAAAGTAGATATAAAATCAGAGTGCATGATATCACTTACTACATTTAGTAAACTTACATATAAACATAATAATTCAGTGAAAGGGAGAAACGTTTTTTTGTGTGTAAGTAAACGTATTTAGAAAATTCTTTAAACGTATTTAGAAATAATACTACTACTAATAATACTTTTTTATTCGCACCATTTTTTATATTATTATTAACCTAGTTTTAGAACCTGATTAAAAATTGATGCAATTAACAATGATCATATGCAAATCACTCTGGATTTTCTACATACAAACGCACAAAGTAAATGAGTTTTTCACAAAAGGTTGAACTTGTTTCTCACATAGTGTGAAAAACTCATTTGTATCATTAATCTCCTCTTACTGATGAATAAAACTTTGTAAGTAAACAATCATACATTTCAAAAACATTAAATAATTTTGCGGTAATTAATAATAATAAACAAAAATGCACGACCATTCACCAGACAATAAATAAATAAATAAATAATATAAAGTATAATATAATATAATAAAATAAGTCTAAGTGTAGCACAGTCGCTTCCTAGCAACTTTTGCGCTTATCGTTTCACAGTAAAAAATTAGATCAAAATTTGACCACGCGACAAAATATGGAGCTTAATTTTTTTTTAGAAAAAAATAATTGGTTGAACACATATAACAATTTGATAATCTATATAATATTTCTCTAACGTGGACTAGTTCCGATTATATTTTGTTAAAACGATACGATAGTGATGTAATTAATAAAATACGCGAGGTTAAATAATAATATTAATAAATGGATAATATTTAAGCATGCGGACTCAGTTGAATGATCTAATAAGAAAAAATGACGACATTTGTCTGGTGAGATTCATTTATGGAAAAATGTATTTTTCATATATACTATACTAAAACTGTATACTTATATATATACTATACTAAAACTGTACTGGTCCTATACTAAAACTGTACGGCTGCAGAAGTGTGAAAACTGGGTTGTCAACCATGAATTTTATTTTTAAATCTTTCTTCGAATGATTTTGATTTCACTGTTGCACAATGTTAATTTAGTTCTAATAATAATTTGGTTACGTGTAAAGTAAAATTTTAATTTGTTGGTGAAATCGGTATAATATTTATGAGTTTCAAACTTTAAAGGTAAATAAGAAAAGAAATAAAAATGCGGAAATTTCGCGTGGGTTTGCTGGTAATAACAATACTAATAATAATTTATTAATATAATGTATACATGTACAATATAATAAATAGAAATTTATTATCTATTCATCCTTTCGAAAGTTCTAGTACACATTCAACGTTCCAGAAACATAAGTACTTTGATTGAAAAATTTACGTATTGTATTTTTACCTGTGAAAACACAATATATATATATATATATATATATATATATATATATATATATATATATATATATATATATATATTCTTTATTTCATTTCATTTCCCTTTACTTCTTCAATTTTGTATTGTAATTATTTTTCCCTGGTCTATGCCAATTTTTATGAAAATGGCACGCAGAGAGAGCATGGCCTCTAGAGAGACCAGAACCGAGTCACACAATGAAAGTCCCGCTGTACATTAAGAATTTAAATCATTCTTTTGAGATTGTATTACTCATACAACATACACAATTGAACGTAACTATTTATACAAGCGAGTTATTTATTTTAGAAAGTAATTTAGGTCACTAGAATTAAACCAAAAGAAAATAGCTTATGTAGATAAACATTTATGAAATTGAAGAAATCTTTACGAACCTACGTCTATTTCTGAGACACAGTTACTCGTATATTTATAGTTGGAGAAACGGCGGCATCATTTATTTAGAGTTGATGAACTACATCCTTCACTATAAATTCTAACCTACGAGAAATATTGCACATTTTGTTTAGGTTTAATGCCTCAAACCGAGTACCCTGAAAATGTCATAAAATAAAAGTTCACAATTTCACTGTTTTTTTCTGTCTTTTGAAGTTTGCCGAACATTTTATTACAGCGTGTCATGAGCTTGCAGTAATGTGGTAAATGTGAAAACACACATTTGCTATAATTTGAAAAGAATTTATTAATTAGACAATGAATCTATGTGATCTAAAAATCACTTTTACAAGAAGTTTTTCCTCATTGTTTAACCCCATTCCAGAATAGTAAAAAAGTACAGACTATTTTAATATTTAAATAAATTATTTTGCATTAATTAATTTATTATCTTCCCCTTTCTTTTTTATTTTTCTTTCTTTATTATTAATATTATTATTATTTTACCTTTTTAAATTTAGTTATTTTGCAATTTTAACCTGTATAAATAAATACATGACTAAACAAATTAATTGTGGTCTGTGGCCGAACAAATAAAAGTATTAATAAAAATGAAACACTAAATTTAGCATATTCTTCAGCCCATGTAATAAAGTTCAAAAGTTCTTGCAATCCCATGTAATAGCTATTTTGCAGAAATACCTTCTTAAAAACATGTAGTGACAAAATTAAGAGAATAAATTTGAAACTTTTGAAAGCGTTCTTTTTTATTTGTTTGTTCAGAAAATAAAGAAATGTACTAATTTGTTCTAAAATGTTCAAGCATGAGTAACATTCTTTGTTAAATTTTCTTTTAATTGGCAAAGATTTTAATAACAGAAAAATTAATGAACGCTATTAATGAACGATTTATTTAAAATAATTCATTTGATAGAATAAGAAAAAGAAATTATGTAACAAGAAGTACGCTTTATTCAGTTCCTTATCTTTTCCAATTTTACAAATGCTTCTAAAAATTAACTTTTATATTAGCTAATAGTTTAGATTGAGTCAGAAATTTAATTTAATAATAAAAGCTGTGATAATAACAAAAGTGTCCGAACACTAGCGAAAATTCCTATGTAAAAAAAGTACACTTCATACGGTTTTGTTACATAAATCCTTGTTGAATCCTGCTCTTAGTCAGTCTGTACCTTTTTTACATAAGAATTTTTGCTAGTGTTCGGACACTTTTGTTACCGACTGTACTGGAAATCCATCTTAGTATTTTGTTTTACTTTTATGAAACGCAATATCAAATAAAGAAAAAAAAAATCTCTTTGCGAATCGAAAATTTTGAATGGTTATTTCTTAAATTACTTTTAATAATGCTAGAAATGTTTTTACGCAGAATAATTGTTCATGTGATTTTTATTTTAATTTGGCTGCTTGCATGCAAGCTGTCTTCTTCAGCTATTATTTCATACGATGACATAGAAAGCAAGACATATTTCATTTTATATAAAATTATATCTCATATAGAGACATCATCCCAACCAACCAACCAACCTTTTTCTTGTAAACATCTAAATTAATGCAAGTTTCTCAGCATGTTCCTCAACACAAATTAATGCATGGCCTCAACTGTTCCACAAAAAAAAAAAAGTGTCTCCATAGTAAACCAAGTGAAGCTCGGCTCTACGCTTTCAGACTGTTTCATTTGTGATTGATCTGTGTTCAACTGTTTCATCTATTTCATATATAATAACTGTAACCGTAATATGGTTCTCGTGTATATATAAATCAAATGTTACTGTACTTCTAGTTAAAATGGCTCTGTCCTGATGATGCCCTGATCTTCAGGGCGAAAGGCCTTGACACGATGTATTTTTTAATGATTTTAATTAAATGTATCATTCTATACGTGTTTTACAGTGAATATTTTTATAAAAATTGTGGTTTTCATATTTCATTTTGATTTCGTTATAATATCGATATATCAATTTGCTATTTTTCACTAGTTTCATATAACAGTTTAAAAAATTAGTAAATCTATAGCATGTTACGGGCGAAAAATTGTTTATAAATTTAAAAATATTTTACAAAGTATTAAAATAACGGTTTGATCAATTTCTTAAATATAAAAGGTTTTGTAGTGGGATATCCAGGTAGAGTAACCATGTGTACCATCATGTAAAAAATGGTGACATTGCTTTACATTAAATTTACCAAAATGGCAGCCACTATGGAATTTTATGATTAACTAAATAATTAAAATATTTAAAGTGTGGATTTTGACTATTTGAAATCGAATTGTGATATCACATAGACAGATTGTGCACGTGCAGCTCTGGGCAATGAGAATATTTTAGGGTCTAGTGATGGATTCTGCTGAATATATATATATATTTAATGAAATGAAAATTGCATAAGCGTACTACTGCTTTTTATTGAATGCACAATGTAAAAGAACATAAATGAGGAAGTGTACCTGCATTATTCATTCATCAGTTATTATTAGAAGGAGATGACTATTGCTTTCAGATAAAACGGTCTAAAGGATTTTTTTTTTTTTTTTTTTTTTTTGTGACAAGTAAAAAAAAAAAGTATTAAAACAAGAGAGAAAACTTAAAAAAAAAAAAAAAGAAGAAGAAGAAGAAGAAGAAATGAATATATAGTAACCGATACTAAAGAACACAATACCGTTACCACGTGTCTTTATATGGAATAATAGACTGAGAAAAGTCCTGCCATCGTAAATTGGATTCTGTTTTGTACAAAAATTTCTGTATATTCCTTAAAAAACAAAAATAAGCTTCTTCATTTTTTTTTTTTTCACTTTTTCTTTTTCAATCCTTAAAATTAAAACGAGTCGAAACTAAACATGATTTAATACTGTATAATCGTAATATACTCACAAAATTAATAAATATTTAACAATATACTAATGATATTACAATAAAAATTTATCGGAGAAAATGTAAATTTTATAAGTAATAGAACCATAAAATTAAAAAAAACTATTCAAACATATATAAACGCAAGTTTTTTCATGAAATAAGAAATTACATGGCTTTATGGGGATGAGAAAATGACAACTCAAAAAATTATTAAAATAGAAACAAAAAACTCCACGCAGAACATCTCCATAGTATATCCCGAGGATGTGTTGGGGATGTACTGTGCTCCTCAGGACAACCCGAGGAAGTGTTGGGAAGAAGGTGCGCTATGGAATAACGTCACTGGGAACTTACTTTACTTCGTTCTGTAAGTGATGAAATGATTTTTATTTATTTTTTAACATTAAGATGCTAATTGAATGAAATTACTAATCATAATTAAGAATTTTTGTGATCTTAAAACATACACGCCTTCTGAAGTAGCTAGTAATTTTGCCTGTAACAAGCCACCGTTATTTTATCAAGAGGAAAATTCTTTTGTTAACCTCTTTCAAATATGCTTGTGAGTGTGTGAGTTACTAATACAGTTACAGCCGCTTAATACATTCGCTGGTTAATAAACTCAGCCGCTTAATCTGATCGAATTCCCAGGACCGGAATCAAATCAATACAAACTACTTTTAAAGCTGTCGCTTAATAAAATCAGCATTGCCGGTTAATAAACTGAAAAATATCTCCTCAGCAGCCAAAAATATCATTTATGCACCCTAAAAGTTTTTTTTTTCTTTTTTACATTGTGATAAAAAAAAAAATAATAATAATAAAACTAAATAAAGCATAACAATCCCCCGTTATCGCTCATTGTCGAAAATGTAACACTTGCCGCATAGTTACAAATTAAACCTCCCCATAACTTATCTCCTTAACAATTTCAAGGAACGTATTCTTGAAAGTGCAGTAATAAGTTACAAATTTAATTTGATTTGTAAATGATTTTTTTTCTTTAATTTTTAATTATTAAAAGACAATTTCAATTCTTATTTTGGAATAAATATAAATCAAGAGGTTTAAGCGGAAATATTCTAAGTTTATAAGAAAAGCGTGAACTTTTGGTAAAGTAATGATGCTTTTCCCAGAGCTGCCAACATTTTTAACTTTTAAATCAGAATTGACACCAGTATTTTTAAATGGAATATGTTATATATATTTTCGACGATTAGTATTGCCAAAAACAGCTATAAAAGTTTTCCCGGTTTGAAGTCTCCCTTGAAAAACGGGAGACTTGGCACCTATGTTTTCCTCAAAGGAAAATGCATAGGAACTTTGAATGAATTTATTTATATTGAAGGAACAAATAATTAATTACCTATCAAAAATTGATTAATATTGTTCACTAATTCCATTGTTCGTTGCCTTTTGAAATTCCTTTCCTAATTCAGGGAGGTAATACCTTTTCCTTGAGTTCAAGAACGCTTGCCGGATATAAAAATCAACCGCTTAATAAAATCACTATAGCACAGGACGAATGTGATTTTAATAAGCGGCAGGAACTGTAGTTTAACACTTGGATCGGTGATTATTAATAACATCTTCATCTCCTAGACAGATGGTCTTGGTTCGATTTTCGGTGGTCAAACCTAGCTACTTTATTTAATATGGATTTTTTTTTTTTTTTAAACAAATTTAGAGAGCTTTATTCAGTAAAACTGCACGGTTTTTTTTTCATTTTTTTAAATAGTGCTCTTAAAAATTTAAATCACGTGTTTATTTACAACAGAGTTGAAATTTACCGCATAAAAAATGGCGATTTTTTACTCGCAAGTTGTAGCGTGTTCCAGCAATTTTTTCTTAAACAGCGAATAAAACTCTGTTTTAAGGAATTTCAATATTATTTGATGACTGCGTAGCAATCAAAGCATATTCATCGAAACTTGAGTGCAGGTGGGCAGAGAGAGCCGTTTTTTTGATACACCAACTTCCGAGATCTAAAACTGATCTACCTAATCAGAATGACTAATAATTTTCCTGTAATAACCACGTAGTACATGCGAAAGGACATCTAAAAAGGGTTATATGTAGCAATTTTCAAGAAAATTGTCAGAGACATTTTTGAGATACCGACTATCACCGGAACTTGGCAAACTCAGTTTTTCACCGGAAAACACCCATTAAAAAATGAGAAAAATTTTAATACACAAAATTAAAAGTGCATTTCATTTTTTATATTATTCAAATTACGATAAACTGGTAAATAAATATCAACTTATGGAGTATATTGTAGAAGTTACTAAAAATTTTATAAATTTTTAAGGAGCAAATTTATTAATATAAGCATGTAAAATTTTTCTCTTTAAATTAAAACTTAAAATAATGAAAATCTTTACATTTTTAGTAGTTAAAATGTACATTTTGTTTTTAATTCAGAACTAAAATAGTTTAATAGTTATTTTTTCAGAATGTGATATAGTTTTATAAATAAAACTTTGAATTTTAAATATTCATTTTTTATATCTGTTCTAAACAAGAATTTAAAAATGTTTTACTTAAATTCCTAAATTATTTTGCCATATATGAGAAAGACATAATTTTGGTAAGCTTCTGTTATTATTACTATTATTATTATATTATTATATTATTTTATTAATTAAATTCATAAATTGTTTTGCAATATATGAGAAACACATAATTTTGGTAAGCTTCTGTTACAATTATTATTATTATTATTATTATTATTATTATTATATTGTATTAATTAAATTCATAAATTATTTTGCCATATATGAGAAACACGTAATTTTGGTAAGCTTCTGTTATTATTATTATTATTATTATTATTATTATTATTATTTTATTAATTAAATTCATAAATTGTTTTGCCATATATGAGAAACACATAATTTTGGTAAGCTTCTGTTACAATTATTATTATTATTATTATTATTATTATTTAAACCGAATTAAAATTACAGTCTTTTTTATTTCGAGAATAATAGCAAAAACAATAAATAAAATCATTTTACTTCCAAATGTTTTTTTTTTTTTTTAAACAGATGGTGAGAGAAAATTTTGATTTCTACGGCTCGAAAATCTACTAAAGCATACCTTTACACAATACCGTTTGAAAAAGATTTTACTTTTTCATTTCATTGTATTTTTATATAGTTTTTAAAAAATAAATATATATTTTTTTATATATATATTTTCCATAATTATAGTAGCTTATCTGAAATTATTATATACAGATAGATGAAAGTTCTATTCCAATTATGGCAAAAGTAACAAGTTTGAATAGTTCATAACTCTTGTTTCATCGCCTTTAAATCGTATTAGTTTGTCATTGGACGTTATACAGAGAAAAAGAATTTTACAGGTAGTTACTATTGATAGGAATGTTAAAAAAAAAAATTATGTGTTTTTCCATATTTCCAGAAAAAGTATTTTATAATAATTTTTATTATTATTTCCATTAATCAAATTATCTTATCTGAAATTATAATTCATAAATAAATAAAAATTCTTTATGAATTTCTTTGAAAATTTTAATTTTTATGGCTCAAAAATCCACTAAAGCATTTCTTTATATAATATCCTTCGAAAAAAGATTTTCCTTTTTTATTTTATTGTATTTTTTATGCATTTTTTTTTTTTTTTTTTTTTTTTTTTTTTTTTTTTTAATATTTTCTTTTTTAAATTTTTCGAAATTATAATATCTTATTTGAACTTATTATTTACAGGTAGATGAAAATTCTTTTTAAACTAAGGAAAAAGTAGGGAATTGGAGTAGTCCATAGTCGTTTTCTCGCCTGTAAATCGTGTTAATTTGTTACTTAACCACTATACAGCAAAAAACAACTTTACAAGATGCTAATATTGATTAGAATGTCAAAAAGAAATTATACTTTCGCGCGTTTTTCCATCATTCTAGAAAAAGTACTTTATTATTATTATTATTATTATTATTATTATTATTTCCTGTAATTAAATTATCTTATCTGAAATTATCATTCATAATTAGATGAAAATTCTTCCTCAGTTAAGGCAAAAAATAACAGGTTAGGATTTGAGAATTTCGCAGTTCTTGTTTCATCGTCTGTAAATGGTGGTACTTTGTTGCATAACCGCTATACCTCGAGAAAGAACTTTACAGGCTGCTAATATTGATTAGAAGGTTAAAAAGAAATAATGCTTTCGCGCGCTGTCAATTAATATTTTGTAAAGAAAATATTTAACCAGATAAGTTTATTTATTTAGTGTTTCGTCGTACAATCTATTTATATATTTACTTTGCATGCAACCCAGTTTGATAAACAGTACTTGATAAAAATATTTTGTTATCTTTAAATTTTGGATGCATTATTATCATCTATTATTACTATTGTAATGTCTTTCTTTTTAAAAAATTTTATCTTATCGTTATCGCTCACAATTCTTTTTTTAATAAAGAAAAGCTTGATAAATTTAAAATAATACGGTATTCTATTTCCTATATAAAAACAAATCGGCAACACATTTTTAATATGTGCATAATTAATAACAAGTTTATGTTTTAAAATGTAGGCTATTTTAAATCACTGTCATGAAAATTCAAACAGATTTCAATATACAAATACATATGATACTGTTATCCGTGCATTAAGATGATTCTTTTAATCTATTCTATTTTGTTATACTCAACACAATATTATTGAAAAATATATCATTTCATCATAATTTTTATCTTTTAAAAATACATGCTATTATACATCAAATTCCAAACATGCTTACATGTATAAAAAGGGTTGATATTGTTAACTGTACATAAGTAAGATTTTATAAATGTATTTTGTTATATACAATATAATATTTTAAAATTATTATTACTTTATCAAAAACTTTACCTTTTTAAATATTTTCTGATATTTATTAAAATTATACTATATATGTATGAACAAAAGCGTTGAGTAGTGTTAATCATACTACAGTATTATATAAAAAAAATATTTCCATGTCGTAATTTCTATCTTTTAAAAGTGCATTCTATTATATACCAAATTCCAAACATATTTTCATGCGCAATAGTACTGGATCTTTTCCGTATAGGAACACGATTCTGTGATTATATTGCATTTCATTTTTATTTAAAAAAGAAAAGTGTTAAAAGATTACGATATAATGGAACGGAGTTTTTTTGCCACTCAAATCTAAAATAATAATTGGTAAAAGAACATTGCAGTGTGCAGGTTTCTCATATGTAGGTTTTATTTATGTATCCAAGAGCGAAATATATCTTTTAATTAAAAGTAAAACAACATTTGCCTATTTCATCCAACTTGATTTGACTCCATAAACATTTTTGTTATCATTAACATGATCATCTATACATATATTATGATTATTTCTTCAACAATTATTTCTTAGCATAGAGTTTTAGTTCTCCGTTATAATAAAAGCAAGAGGATATTCGGTATTTATTCCCAAATACACTAAATGTACGGGTAACTTTTTATTCGTGAAAACGTACTGATTTTGAAGTATGGGGGGGTCTGAAAATCACAAAACAGATGTAATGTCCGCCAATTCGTTAGTGATATTATTAGATTTCTAGTAAGTTTGTTAGTTTGTTGGTCTGTGTAGTCATTACCTCAAGAAGAAATGTTCCAAAAGTAGTCGGATCAATTTTGAAATATCACTTATTATACCGTCAAGAACCTTTCTGAATTTCAAAAACCTACTTTAAAATGAATAAGGAAAAATTTAGGATTTTCTAAACATGGAAGAAAATTTTTATAAACATGCATTATAAAAGTAATTTTCTTTGTAAAGTAGTATGACAAATTTTAAAATATCATTAGTGATACACCTTCCTATGAACGCTATTAAATACCAGTATTCTGCTTTAAAAACTTCGTAAGTTATTCGAAATTAAAGATTTTCATAACATGACAGAATACGGAAATTTTTCCCATAAACTTTCGTTAGAAAAGTTATTGCAATGAAAATTGGATGATATTGTACAGAAACTAAAATACGAAACTGAGGCCATTAAAATTACGTAGCAAACCAGCATAAGGTCTATATTAAATCGAGTGGAACTAGCCTAACGGGTAGGGCATTTCATTATCCGACCGGGCCAAACCATCAGCCGAGTTCATTAAGAATACAATATGACATATACTTATTATTGACTTAAGATAAATCATTTCCAGTAGTTTTTCCGTTGATATGTTTAACAGTGTTGAAAACTACATAAAATGTCAAATTTTACTACATAAAATCAAGCTGATTATTCGATTGATGGTTGGAGGTCGAGTTAATTTAATGTCGCACTATAAATACGCAGTGACTGACTATTAGAAGATTTTTCACTAATTTCAGAAGTAGAAATTAAGAAATAAAAATTAAAAACATACTATCACTTTTAATTCCAAAATAATAATTTTTCTTTTAACCTTTAAAATATCACTTTCTACTGAACGCGCTCTATTCGTTCTCTATCTCCCAATTAAAATGTCATTCAATATCGCCGTTAAATTTAAATACATATTTTTAAACCATAAAATTCAGAATTGATATAGAAGTTGCTTTTTTTAAAAAGTGGACAATCGGAAAATTACATATGAGCCTTGTGTAATTTTAACATTTAAGATCATCCAAATTGGCATTAAAATTCAATTTGTGTGTGCAGTATAACAAACTGAAGAAAATTGTTGAATTTGCCAGGAAATAAATCTTTGCTCCCAGAATACATAATTGCCCTGCAATGTTTATTTTTGAGCCTTAAGTAGAGAATTAGTATGCTCGAGACTAAGTTTCTGAAAATACCTGGAAAGACTTTATTAGATGGAGAGCTGCATAATCTTGTAACACTGTGCGTGTTTTCTTGCACAAAAGTACTTCGTATTTTATGTGCTGCAAACATACAAGAGAATTACTGATAATCCCATCTGGTGTTGTCTATGGAATAGCAATTTCTTGTTTGCGTCTCAAAGGATATTTTACTGATTTTAATTCACGGCAAAAAGGTTCTTGATAAATTCTCAGAGAGTTGCAGTTTATTTTTTGTGTGGATGTGATTTTTTTTTTTTTTTTTTTTTTTTTTTTTTGTTAAATTCAGAAAAATTATTTGGAATTAAATGTGATATTTCATAGAAGATTTTTAGTTTAAAGTATTTGTTCATTCAAAAAATATAGATATAGTTTATGAATAATGAATATTAGCAGTTAAGATAAGGTTTTTTTTTTTTTTTTTTTTTTTTTTTTTTCATTTTTCTTCTCTCTTTCTTTCTTCTTTTTAAATTGAGTATAATTGTCAAAAAGAGATGAATTCTTTGAATATGCGAGAAATTTAAAACAATTGGGTATTTTGAGTTGGAAAGAGTTAATAATGGTCATAGAGAAAATTTTATTAATGATTAATTTTTTAATAATTTCTAGGAATTTATTGAATAAAATTTCTTTTATTCCTGTTCGGTGACAGTTTTGTAACATCAGTGTATGTGTTCCAAAAAATATTTCATTGGTTTTGATTCAGGTACAATATTAATATTTAACCACTTCTTATGAAAGGGGAAAAGAATTTTAAGATACTGTATAGTGTGATAATTTCTCACAAGTAAGAAAATTTTTTTCGGAATTAAAACTGGTATTTACAAAAAATAAAAGATTTAATTAAATTGGAATGTGGGATATATTTTGAAGCCTATTCTCTACCCTTCAGACATAAGTCATAAAGGAGGGGATTACAAGGGATACTGGCCCATATTTAAGCGAGTTTCAGCGATAACTATAGGAATTTATGAATGGCTAGGTCAAAGAGCTTGATCTGGGTTTGAACCCGGCACCTCACATCTACTAGGTTTGAGATTAAAACCTATCAGACATTGGTGGGGCTAATTAAATTTAAAATAGGAGGGGGGGGAACTTTTGGTTAAACAACCTCAATAACAGAATTTTAAAGAATTTCAAAATTATATGTTTACCGGGAAAAAAAAAAAAAAACTGAGGTTGACAACTGCAAAAATTGTCAAGTTTTTTTTTTTTTTTTTTTTTTTGAAAAGAACAAAAACGATTATAGGAGTTTTATCACTAATTACAGACGCAGAAGTTAACAAAACAGTAGAAATATTATCACTTTTCATTTCAAAATAATAACTTTTCTTTTAACCTTTAAATTCTCGCCTTCCACCGAACGCGTGCCCAGAATTCCCTGTTTAATCTCAAAATTAAAATGTCATTCAATACTTGCCCTTAAATTTAAACACGTATTTCTCTGCCATAGAAATCAGGATTGATATATAAGTTTCCTTTTTTAAGGGGACAACCACTGTTAACAGCCTTGTGTAATTTTAACATTTAAGACGATCAAATTTGGTATTAACATTCAGTGCGTGCATGCGGTATAACAAATTGAAGAAAATTGTTGAATTTGCCAGGAAATAAATCTTTGCTCCCAGAATACATAATTGTTCTGTAGTGTTTATTTTTGAGCCTTAAGTAGAGAATTAGTATGCTCCGAACCAAGTTTCTGAAAATACGTGGAAAGATTTTATTAGTAGGAGAACTGCAAGATCTTGTAACACTGTGCGTGTTTTCTTGCACAAAAGCACTTCGTATTTTATGTGCTGTAAGCATACAAGAGAATTCCTGATAATCTCATCTGGTGATATCTGTGGAATAGCAATTTCTTGTTTGTGTCTCAAAGGATATTTCACTGATTTTAATTCACGACATAAAAGTTCCTGATAAATTCTTATGGAGAAGCATTTTATTTTTTAAAATAGGGTATGGATGGGATTTTTTTTTTTTTTTTTTTTTTTTTTTTTCAATTTAGAAAATTTATTTGGGGATTAAATCTGGCATTTGTGAAAGATTTTATTTTAAGGGTATAATTTGTTCATTAAGAAAAAGAAAAAAAGACATTTTGGTAGAATGAGTATTAGTCGTTCAGGCTTTTTTAAAAGTAAGTTTAAGCAAAAATAATTATATTCTTTGAGTTTACGGTTAATTTAAAATAGGTCGGTCATTTTGAGGAGAAGCAGAGGGAAAAATTAATAATGATTATATAACGAATTTTACGATTAATTAAAGTTTTATTTCACTATTTATTTTTGTTATTTATATGGAAATATTTAATGACAGAGTTTAATTAAAACTGATTTTCCAAAACAATAATTCAGAGATAAATAAAATATTATTTCATAGTTATTAAACTTACTTTTTTAAATAAGAGTTAGATAGGATAAAAATAATTGTTGAAAAAGAAGGAAAAAATAAACTGGTATGTCACTCACACGACTTTCTCTTACCCTACGTTTCAATACTACAAAGATAGATTACATATTAAGCCTTATAATGAATAGTGTAAGATAATAAAGTCCAATGTACTTTTAAAACAATTTAAAATAGGTTTAGGAACAGTTTTATTTGACATGTAAATCTGTGTGAGGGGGGACTACCGCCCCCTCAACCCCTTGTTCAACTATAGTCCATACAATTATAAAATATATATATCAAGGATTTTATTAATTTGCCTTGAAACTTACCAATCTTGATCAAATTTTTAAGTGGCAACCTAGCATGAACTTCAAAATACGAAATTTGAAATTTCCTGCAGTTATTTGTTTTTAAGTTACGCTTATAACATATATATATATATATATATATATATATATATATATATATATATATACACATCAACCGCTAAAAATGGATTTCCGTAATCAGGGTACCTCAAAACGTGAGATGTTATACAGAAAACCAGAGAAGAAAATATAATTTAAAAAAATACGTTGTTTACAATATGGGTATGAAAAATTAATTTTGCTTCCTGAGCAGAGTTCGTCGATATAATAAAATGCAGCAAAGCACTTCCATCCATTATATTCAATAGAAAAGAACGTTTAGCTTAATTTTGGATAGCCCTGTATATTGTCTTTAATTAGTATGCACTATAAACAATACTGTTTTCTTAAATTTAGTCTTGCTTGAAAAACATCTAACACAAAAGGAATTAGAATTCTAGTAATTTCCAATTTATCCCTTAATATGTATATCCAAATACTTTGGGTAGCCCTGTAAACAAATGATGAATGATTTTCATACCACAATCTACACGAAACATGCTTTTATGCACATAATGAATTTTGTTTATTCTGTTTCATTTAAGTTAGCCGATAGATGCTACACTGTACTTACCATAAATTTCCACATAGACATAATGTATCTGAATTCTCTTGGGCGTCCCTGTACACGAACCATTTGCTTGATCTCAATGAAAAGTTTAGTGTTGCATCCCTATATGATGCACATTTAGAATATCAGGTTTGTACTTTCTGCTATAATTTGTTCTTGAGATATGCTGATAACAGACAAACAGACGCACACACAGACCAACCGCTAAAAATACGTTTTTCGGATTCAGGGGACCTGAAAACATGTAAATATAACAAAAACTCAATTTAGAAAATTTTACCCAAAAACAATACTTTACACAAACCAGTGGTGGTATTTACTTCATTTTCAATAGGGACCCATCCTATAGTGAAAATAATAGCACATATCAGTTGCAAGAAATTCTATTAATACTTACGGGAATTATATCACGGAAAGACAGACAGACATTTTGAAAGGCAAACTAAAGTCATAAATACTTTTCAACTTTGTTTGAAAGTGTTAAAAAAGAAGATTATTTTGGAAAAAGTGGGTGATTATATTTTGTGGCACTAAATTAATCCTCACTTCTCACCTCTGAGATGAATAAAGCGAATTAATCATGGATATAATTTGTATTTTTAATTTGAATCACTCGGAAACGAACTAAAATTTTCGAAAATTTAAACATCTAATACAATAAAATTGAGCATTTTAATAATTATTTGGTGAGTTTTAGTGTTGATTTCTTTTTTTCCCTTAAAAGAAATAGAGTAAAAATTTTAATTAATTAAAATATAATATGGTACTGATTCTCTATAATTACATCGAAAATTTTGCAATTAATTTAATCTTTTTGTCTTATTTAGAAATAGTTTGAAAATTTAATTTATTTTAATGTTTAATATGATGCAAATAACTGTTTCGTGAATTTTACTATCTATATAAATTCGTTCCTTTTACAAATTCTTATTTTTATTTTATTTTATTTTTATGTTAAAACATGATAAATATGATTTATAATGATTTTTAATTGGTTCTTAAAAACCGTCCATTGCATTATTTTATTTATTTTTATTTTTAATTATTAAAGTTTCACACCATATTTTGATCAGAAACACCATTTATATAGCGACTGAAAAAAAGAAATAATATTTAGTTTATTGTAACATTACATTTACAGTAAGCATATCATTTATTGTGGCAATGTACAGATAATAGGGCTCTGAGCAAAGTCCTGAAATACTGGATTCTGATTCCAAATTTCCTTATTGTTAGCTCGTTATCGAGTTAGGATCATTCTAGTAGCCTTGCTCAATAAAATTCTTCTTAAAAATTTAGCGACAGTTGTTTTTAATTAAACTTTTTTTTCCCGATTTGAAAATTGAAACCGGAAATGAAATAATATATATTCCTTTAACCACTTCCCTTTGACCATAGAAACCTTATATTTTGTGCTATATCACAATCAATATTATCTTTGCGGAAAATTTCAGCTTTTAATAAATAACTGAGTCTTTCTATAGAACTGATAAGGTTTCCCTTTGACGCGGCAATCCATATATAACTCGCTCTCTTGCAATTGAAAATAAAATTATCATTTTATTTCAAAATATTTTATTTGTTTATTTATTTTTTAACGAAACAAGTTGTAAGCTCGAGGTATTTTCAAGAAATGAGTAGTTATAGAAAATTTCTTTGAATTTTTTTTTTTGAAGCTGATGCATTAAAGATTTCAATAATTCCATTACCATAATCATGATTCCACTATGTATAATAGTAAAATATTTAATAATGCACAGTATAAATTTGATTTAAAGGTTTAAAAGTAACACTTTCATTTACAATTCGTTTTTACATACTTTTATGTTCATAAGAAGAAAGTACATAGTTTGTAGCAATTTTCGAATTTTGGTTTTTCATGGATTTATGCGTACTGAGATGTCCTGGACAAGAAATGACCATTTTGGCAGATTTAGATCAAGAACCAATGCAAAGAATTAATAATAATAATAATAATAATAATAATAATAATAATAATAATAATAATAATATTTCGTTACACTTTGACATAAGTTTATGTCTATTAATTTGTGGTATATATTACTCTAGAAATGGTGCTATTATGTTGAAATTTCTTACATTTTTGGGAAGGTTATACCACAGTACAGCGTCTAGAATAAACAGTGTGGAAAGCGGCGAATAAAATTGTACTGAAAAAATTAAGCCTGTCACCAGATGTCATTGTAATCGAAGCTAGTGTCACGACAAGAAAACCGAGACTCCCTATTGGTTAATTATATGCTTAGATCACGTGATTAAACTGACGAAACTGGGAAAAGCCAATCAGGTCTTCGATTTGAGCAATAGCTTCGATCACAGCGACATCTGGGTAAGCTTAATTTTTGTAGCATCATTTTAACATCACGGTTATAGGCGACTGCCACACTGTTTATTCTAGACACTGTAACCACAGCTTCTACAGTATATAATTGCTCAAAATTTAATATGTTAGGTAACCTTTCTGTAAAAACTACACTGATTCAATTTGGGTGCATATTGAACAATAGATAGCCTTGTTATGCTGAATTTTCCCCATTTGTATAAAGGTTGTATTTCAGATTTTATAGCTTATAACTGCACTAAACTTGATGTGTGAGATAGCCATAAAAAAAAAAAAAAAAAAAAAAAAAAAAAGAAGGAAAAGAAAGAAAACAAATGCTTGTTAAATTTGGCTGTATGTAGTCTAAAGGGGGTTGCTATATTTGAATTTTTCCCATTTACGAGATGGCTATTATATATAAGTTTACCAAATTCTATATTTGAATTATCAGATGACTTTTTTGAAAATCTATACTGACTACTTAATTTGGGTGCATATCGGTGTATAGGTTGCTCATTTATGAAGGCCTTTTTACAATTTATTTAGCTTTTCGATCATTTAATATATTAGAATTTCATTTTATAGAAGAAAGTTTTCTTATGGCGACAGCACACCAATTTTAAATAAATTTTTGTTATTACCAATAAATTGTTTTCACTTCGCAATGCAAATAAATCAGAGATATTGACAGATATTAAAAATAGCTGAGAAACATAATATTTTCTCTACATGAGATGTAGGGGTGACTGGGGCACAGTAGACCACCCCTATTTAAATTTCTTAATATTTAACTCTTTTAGTTTATATTGAGACTCATAGATGGGAGCATGGTACTACTTGTATACATCCAAAAAACCACATGGTAAATGCTAAGGTAGCCATTTTATACAATTTTTATGTTTTGAGCTGCTCAAAGTAATTTTTCAAGTTTGAAGTTTTTTTAATTTTATCAGGACTGAACTATTGACAAGTATTGGATATCTGTTAAGAAAAGGTAAGATATTGTTGTTTTTTAATTTATAAAAATTATTGGCATATTTATAGTCTATATATAAATTTAATATTATTATTTGTTTTGTCTGAACATGGGGCACAGTGGACCGCCTTCCAATGTGCCTAGAAGTCCAAATTATATTTTATACCTTATTTATTTTAGTTAAATTTACATATACAAATATAATGTGACTCAATTAATAAAAATATAATAATCTTAATGTTATAATAAAATAAATTTCTGAAAAGGGAAAATAGTTGAATACTAGTATAATAATTATGAATATCTAAATTTAATAACTATTTGAATTGTTTAATATAAAAAAAAATAATAAATAAAATGATTATGCGATATAATAAATAGTAGGTTATATAAATTTATTGTTGTTGTTTTTAGAAATAACACGTAAAAGATAAAAGTAGAATAATTTTAGTTAAACTTATCTCACAAATATAAAGTAAAGTATTGATATCTCAAAATAATTAATAAAAATGTTTGAATAGTAATATAATGTTTAATTAAATGTTACATAATTTTTATAACTATATAACGTTAATAAACAAATTAAAAATATATCTTATTGTTTTTAGTGATGGCACGTAAAAGACAAAGTAAATCTGATATAGGATTCTTCCTCTAATTTGATTTCTTATTTATTTTGATTTCCTTTAAATTTTGGTAATTATATTTCATAAAAATGTTCGAATTATGTTATTTGGACTAAAATTGCATAAGAAACTAATTTTAGAAAAAAAAAGTGTAATTTATATTAATTGAACATGAACAACAGAGGTTGGTCCACTGTTCCTGGAGTTGTAGGCCACTGTGCCCCGGTGATGGGGCACAGTGTTCCACTTTGTGAGTGCACAAAATTTATTTTTTTATTCGTAATGTATTAGAAGTATTGTTGTAAAAAAATTAGGACATGTCAAGAAAGGTTTAAAAAATGTATGCTAATTTTTTCAAGTACCTTGCTTTTTTATTTTTGGTGAAAAAAAAAAAATCAAAAGTGCAAAAGTGGTCCACTGTGCCCCGGTCTCCCCTATAGGCAAAAAAAAAAAAGCTACTTTTGTATTTATCGAAACTCATTCTTAATAATTAAGTCATCCTCTATTATTTATTGATGTTTTATAGTATATGCTAAATTAAATGCTTCATTGAATACATTTGTGTTTTAGCTAAATTTATTGGTTTGTTTTAATGAATGCGAGATTTTTGTTAAAATAAGTTTATTTTTAAAGAATTCCTGGTGATTTAAATGTTAAGGCCGATTGACTGCACTAGAATTCAATGCTTGGGTTAAATGTCCTCTGTGGGGGTCTTTCTAAGAGGTCCTAACTCGTATTTAGATGGTTAGGCCAGCAAGAGGATTTGGTATTTAAACCGGGAGCTCCCGTTTACTAGCTTTGAGAGCAAAAAGTCTTGGCTACTGGTGCGAACTAAAGAATTCCTGTTAATATTATTAAAAGTATAAGCTTCATAAAATTTTGCAAATAAAATAATTCGAGATTTTTTTATATTGGAAAAATTGAGTGTCTACTTGTCTACTTGTCTATTGTTAAAAATAAACAAAATCTATTAATAGAGTATTTACTTGTCTGTTGTCAAGAATAACAATTTTTTCATCAAAATTGAAATACGTTTATGGCTTCGGTTAACCTGTTTGTGTACAATATCACTTACGTAGATATTTTTAGAATGATTTGAAATCGATATATGTTATTATAAGGTCCTCTACATTATTTGGACCTTAAAAACATATATAGATTCTATTTGAAATTGTGTAAACAGCACTTCTGTTTTTCGCAGAAGGATTCACAAAAGAATTCATACACATACATTACTTTCAATGAGAGATATTTCTTTAAAAATTATTTTAATATCTTTATTCTGCACAAAATTCAATTAGATTAACATGCATTAATCAAATGATTTTTTTTTTAAATAGAATTTAGTATGATTAAAATTAGTTATTTGTTTACGGGACCATTCGAAAATATTCTGAAGATTCATGGTATGTAAGCGCAAATTGCCTAAAGGGAATTTTCAGTTATGTTATGAGGTTTTTTGGGATACTTAATTTTTAGTGTTTTATATAGGTTGCGGAATTACATAAAATCACCTATTTTATGCTTTCTCTTTAAAAAAGTGGTATAAAGATTTCGAAGATTTCTTCCCCCATAGATAAAAACAAAATATATTTTAAAGTATCATCACGGAAGTAATATTCATTGAAATTAAAAACTTCTTTTGTAGATAGCGTTGTCAGAAGACATAAAAATTACCTAATTAAACGGATGCATATATATTTTTTTGTTAGAGTAGCAAACTAATCTATACTTCGTAAAGAAATATAAAAGACAGTTTTTACAGTGAGTTTAAAGAAAATCTGTAGATTCGTATTTTGAAGCTTCTATTTCCTAGTCTGATACTGACTTACCCAATGAAGATGGCTGTTAATTTTCCTATAATAATCGAGTAACACATGTTAAGGGCATCTAAAAAGGGATTAACGTGCAAAATTTGAAGAAAATCGTCTGAGCCGTTTCTGAGATTCAGGCTTTTGGTTCTACTGTCGATTTTCAATAAAATTTTTCAAATATCTATTCATTGGAAACCACCAATTACATGAGAAATAATATCTAAAAAGGAGCCAATATTGTCAGTTTGACAAAAATTCGTTGAACTATATTTTAATAAACCTCAAAAGCGTTCACTAAAACTGACATACTTATTCAGAACACCTATTAATATCCCTGAAATAACTAATACATACGAAAGGATATCTAATACAGCAACTTTGTAAAAAATCGCTGGACTCGTGTTCGAGATACGGACTTACGGTCCACTTCTGCTTTCCTACTTTTCGCCAAAAGTTGACAAAAGCATCTGTACACTGAACCTGTCTTAAATGCAAAGTTTTATCGTTCTAACTTTTTTTCTTTTTGGCGATATGATAGTCAGAATATACTCTCCCATTCCTACAAACACATATACACACTGACCGATCGCTCCAAACTCTTCTTTAGAATTTAATGAACTTTTATTTTTCCGACTGAGTGAAAATAATGTCTGGACCGGGAGTCGAACCCCGGATCTTTGACTTACAAGGTCAAGGCTCTACCAATTGAGCTATCCAGGCCGACAACCGGTCAGCATTACTCACTCAGACAACCTTTAGGCAGAAACATCTCTGGTCTATCATGTAGATAGCTCGACAGAAATAAGCCGCAGGAAATGGAAAAGACCATTAAGCAATGGAAGAAAGAAATACAATTTTTTAAAATTAAAATCACAATCAACTGATTGGAAGAAATCATATTTAATGAAATTTTATTTTTCCGACTGAGTGAAAATAATGTCTGGACCGGGAGTCGAACCCCGGATCTTTGACTTACAAGGTCAAGGCTCAACCAATTGAGCTATCTAGGCCGACAACCGGTCAGCATTACTCTCTCAGACAACCTTTAGGCAGAAACATCTGGTCTATCATTTAGATAGCTCGACAGAAATAAGCCGCAGGTAAAGGAAAACACCATTAAACAGTGGGAGAAAGAAATACAATTTTTTTTATTAAAATCACAATCAATAAAAAATAATGTCTAGACCGGGAGTCCAGACTCCCGGTCCAGACATTATTTTCACTCAGTCGGAAAAATAAAATTTCATTAAATATGATTTCTTCCAATCAGTTGATTGTGATTTTAATAAAAAAAATTGTATTTCTTTCTCCCATTGTTTAACGGTGTTTTCCTTTATCTGCGGCTTATTTCTGTCGAGCTATCTAAATGATAGATAGACCAGATGTTTCTGCCTAAAGGTTGTCTGAGAGAGTAATGCTGACCGGTTGTCGGCCTGGATAGCTCAATTGGTTGAGCCTTGACCTTGTAAGTCAAAGATCCGGGGTTCGACTTCTGGTCCAGACATTATTTTCACTCAGTCGGAAAAATAAAATTTCATTAAATATGATTTCTTCCAATCAGTTGATTGTGATTTTAATAAAAAAAAATTGTATTTCTTCTTTAGAACCTTAAACCATATAAAGTAAAGACACTAGTGTTCGTTCGCCACCTCTAAAATTTGCCCCAGTGTTCGTCACCCTCACAAAAGAATCGTTATTAAAAAAAAAAAATTAAAATAATCGTTAAAATAATCGTTATTAATACTATGAATTTGAATCCGCTCGAGCTAGATTTTTCCGGTTCTAGGGAATTTAGAGCGGGCCGATTCAAATTCATAGGTGTTATTAAACACTTATTTATCATGTCTTTTGTGAGGGTGGCGAAAACTGGTGCAAATTTTAGGGGTGGGGAACATTGGTGTTTTTATCTTAAATCAGGTAAAAACTCGACATCGATTTCGATGTCGAGTTTGATCGAATCAAAACTTTTATTACTATTGGGTAGTGGGAAATGAAAGTAAAAATGTGCTTCATAAGCGAATCACATGATTTTTCTTTCTTCTTTATATTCATGTATTCAACGGAAATCAAATCGATTAGAATTGAATGGTATTTGCATCTTTCTAACAAGTTATAATCTAGGATAAAATTTTAAACTTCAACCATTGTTTCACGATTATACAATCATAAATTATTTTGGATTTCTATGAGTGCCTATGAAGCATTAAATCCTATAAATATTTGATTTTCTAATTTGTTTAAAATTATGTTCAAAATTAAAACTGTGTTCTACAAAATACGCCAAAATAGTGCTGTTGAATGATTCTGAAAAGACTTTTAAGTAAACACCATAGATTGTAAAAACACGCAATAGTTGTTTTAGGTAGAAATATTTAAGCACGACTTTTCAATGGTACCCGCTTTTTGCAACTTGATGAAGGGTATGCTTAATTATTTTGAACAGAAACAATTGTTACTTGTTCTTTGAATATATGGTGCTATCTTCCAAAAATTTTCCTCAACTAAATCCCCTGTCTCCATTTTTATATTTGAATAATATGTGTGGGCATGTGCCAGATCTGCATGCGATTATATATATATATATATAGAGAGAGAGAGAGCTGATCAGATCAGAACCACTAAATTCAGAAAGGAAGTGTCACAGGAATCTGTCACTAACTGATTTTCCTAAAGCCCGTGTTTCGAATTTTTAATAGCTTATTGATAATGTCATTGTCTTTACGCTAACACTGAATTTCATATCTTTGCAAAAGTTTTTTTTTTTTTTTTTTTAAGAGAATAATACAATACAACGATAAGAATAACCAGATGATTTCTCAGTATAAATAAATAACTTCAAGTACGCATTTCTTTAAAAAAAAAAAGAAGTGCAATTTTGGGATATGTTAACGAAATTCTACTAGAAATTAGACAACATTGTTTAAATGCTTTATTATTAAATTTTGCTTGAAATGGCTAATTGATAATACGTTTAGAAGAAGAGATACTACTTATTTTATTTCCTTTTCATTTAAAATAATTCAAATATTTCCTTTTTGCTACCGACACAGTTTAAACTGAAAGTAAATCAAAATAAGAATTTGAACTATTCATTTATCTTTATCAGATTTTATGAAATTTCTTAAAAATCGAATAGTCATATTCTAATACAAGTTTGAGAACTGGTGTATTTTCTTTCTTATTAACCTTATTGAATATCCTATTTATTTGTACCATTCAACGCAGAATCAGCATTGATAAATGTTTAAATCTCATTTTTTTTTTTTTTTTTTTCCCTTTTCCCTTTATGATTTTTTTTTTTTTCCGTTGATTTTTGCATCATGGTAACGATTTACTGTTACTTTTTTTTACAGTGATCCTCGTTAAATGAATGAAAAGTTTTTCTCACGTTTTAACAATAAATTACAATAAGATTTATTTAAACTTAATTCGGAATCTCAGTAACAATAGTATTTATAATAAAATATAAATAATGATAAATAATGAAAAGCCTTTTAAAATTATATCAATGAAATTTACACAAAAATTGCTCCAAGAAAAGAAAATGTTTTTATAAAACCTGAAAATATATCTAGGACCTCTTAGAAAGACCTCCAAGGAAGGCACGATTCCTCAGGCCTGGGATCTTAGTGCAGTCAATCAGTCCTAATCCTAACATCAACACACCACCAATATATAAACATGTATATAATACAGTAAGACCTCGCTTAACGCGGGGGATACGTTCCATCAAAGTGGAGCGTAATGCGAAACAGCGCGCGCACAATTTCAGGGAATCCCCGTACTGCTGCGAGCAATTTTGGGGAATCCACAGGGGAAATAAAAGAGCGCTAAACCGAAACAGCGCTAAACCGAAACAGCGTTAAGCGGGGTCTTACTGTATTTTGTAATTCTAACTTTTATATTTTTATCCTTTTAATATTTAACTCTTTGTACCAGTAATATCAGTATATATACATACAGTCGGTAACAAAAGTGTCCGAACACTAGCGAAAATTCCTATGTAATAAAAGTACATTTCATACGGTTTTGTTAAATAAATCCTTATCGAATCATGTTCTTACACTGACTAAGAACAGGATTTTACAAGGATTTATTTAACAAAACCATATGAAGTGTACTTTTTTTACATAGGAATTTTTGCTAGTGTTCGGACACTTTTGTTACCGACTGTATATATATATATATATATATATTGCAATGCAAATTTTAGATGCAAATTTTTTGTCAGATGATTATTACAGATTATTTGCTATTAAAGAGAAAGAATAATTAAAGCAAAATTTTATTTTATTAAGATTTAATACTTTGAATATTATATTTTATGTTTTAATGAGAAGGTGTAATACAATGGGAATAGTAATAAGACTATAATGGGAGGAATAGTATATAAGGATATATACTATAAGGAATAGTATAATGGGAATAGTAATAAGACATAGATTGATCATAGAGGGGGAAAAAGTGATGCCTTTTCTCTCGGGAAAAGTCACTCTAATGGCTGTCTTTTCCCGAATAAATTACACACAGGAATACATACGGATAATTTAGTAAATAAAATTCATGAATAATTTATTTACTAAAGGTGAATGAAAAACTCCAGATACAGTTTCAAATTAATTTTTCTTTCTTTTCTTTTTTTCAATACCACTTAATGTATGATTTTAGAACTTTTTTACGGCATCAAAAATTTTTGCTCAATAACATGGGGATGATAGGTCTATGTATATTACTATATCTATGTGTAATACCTGTGCGACTGTTGCGTCATAAAACCCACGTGATCACGCGCCCAATAAAACCTAGTAAAAAACGTGGTAGTCAGTAACTGTCACTATAGCTCTTTTTCTTTTTTTTTCTTCTTACAAAAAAAGTTCGCAGCTACCGTCTGCGTGTATTATTCTTTTTGAAATGTTCTAAAGTAAAAAAGTAAATTTTTGTATTCTGTAAATATTGTGTTGTCGTCATTAAACTTTGTTATATGATAAAATGGTTGTAGAGTCTTCATCTGAGTCTTCATTTTTTATTCGACGCCTAGATTTAAATTGTTTTATGGAAAAGCAAAGAATAATTAGTTTCATGTCTATATTAAGTGCTCTATGAAGCAATACAAAGGTTTATTATTAAAAATAAATATTATTGTAAAAAAAATAAAAATAAATAAAAATAATTCTTCGTCAGTTTTAAAATATATTTACAAAAGCAGATTTCTGAGAACTAGATTCTATCTAACCCTAGAATATTTTTAGTTTAAAACTGAAAAATTCTCCCGCATTTTACTTATTCTTTATTTTGGCACTGATTCAAGTGTGCGTTGTGGGGGAAAAAAAGACCGGATATAATTTATAATAATTCATCTATATTTACGAACAGCTATGAGCTAATCGTATGCTCCGTATGACATCATAAGAATAAAGAAATACAAGAAAGTAAGAAAGAGCTCTGGGACTAAGTAAGTTTATGACCTTTCGGCACTTGTTTATGAGTGGCGCTCGTTCTAGAAGAAACACAGGTGATTTATGTTAACTTTAAAGTTAATGAACTCTTCCAATTTTTTTTTTTTTTTTTTTTTTTTTTTAACGCTGCGAAAAAAGAATGCATTCTTTAGAAAATGAAAGTTTCTTGTAATAATTTAAATTTAGCTAGTGTTATTGTTAAAACAGTGTGTGTCGATCTCTTTTGTATCATGGAACACACGTGAACACTTAAAGTTAAATTTTATGGCACACGTGAAAGTACTGCTAAGCTTTTGCGGCACACTTCAACGTGCACTTAAACTTTTATGACAAACTTGAAGATGCATTTAAATTTTTACGGTATGTTTACATTATAATAAAAATTAAAGGAAAGGGAAAAAAAAAAGAAACTGTTTCTTCAATTACAATAAAAATAAATCTTAATTTCTATTAACAGAAAATAAAAACTACTACATCTTTAAGGAATAATAATGTTTTTTTTTTTTTTGATTAATTTAATTTGTTTATTTTTCACAATTTAATATTTAGAGAGATTGATAAACTTAACATTTTAAATTTCATTTTAACATTTAAAAACATATAAACAAAGTTATTACTTGAACCAAATGCTCTAAAATGGTCTTCCACGATTAATCTGAATTCTAAACGTAAATGTAAAGGATTACTTTCAAATTACTTGTTGTAACTTTCAATTTTTTTTATAAAATGTTTTTCAGTTGGCAGTTTTTTCTTTATTTTAAATGATAAGTCTCTCTCTCTCTGTGTGTGTGTGTATGTATATATATCATATAAGAAATGTATACATATATTTTAATATAAGAACTGAAAGCTATGTGAAACAAGGGCAATATCCAAACAAAGGAAACTGAAATAACAATAAGTAGGAGCAGAAGGCATGATTGTTTAAGATGGGTGGAGCGGGTTAAATAAGTTTAACGGACGTCTAACTTTCTCCTAAACCTCTGCAAGATTATATAATTACAAAGAAAAAGTCAAAAGGAAAATTTTTATATTATTAGGCTAAAAAAGTTTATATATATATATATATATATATATATATAGATATATAATTATTAATATTTATAAATAAACTTTATGTGAACAAAACCAATCATATACATTATTATTAAAAAAATATTGATATTTGTAAATTAATTTTATTTAAACTAAATTAATCATATATATTATATATTAAAATGTTATCCACTCTGTATAGATATACTTAAAGATGACGAATCACAATCATGAGATACTACTAAGACGTTTGAAATATGTATAAAATCATCCATAACTAAGCAGCATGATAACAGTGCGAAAAAAAATATATAAATGTATATGTATATATACATATATATATATATATATATATATATATATATATATATATAACTAATGATACACACAGCGAATGCAATTTTCCTTCTACTTTTTTTAAATATTATTTCAGCAACATTACCCATACTCCGTAACCCTTCAACTGTCCATCCACCCTTCACCTTTATTATTTCATTTTTTATTTTCAAATTATTACATATTCGAAAATTATTTAATAAGTTCTAATTATTAAAATTTGAATATTACATATTTCCAATACCTAAATATGTAAGCATGATTTTAAATAAGTAACTATATTAACAATTAAGCAAAAATCACTGCGTTTGTCATTAATGTCAGTAAATATCTTATTATTACATATTTAATTTTTAGGTCAAGAAAGTTAAAACAATTATTAAAAAGAGAATTTTTAGTAACTTTTAAATTAGTGGGATAACTAAAATTGCTGTCATCAAGATTACTCTTGTCATATGAAATAATTATATCATCATCAATATATCTAAAACAATGAAGGTTTTTAAATTTAAAATTACGTTAATAAAAATGCAGATAAAGATCAGCAAACATACTTAAACTAGATCCGCCTTGAGGGATGCCAACTCACTGATGGCGAATTTTGTTGTTCTATATTATATAATCATGATTAATTTTAAAATTAATTTTAAAGTAATTTGAATCAATTGACTTACAAATTTGTAATTCAATCTCATATTCATTGAATAACGAATTAATTATATGATAAAGATCTGAAAGTTTAATATTATTAAATAAATCCTGAAAATAAAAAGTTTGAATATTATTCACATTTATAATATGTATTTTTGAGATGATTAATTAATTGATAGTCGTTTTATAAACAATGAATGTTATCAGTTTTAATGGTAAGTTAATAAATTTGATTTAAAATAATATTAAGTTTTTTCGTTCGCTTAGTTATTATAAGTATTGTATCCTATAGTACAGTGCGAAATTTAATAGACGTTTATATATATATAATTCTTTATTGTTCTTACTGCATCGATCTTTCTCCAGTTGGTGTTAAATGTTATGCATGTGGTTACTCAGCTTTTTTCATGATATCACTTTGGTTTCAATTAAGTTTTTAATTAATCTTTATTTAATCTTTGTTTTTATTTAATATTCCACATATTTCTCATTCTTTATTGTTCTTACTGCATCGATCGGGGCGTGAAATGATATAAATTGCTATGAATAGCAATATCGTTTTACGAAATCGTTGCAGTTTTCACAGCTTTATGAAGTATGCGCCCCTTGAAAAGTATGCTTCTAACTTTAAGCATTTACATCCAATTAATTCTGTGATTTTTTATATGTTTTTCTCTCTCATAAGTATAATGGCCCTTTTTTTATTATCATTCAGGTCGGTGTAAGTTTTTCATGTTACTATCGTAACTCATTGGTTCTTAATCTATATCGCAACTTTTTGTGTAATTCTTTCCTCTATGTTAAATTCAGTTCTATATTTTAGTGTGCTGTTATTGTTTTAGTTCTATTAATTGCTAAATTTTAAGATTAAATTTTATT
The DNA here is from genome assembly GCA_963930645.1 of Salticus scenicus. Classification (NCBI taxonomy): domain Eukaryota; kingdom Metazoa; phylum Arthropoda; class Arachnida; order Araneae; family Salticidae; genus Salticus; species Salticus scenicus. The sequence continues at coordinate 124,201,061 of OZ005650.1, forward strand.
ACGATATCTATTATTTATGTATATATATATATATATATTAACCCTTGATACACGGTAAAAACGTTTTTAACTTTCATATTTCATTATTATTCATATTTCTGATGCAAAACATTGCAATATATATTTATATTTATATATATATCTATGTATGTATAATATGCTATAGATTATAATCACCAAAAAAAAAAAAAAACTTTATAAAATAAATTTGATTTTCTTTAAATAACTATTCAATTTCTCAGGCCCCTTTTTCTTTCTTCTCTTTAAATGAATGGAACAAACTAACCAATTTTACAGTTTCCATGGAAGAATCTCCTATATACAATAAAGGTTTTTAGTAATATATTTTACTATCCCTTAAACATTGTTCTTTTAGTTAAGAAACATTCCGTGAATACCTGATTATCATGACAAAGGTCTGAAACTGAGATTTCTTTCCTTCTTTCTTTTTTTTTAATAAATTTTCTATAATAAATGTTTTATGAAAAATTTTTCCATTTTTTCTATAATACCATGATATTATTTTGTTTGAACTTACTTTAACACATTTCACTTTTCATTGATTTTTAAAGATTTGTTTGCTAACGTGATAAATATTAACAATTTTAAAATTACACCGCGATGAGCTTTTAACGAGGGGGAATATATCATGATTGGTACTTTCTATAATAGAAAAAAATTACTTCACATTTTCAATGTTTATTTTTTTTTTCTTTTCGCTTAATAAATAAATTAATCTCAATTCAGATATACAATTTTCAGTGCAGTTGAAATTCACATAAATGTTGTAATTAAATATGTTCTTTATTTTGGCAGTGATTCAAGAGAACCTTTCGAAAAGATGACCGGGTGTAACTTATTATAATTCATTTACAGTTCTGAACAGCTCTGAGCTATGTTTGTGTTTTTTGGCGTGGAATTATAAGAGTAAAGAAAACACAAGAATAAAGCTGTGACGTGAAGTTTATAGTCTTTTGGCACTTGTTTACGTTTAGTTACGTTTATCGTAGGAGAAACACAGGTGATTTATTTTTCTCTAAATTTAATGAATTGTTCATAAAATTTAACAATTTAGTTATTTATTATTTTTTAAACAAAGTTTTTGACATATAAAATCCGAATTTGTTTAAATAAAATTCTAATATATATTTTTTTTTGTTCTACACATGAATTTCAATATGTTAAATAAAGAAACATAAATATTAAAAATAAATAAAATATAGTTATTGTAACATAAAGAATCATAAAATTTAGTTAGAAGTATTCTTTAAATCAAAGAACAATAATTATAATAAGTACAATAGAGAAAAATTATGTAGTTTATAGAAATCATAAAACTTTCCATCTGCATTTACTCCTTATATCGTTTAATCGTAATATCGATTTCGATACTCTCGTAATATCGTGTAATCGTAAATGACTATTGGCTAAAAATATTGCAAGGTTGAAAACTGTAAAAAAAAAAAAAAAAAAAATTAAGAAGCTTAAACAAAATTAATATTTTTAAAGTTAAACTGATTTTTTTTTTTTTTTTTTTTTTTTGAATATCATTATTTTAAATTAATTTAAAGACCAAATTTGCGAAAATTATTGAACGAGACTACTTATATATTTTCATAAATCAAGCATACAAAAAAACACAAAAAAAAAAAGACTATCAGACATATCAAAGTTCTTCTGAACAGTCTTCATATTTAATTATTATATAATGGAAAAAAAGAAAGAAAGAAAGAAAGATATATATATATATATATATATATATATATATATATATATATATATATATATATATATATTTTTTTTTATCGTTCGTACAGCAGTTAAAACGCTTTTTATAAAAATGTTCATATTTCATAAGATATTTAATATCATATTTGTATTATTCTAATGGCACTATATTATTTCAGAAATGTGTTTTGAATAACATAATTATCTAACTATAATTTTCGCTGAAAACTCTACGTATTATAAATAAAAAACCTGTTGGATTTTTTTTTTTTTTTTTTTTTTTTTTTTTTTTTGTCAAGTTTTTAAAAAAATGCTTATATTTTTTTGTTTACTGCGCTATTGTTACAAAAATGCATTAGAAAACCGTAAAGGGTCTATATTAACATATCCTATAGTTATCGATTATTACTTTCTCTTAAAAATACAGGGTGATCACAAACATTATTGATTTTTCTTAATTTATTGCCGCCCCCTAATTGCAGTAATATAATTTTCACTGACAGCACGAGGAAGACTCTGTTTTTTACATAATCAGTGATTGAGAACATTTCATAAAGAGATAAATTTTTTAATTAGGGGGGGGGGGGAATAACAAATAAAAATAAAAATAAAATAAAAACAGATCGTTTCTAAATCCTGCAATACTTTTTATATATTGTGTATAAGGTAAATAAGGTATAAGATAAAAACCTTATAGCTTTGCTTTTAAGAGAAATCATAAAACAGATTTCTTTTGCTCAGCTCTGTTATATTGCCTAAAAATTGCACACTGCTCAATGCTTTAGGAGTAACTCCTGAAGACGTCCTACGACAATTTGAGCTTTTTTATTTATTATTCTATCCATTTTTTGTGATTTGGTCCAAAGATTTAGCTAATCTCAACTTTTATGGTTCACTTAGTAAATGTAAGCTCAATTTTGTAACCTTTTTAATACAATCCATTTTTTATTCCTTCTTTTCTACTATATTACCCTGAATGATCATTTTTTTATGTTTTCAACGTGTTTTGTAACCTAAAAAGTATTAAAATATGGTAAGTAATTTGATTAAATTTCTAATTAATTAAAATTATTATAACTATTAAAAAAATTAATATTATTAAACGTATTCAAGTTAACTAGTTACCTAATTGGCCTTGATGGTATTTGTGGTGAATTATTCATTATTTTCGTCCTCATTATTTCCATTACTACCATGAAAAATTATATATACACACACACACACACACATATATATATATATGTATGTATTTACAAACATGTATGTATTAACATTCATAACAAAATAGAAACTACACATTTAGCAATTTTTTCTTGCATCCCATAAAACTTCTGCATATTTTTATGTGGTGCTGTAAAGATAATCATATTTGATTAACCCGTTAACGCTCGAATTAATTTTGCAAAAATTATTAGCTGATTATTTCACTTCTAAATAAATATAGACAACTGACAGTAAATTACATTAACTTAAACAATTCTCTGATAGTTTTCAATTTAAAGCCTATCCTCATTTATTGACGTTTAGTGTTCTAGCGAGAAAACTTCGAGATAGAAAAACTTTGAGATAACAGATTAATTTCCTATTATATGTTGACAAAGATCTCGAAAGTAAAGTATTATAATATATATTATTATTCAACTTGATTTAAATTAGTATACCTACGCAAAAAGCAAATATATGTGTGACGAATGAAAAATCATAAAATGACTAGACAAATTATGAAATAATAAATAAGAGTAGGCACATAAAAATTTCAGGGATCATTTAGAGTGACGCTGTAAACTGTCACTTAAAAGCAGAAATCATTGCAATAAACCACTTATTACTTGTCCTCAAATGAGGACACTGGGCGTTAACGAGTTTTAATACATTGCACGTTAATTTCGTTTTTTTTTTTTTTTTTTTTTTTAATGCAGAGATCTTGTTAGTTTAAAAATATAAAAGTATGATTTCAAGAAATTTCTTGCCGTAATGTGTTTGACACTTTTGCATGTTCTTGTATACAAATTAGTAGTGCTATTTTATTTAACATTTCCAATAGGAAACATGCTATAGTGTACGTCATCTGATATCGCCGCTTTCGGATATATCCGTTCAGAGTTATTGTTTTCAAGACTATGCATTTATTAATCAAAATTATATAATTATGGATTTTAGGTTGTTTTTGAAATATAAAAGTGATAAATAACAGGCATTAGGTTCACTTTTTGGTGCATCGAAGTGGAAAAAAGATTTATTTTAGTATACTGCAAAACCTGTATAGCAAAAACAACATTATAATTTTACACTTTTCAAAGGCGGTCATAGCGTTAAATAAGATACATAAATTTGAAAACATTTAGAAATATTTGCGAAAATGTTATACAGACAGACAGATAGACAAACAAACGATCTTAAATTTTAATTTTATTGAAAAGTGTCAAATACTACACAATTAGGGATTTTGGGTTGTTTTGAAGTATAAAAGTGATAAATAATAGGCATTAGGTTCACTTTTTGGTGCATCACTATATTTTTAATCTCAAGTGGAAAAAAGATTTATTTTAGTATATTGAAAAACCTGTATAGTAAAAACACCGTTATAATTTTACACCTTTAAAAGGTGGTCAAATGGTTAAATAAGATACATAAGTTTCACAACATTCAAACAATATTTGCAAAAAGTGCACACAGAAAGATGGACAGACAAGCAAACGATCTTAAATATATTTTAATTTTATTGTAAGTGTTAATTATTATTAATAACAATTAAAAAAAAAAAAAAAAGGCGTAAACATATTATACACAGTCATATATAAAAATATTATTAAAGTAAAAAAAGAAAGAAATCAAAATCAAAATCTCATATTAAAATATTCGATATTAAATATTCGATCGAATCATATCATAAAAATCCGTATCATATTATTCAATCAAGATTTCTCACTCTTCATTTAACCAAAAATAGCATGAGAGAGATATTTTAGATTCTTATTAAAGTAAGTAAGAACTTCTATAAAAAGAAATTAATTAGAATGCCGAAACGCATTTAAACGTAATTATACTCGTGGATGAATTAAAGAATACTCATTTTAATTTAGCGAAAAATCTAAACTTAGGCATACTCAGCAAAATATGTGCGAGATAATGCAGAAGCATGCTCTCTTAGATCATGGAACGAGAGTGCGTGAGGTTTAGACAGTCTACGTTTCGCATGCATTATCCTTTCATGCACTAAATAGGTTTTTATCACGCACCGAGGGTTTACTCCGTCATTGCTATCTCTTCATATGCAACAATGAAAAAAGGGACCAGAGAAAAAAAAAAAAAACGATTACGTGCTTTTTAAGCGTTGCAAAAATGCTGTGGGGTCACGGAGTATTTAGTGTTTTTTTTTTTTTTTCGAGCTTTTGTTTTATATATGTTTATAGCTTTCAATGTAGTTCAAGAAAAAAGGGTTAAGGATAAGGGAGGAAAAATAATGTCTATAAAACAAAGCATCAGGTAATTGTTACATAATTTTCTAAAGATTCTGTGGGGAGAAATTAAGGCATATTTTGTAAGCATCCGTGCTTTTGTTTTATGTATTTATCCGTGTTGATATAAATGGAAGGGGAAAAAGAAAGGGGAGGGGAGTAAAAAAAAGTTTTAGGAAACAGAGAATGTGTTATTATTAAACAAACTTTTTATAATTCTATATAGGGGGAAAAAAGGGAAGTTATTATGTAATGAGATTGGTGAGTAATAAACGAATTAATGAGAAAAACTGATGCTGGAGATAAATTGAAGTTTATTTTTTCCAGTTGAATATGAGTTAAACACAGATTTATGGTTTATAATAACTATTAATTGGTCTTTTAAAAGTACAGTAAAGATTTTATGTTATACTTTAAATGATATGCATCATGTATTACGTTTTATGACATGCACTAATTTGTATAAATTTTGTATCTTATAACTTTTTGAAAGATAATTATCAAGACTTTAATAAATTTAAGTAAAAATCTTAAAAAATGAAGTAGTTCATATGAAAAATTAAAATAAATAAATAAATAAAACTTTTCTAATATGATAGAATAAAAATTTAATACTTAAAATTGCTTTCAGAATTTATCCAAATAAATTTATAATTATTTCTACTTCAGTGTTAGTCTGTAATTTTTTTCCCCCACCTAATTCTTTTTTACTTTATTTCATCTAATTTCGGCATTGCTGAATTGCTGTCTCTTCATATGAAAAATAAATAAATAAATAAATAAATAAATAAAATAAAATAAAATAAAATAAAATAAAATAAATAAATAAATAAGATTACATGCTTTTTATTTGTTGCAAAAATCCTATGGGGTCACAAAGTATTTTGCGGATTATCAAGATTTTGTTTTATGTATGTTTATCGCTTTCAATGTAGCTCAAGAGAAAAAGGTTACGGATAAGGGGGGGGGGGGGAAATAACATCCATAAAACAAAGCATAAAGTAATTGTTATATAATTTTCAGAAGATTCTGGGGGGAGAAATTAAGGTATATTTTGTAAGGAGCCGTGCTTTTCTTTTATGTATTTATCTGTGTTGATATAAATGGAAGGGAGAAAGAGGTGGAGGAGAGTAAAAAAAAAGTTTTAGGAAACAAAGAATGTGTTATTGCTAAACAAACTTTTTATGATTCTATATAGGAAAAAAAATGGAGGTTATTATGTAATGAGATTGGTGAGTAATAAACGGATTAATGAGAAAAACTGATGCTGAAGATAAATTGAAGTTTATTTTTCCAATTGAATATGATTGAACACAGATTTATGGTTTATTATAATTATTAATTGGTCTTTTAAAAGTACAATAAAGATTTTATGTTATACTTTTAATGATATGCATCATGTATTAAGTTTTATGACATGCAATGATTTGTATAAATTTTGTATCTCATAACTTTTTGAAAGATAATTATCAAGACTTTAATAAATTTAAGTAAAATTCTTAGAAAATGAAGTAGTTCATATGAGGAATTAAAAAATAAATAAATAAATAAATAAAACTTTTCTAATTTTATAGCATAAAAAAAAAATATTTAATGGATCCATGTCTTAAAATTGCTTTCAGAATTTATCCAAATAAATTTAAAATTATTTCTTCTACAATGTTAGTCTGTAATTTTTTTTTTCTATCTATTTTTTTTTTTTTTTTTTTTTTTACTTTCTTTCATCTAATCTCGTTATTGCTGAACTGCTGTCTCTTCATATGAAAAAATAAAATAAATAAATAAATAAGATTACGTGTTTTTTATTTGTTACAAAAATCCTGTGGGATCACGGGGGGAATAATAACATCCAAAGCATAAAGTAATTGTTATATAATTTTCTGAAGATTCTGTGGAGAGAAATTAAGGCATATTTTGTAAGCTTTTGTGCTTTTATTTTATGTATGAATCTCTGTTAATATAACTGGAGAGAGGCAAAAAAGAAAGAAGAGGGATTTTAGGAAACATAGCGTGGGTTACTCGGTTACTGTCAAACAAACTTTTTGTGATTCTATGCTGAAAAAAAAAAATAATGAAGTAATTATTATGTACTGAGATTAGTAAGTAATAAACGAATTAACGACCCTCTTCACTCACTTCGGATGCCCGAGCCAATGTTATTCTATGGGAATATTTTCTTTACAAATAACTTATTAACTAATGCATATTTTTAAATTCTGTTTTCATATTCAGAAAATTCCCAACTGTTAAATTGACGGACCTTTTTTAAAAATGTATTTTTTTTATTTTTAATATTTTATTTTGAAATTGCAAAATGAAAAAATTTCGCATATTGAAAATTCGTATTTTGCAGCTTCAAAATAAAATATAAAAAATTAAAAAATTAATTTTTTAAAAAAGGTCCGTCAATTTAACAGTTGGGAATATTCAGAATGTGAAAACAGAATTTAAAAATATGTATTAGTTAATAAGTTATTTGTAAAGAAAAATTTCCCATTGAATAACATTATCTTCGGTTTCCGGCCGCGGTGAGTGAAGAGGGCCCTTAATGAAAAACCTGGTGCTTGAAATAAATTGAAGTTTATTTTTCCAATTGAATACAAATCATACATAGATTTATGTTTTATTATAATTGCAAATTATCTCGTAAAAACCACACACACATACATACACGGAAAAAAAAAAAGTTTTATGATATGAGTGATCACCACAGAAAGTTTTCCCTGTAATCATTTCATCCATTTTGTAGCAGAATACTTAACAGTCTGGCTCACAGTTTCCAGGTGTCGAGTTCGAATCCCTGTTGAGGCATGAATGTTCGCACCGGGATAACCAACTTTAGTCTACGAAAAATGATCGTAGGGCGATAGCCTCAGTCCAATCCTTGTAGTTTTTTGAAAGATAATTTCCAAGACTTTAATAAATGTAAGAGAAAGTCTTAAAAATGAAGTGGTGCAGATGAAGAAGTAAGCAGACTTTTCAAGTATTATTGGATAAAAAACATTATTTAATGTCCCATATGCCTTAAAATTTCTTCTAAAAGTTATCTAAATAATTATTACTTGCATAGTCTATAATTTTTTCTCCGTGTAATTCAAATACAGTAGATATGTTGTAACGAAAAAAAAAAAAAAAAAAAAAAAAAAAAAGGAAAACTATTATAAATTTTGGAGGAAAGAGTAAATATTAAATATTTATGTTACCGAATCTTTCTAAATTTTACTTGAATAATATATAAAAATTTAATTACAGGTAGATGTGACAACAATTAGCTACATTTTAAGGATGGATAAAACTATATATGGACATACTAAAAAAGCCATTTTTAGTGCAGGACTTGAGGTCTAAAATTTAAGGGGGAGGGTGTAGTAGCAGCATCTTTTTAATAAATAATTAATCAGCAATTTTATATATTACGAAAAGAAAAGCTGGTTTAATGTAATACAATTTTGGTGTAAAGTTGTATATTGATACAATTTATTTACAGTCATGGATGTAAGTGAAGGCACACTTTCGAGTTCAAACGTTTTTATCGAATATCTTAAAAAAAAAAAAAAAAAAAAAAAAAAGAAATCTTTCATTTAAAATTTCTAAGGAAAAAAAAAAAAAAAAGAACACATTATGCTTTATATATTCCATCGAAAATTTTGTCCTGAATACAACAGGGGAGCAGTTACAAATAAAACAAGTAAACGTTATTAAAGTAAGTGAAAGCGCACTTTTCATTTTCTCGAAATAATTTAAAACCATTATTTTTACCAAAGCATATAGTATGTATATAATCTATAAAATTTTATAAAGATATTATAAAGATTTTTTTTTTAAAAAGCACTTAATTTTGCCAATTTTATTTTTTTCAGTTTTTAAACTTTTGAAATGAAGAATTTGAATTTTTTAAATCAACGCAAAGGCTATAGGATATATATGATAAAGAGAATGAGTTAAAAATGTTTTTAAAGCTTCATTTAATGCATGTATTTCACGATTAACTGAAATACAAACTTGTACGAAGAATCTGCGCTCAAATAACATAGTTAAGTTACGTTATCAGCTGAATCAACATGTTACTCAAAATGCACCAGAGTTAGTCTAGAAGTGTGTGTAGCATTATGTATTTAGAATCCAGACACCTGTTTAAATGAAATATGTGGGTCAGGGCTTGTATAACAGATAGATGATGAAATCTTTGTTTTTCATGCTAATAAAAGGAATTTTATTATCGTATGAATATTTGACTTCCGCGGTCACTAATGACTAGTAGAGTAAAAATAGAAATCGTAAAGCTTTTTTTTTTTTAAGTGTGCATGATTTTTTTCATTTTCATTTATTTTTTCTTTATTCAGCTATTGAGAATTACTTATTATTATATATTAAAATTGGGGCAACCTCTTTACGAATATTCGCTCTTAAAAAAAAAAAAAATTAATTAATTAATTAAATATATATATATATATATATATATATATGTTCTACACAGACTAACAAATTGACTAATATAGAGACGAGCGTTGCCAACTTAAATTTTGTCATGTCCCTACAGACAGCTCAAAATGTCCCTACACTGATGATAAAAATTCTTACTTTAGTGCTGAGAATGCTCGTAGGACGTAATTTCATCCTCATGATATCCTGAGGATGTCGAGGGTAGAAAAGGAACATCCAGAAAAATCTCTACCCCACCAATACATTCTGAAGAAAATTACTAAAAGTCTCAATTCGTAGGACAGATCTTTACAGTTGGCAACGTACCCGACTGACACCCTATCAATTTTGGTATTTTCGATTCACATTCTAAGACCTCAAAACGTTTGAAAAGATGGGCAGCTAAAAGTAGCAATACGTTCAATACAGATTTATCTTTTTATTTTTTATTTTTTTAAAAACCTAAGGGGTTTTTTTTTTTTTTTTTTTTTTTTTTGTAAATCCTAAGGTTTTTTTTTTTTTTTTTTTTTTTTTTTAATGCGATATCTACCCACACATAATAATGTGTTGAACTTTGGAAACTATTTCAAAATGTAATGTTAATAATGCTCATCTTTTTTCAATGGACTTGAACTTCTTTTTAAGTTGATGGTGGACATTACGAAACTTTTTTTGTAAATTATTACATTGCAATTATAAAATTTTGCATACCTGTGAAATGAAATATAACAATTTTAAGCACATTAAAATTTCTGAAAACATATACTATTAAATAATAATAATAATAATAATAATACTTTCAAAATTTTATTTATTTATTTATATTGGAATTTTGAAAATTTTCTTAATGCTTTCTGCTAACTAATGTTCTTTCCTCAAGATTTTCATAATTATAGTTTAACAGCATATTTTAAACATATTTCGGTATTACTTTGTGGATTCATAGATAAATCAAATGTTTAAAAATATTTTAATGTCTGAATGCAAAAAAATTGCGTTAAATTTCAGCATTCAAACATAATAATATTTTTAAACTAGTTGGCATAGGTGGACTCTGCTCAGTTCCCCATCATATATTTGTTCACATAAATTTCTGCTAAAGGGCATACTTTATTCATGTTAAGAGGAATGATTTTGATTGATCGCTCAACACGTTGATACACTGTAATGCCCCACGTAACAGGCTACCCATCGCTCAGTTTGATACATTTACCTTATTCTAATTCGTTAATTTATTTTATTGGTGTCAGTTTCATATTTTAGTATTCATACAATTCCATACTATTTCCAATACATTGATTCCCATAATGCAAGTTTACATGAAATATTGCTTGTATTCTGCTATGTTAAAAAAAATCTTAATTTTCGAATAACTTACGAAATAAATTTTCTAATTTCAAATTAGAAATTTGAAATTAGAAAATTTATTGCCGTCTTTACGAAGAAAATCCCTCAAAATGGATGTTTATGTGAAGTTTTGCCCTATTCTGCCATGTTAAGAAATTCGTAAGTTTTAATTTCTTACGGAGTTTTCAAAGTTTAATTTTAAATCTAATATCTATACTGATAAGTATAAATGATTTCAGTCCATATTCTTGATTTTTCAGGAGACGAAAAATAAAGTTAAACTAACTAAAACTAATCAGAAGAATCGATTAGGAAAAAGGGATTTCGTTGACTTATACTCTTTATACCATTCAGTGATTGTCAACTTTCATTTAATAAGGGGAAAAAATTGAATTAAATATTTTATGCCATGCATGAATGTTAAATTTCTGACTTGAATCTTTTTCTACCAATGGATTTTCTCAAAGACTAAATGACATAGACTTAAATCTTTTATACCAATCTGTAGAGAATTGTTTTCTGAGTCTGATTATGTACTTAACTCAAAATCGACATTTTTGGACTTATCAGTGCAGATATTTTTACAGTAAAAATATACATTTTAATGCAAGTTTAATCAAAAATTTTGATCTATTCTCCCATGTTAAGAAAATCGTAACTGTCAATTAAATTACCAAGTTTTTAAATTAGAATATTGCAAATCGATAATATTTTTACTACTGTCATAAGTGATATGTAAAAACTGGTTCAACTCTCTGCGATCATTTGTTCTTGAGATATCATGTACACCAGACTAACAAACAAACTTACACACTAACAGTCATCTTACAGGCGGATGCCATACTGATTTTGTCATTTTCACGTTTTTCATGCCTCAAAACGTGTAAAAAAGTAAAAAAACTGAGGTATAAAATTTTCACGATTATCTAAGCTTCCCATTCCTACAGTAAGTTGGAGCGATAAAAATTAACTTACCAATGAATCCCCAAAGTAACATCCAAAGGTATTTAGACCACACTTATTTCTCTAACATACATATGTAAGGAAAGTATTGTAATCATGGCAAAAATTCGATTTTGAGATTGTGGTGTATCTACACGTTTTGACATACCATGAATTCATTTTTGCTAATTTTACAGTGATGTATGTGTGTGCATGTGTGTGAATGAACGCGTTAGCGAATAAATACTTTGTTCAAATGAATTGAAAGTTGGTACGTATGTTACAGGTCACCATAACACGAACCTTATTTTGATTTTGGTGAATCTAGTACTTATATATATATATATATATATTTTTTTTTTTTTACAGGGACACAAAGAAAAAAAATGTTATCATTATGGTCTATGGGTTCAAAATCTTTAAATTGCGATAACGTTTAAATGCCTTATTCGATTGGACTGAAAATTTCTATGCATCACTATCAAAAGAACTGTATACCTTTTGGTGAATTTTAGCACTTATTGTATATATATATATATATATATATATGTATATATATATTTTTTTTTTAAGGGGAACAAAGAATAATTCTTTATCATTACGGTCTATAGGCTGAAATTATTTAAAGTGCTATAGCGTCTAAACTCCTTATTCAAATGACCTAAAAATTTATACACATATTATAGGCCACGTTCACAAGAACTATATAGTTTTTCGTAAATTTAGCACTTACAGTTTTTTTTTCTTCTCATTGGGATACAAAGAAATATTCTTCATTATTATGGCCTATAGGCTCAAATTATTTAAAATGCGATAGCGTCTAAATTCCTTATTTGAATGAACTGAAAATTTATATACATATTGTATTAGGTGAACATCTCACAAACAGAAAACATTTTGGCAAATCTAGCATTTATTGGTTCTTACAAGGACACAACGAAAAATTCTTTAGTATTATGAGGTATGGGCTCAAATTATTTGAATGCAATAGCGTTAATTTAAACAACATACCGTATAAGGGAAAATACTCAAACACCTTATTATAATTTTTCTTTTCTTTATTTAACGACTTCTTTTACTTTAATTTATTTATACAACCGTTAATTACTTAATGTTCGGAAAGTCGAGTGGTGTCACTCAAGATTTTTTAAAACTAAAATAAAGTAAAATCGGGGAAAAAATAAAAAATAAAAATAGTTAGCAAGAAGCATTTAATTTTTTTTCAAAATAATTGAAATTTTGAATTTTATTTTTTATTTGAACAGTTTTTGAGAAAAATTAGTATACATAATTTTGTTATATTGTAATGCATATGTGTACAAATTTTCTATCTCAAACATAGTAATATATATATATATATTCTTTCTTTTTTTTTTTTATGCAAGATTGAAACTAGTGTTGTATATTGCTGAAAAGCTATACAATATTCGAAATCTTGCATTAATTGTTGACAGTACTGCTAGTTTCCTGATGAGATCGGTACTGGATTTCAGCATTTTTAACTCCATTTTTCCCTCATGCATTCCTTTTTATTTCAATAGTCATTTTGGTTAATTTCTTTCAATTCTTATCTTGTGTTGCATGAATTTACTGGACTAATGGATTAAGACAACTAACTCATAGTTTAGGTTTAAGTGATATACGTCATTTCTCTTCTGCGTAAGTACTTTAACATATTTTTATTATTCAGTGACATTTACTTAAATGGTAATTGTGACAATAAATTAATACGTAATACATCTAATTATTAAATTCATTGTTGGTATTTTCATCTTTCTCTCATTTGCTGAGTATTGTAAAGGAATTAAATAATTTAATATATATATATATATATAAAAGATTTAATGCTGATTTTACGCTGCACTCGTTCCTTACTTTTTCTTACCTGATGAAAGATCGATATCTTGCACTGTTAAAAATGGTTTCTTAAAAATGATTAAATTGTCTCAAAATAGCTCCGAAACAATATATGCTTAAATTTGAAATCCCATGTACTCATTTTTGAGTATATTGACTTGTGAAACATGGGGATATTGATATTCTTATTAATCAACTCCATTTTTGAGCATGTCAGTATATTCAAAAATGAGTACATGGTTTCTCAAATTTAAGTATATATTGTTTCGGAGCTATTTTGAGACAATTTAGCTCGTTTTTAAGAATCCATTTTTAACAGTGTGCTTGTTTTTACTATTTAGCACATTTTTACTAGGGTCTTCTTACCCTTTATCACACACTTTTTTTTTCCCTGTCTTTTTTTTCCTTTTCTTTTTTGGCTGTTACACATACATTATATTTGCTTTAATGATATGCAAAAATTTCTTTTTATGACATGTCTTCAATATATCTTTCTTTAAACTAGAGGAACTAAAAATTAAGAAATTACTGATTACTAAGCAGTTTATCATGATTTGTTTTATATTACACGAGTGCACGCGCGCGCACACTCACAAGCGTATGTATATATTTCTCTATGAAGCCGCCACCTTCTCTCAACCCCTCGTGGAAAAAAATCCTTCTTTTTTTTTTTTTTTTCTTTTTATAAACCCATAATGGATATAATGCTAACAAAATATGTATTCATTAGCTGCCATGCATAATATATCGGAACTCTTTTGTGTAGCCCTGTAAATTAATATTGTTTCTATGCATATTATTTTCATAGAAACGTTGCATTTCATCATATTAATAACGTATCTTAATTCCATTATGTTAAATGAAGTATCACGATATTAATATGCATTTACTAGAAATACGACCGATAGATTCTAATACATCTAAATTCCTCTATACGTACCGGAATCAAACATTAAATACACTGTACCTATAATTCAATGCACTCAAATGTTTGTACCAAATTTCAAGTCAATGGAACCGTTTTTGTAACAACCATTGCGGTATATACAATTCTAAAATAATAACAAGTAAAAAAGAAAAATAATCTGGGTATTTCTTCGTTCATTTACTACAGAATCATTTGACACTGTAAATTTTTACATCACAGTATGTCGCAACGTTGAAGTATGTTATGTAAAATATAACAAGAGAAAAATATTCCTCACATCACTACTACGACTTCTCCGATCTACGGATAATCCTAAACTCTCAGCACGTCAGAGTTTTCTCAACAAGGGGCTTTGAAAGGTCAGAGGTAGACAACTACACTAGTCTAGCGCCTATTGATTTTGAACGCCTTCCTCCTAAGCCCCCTCCATCACTCGGACGGTCACTTCTATCAGATGGTGGGTAAAAAAGAACCGAATTTCAGCATACACTTTATTTGTTCTTTGTTTCTTTTTATTATTAACCGAGGAAGAATACTTTGTAAGAGATAAATGTTTCTAGAACGTTGTTTTAAAAAATGGTCTTAAACCTTTTTTAATTTTTTAATTTTTTAATTTTTTTTTTTTTTTTTTTTTTTTTTTTTTTTTAAGGCTGAAATATCTTTTTAAGGTCATCTAAGGTGCTCAGTTCTTCATGCAAATTAAAGTAATTTTTATGACGAAGAAATTTGAACTAGTGGATACATAGGTCAAGACGTAGATGTACCATTTATATTATTTTTTATTAGCAGTTAATTTTTATTTATTGTGCATATGTACCGAATGAGATTAACTCATTTTTGCACAAGGGGGCTGCCGCCCCATAATCCCCGATTACTATTATTATTATTATTATTATTATTATTATTGTTGTAACTTAGTACAATACAACACTATCGAAAATATATATACATTAGTTACTACGGGTAAAATCACGTATCTAAATTCTTTCGCGTAGCCTTGCAAAGTAATCATTAATTCCATGCTTTTCTCTTTTCTATAGAAACTATGCTTTTAAGGTTCTTTAGAAGCCTTAATAATGTATGTTATTTTCATTGTATTGGATGTGGTATAAGTATGTGGAATGCACTGAATAGAAATGTTAAAATAGACTATATTCACTGTAAAAAAAAAAAAAAATCAAAGCAGTCTTTGGGGACTGCCGATAGAAGTGAAAACTAAGTAACTTGTGAATTGTATCGTCGAGCTATTAGGTTATTATTTTCGAATTATTTTTGGTTTGTAAAGAAGTGTTTATGAACTGTATTATATGTTTCGACACAATATTTGTAGCTACCCAAATTAAATGAACTAAGTCTTATATTAGGTAAAAATATTGATTACTTATGAAATTATTTTAATTAGTAGCTGAGATACAAAAGAAAACCGATTCAGGACACCTCAAAACGTGTAAATCAGGTGAAATCTCGAATTCCACTATATATAATAAAAGAATATTATAAAAGAATTTTAAAATATCTTTCGAATGATGTGTTAAAAATAATTTAATTAGAATTAGAATTTGAAATATTGAAATTTTAAAATATTACAGCGCCATCTGGCGGTAGAAAATTCTGTAAGCTACTATTAGATTCCAACTCAACAAAGCTTTCAAATGATGTAATACTTATGAAATTATTTTAATTAGTAGCTGAGATACAAAGGAAAATCCCTTCAGGAGACCTCAAAACGTGTAAATCAGGTGAAATCTCGAATTCTACTTTCGATAATATAAAAGTACTTTAAAATATCTTTCGAATGATGTATTAAAAATAATTTAATCATAATTAAAATTTGAAATACGCGTATTAGAATAAAATTTAATTTCCAATTAAAATGTAAATTTTTTCCAAAATCGATGAAATTTGAACTGCAACTATCCTGTTAATGGCGTACAGAAAGTTTGAAAGAATTTAAAAGAAAATTGAAGCATTTTGAAATTTGCAATTTTTATTCCTAGTAGAAAAAACCACGTGATGTCAATTGGTAAAATATATGTTTCTTCTCATGGAAAGCCTTCGCTGACGATGACGCGAGTTTCATGATTTTTGTTCACCCAAAAGGGCTCAACGTGCCTAAAGAAGTTTTCACTTCAAATGGAAAACCTTCGCTGACGATGACACGGGTTTCATGATTTTTGTTCACCCAAAAGTGCTCAACGCGCCTAAAGAAGTTTTCATTTCAAAAATAGTTTCTTAAAAATGAGCTAAATTGTCTCAAAATAGCTCCGAAACAATATATACTTAAATTTGAAACCCATGTACTCATTTTTTAGTATACTGACATGCTCAAAAATAAGTTTGACCAATAAGAATCCCAGTATCCCCATGTTTGACATGTCAATGTATTCAAAAATGAGTACATGGGTTTTCAAATTTAAGTATATACATATTGTTTCGGAGCTATTTTGAGTCAAATTAACTCATTTTTAAGAAACCATTTTCAACAGTATTGAATGGAAATCTTTTTGTGCGCCCTTTTACACCAAGACCGTAACCAGGAAATTTTTTTGGAGGGGGTTTAAACTTTAGTAAGACTGAGCGTTTAACTAGTATATAATATTGAGCGTTATCTTCAAAATTTCGCGGGTTTTCTGACTCCTCCCTCCTTGCTTAACACGAGTTTTAAACACTATATGTACCAATAGTTATATTTTTAGTTTCATGTAACTCATAAATATTAGTATTGAATTTCAAATCACTCAGATTATTTATGTGACCGTTATCGTAAAACATACAACATACAGACATACAGAAATTAAATTTTTTGAGTTGAGAGAAGCCTCGGTGTCGTTTTGGCTATAATACGCCAATATTTTAAAGTTTAAATCTTTAAATAATATAAAAATTTTCTTCAAAATTAGTGGTATTCAAGATACATAAAAGCTGGCAAGTATGGTTGATATAAATTGAGGATTGTCTGTAAGTTCTTAGCCAAAAAGAGTATTTTAGGGGTCCAACTGTTTTCTTGAAATTTTACAAATTTCTAGAAATTGTTTTAATTCTACTTCACTTTTGATATAGTTATTTGTAGAGAAAATGGCGTATAACAAATTTAAAAACTAAAATTCAAGCTTAGTGAATAATACCAGTTTAATTGTTTCTCAAAAGAAAATACCAGTGTTCGACATAAAGTGTTACATGAACTGGGTAGTTAAACTCAACGTGAAACCCAACAAGCAATTCCCACACTTTATCTAATTTCATGCTCGAATATAGTATATCTTTCAAAAAGTTATTAAAGTACAAAAAAAAAAAAAAAAAAAAAAAAAAAAAAGAAGAAGAAGAAGAAAATTAAAGACAAAAAGTAAACAAAAGAGGTTTTAAGTTAATTTTTGAAAGTAACTGATTTTTCACCCATCTGTGATCTATCCTTAAAAAAAAAAAAAAAAAAAAAAAAAAAGTCTCAGTTTTCTTTTCTAAAATTGTTTTAAATTATTTCTTTTTTTTTTCAAAAGCTTACTTTTCATTAGAGCCCGCCAGCGGTTCTGCGTTCAAAGCTGGAAGACGTAAGGTGCCGGGTTCGATCCTAGGTCGCGCTCGTCGGCCTGGCCGTTTGGAGTTTTCCGTAGTTTTCTCCAAAACTTGCGTAAATACGGGCTAGGATCCCTTAGAAAGATTATTATGAAGGGCACTCCCCCACAGACCTAGGACCCTAGTGCAGTCAGTCTGCCTTAATTCTCACAACCCAATCCAAATACTTTTCAATGAAAATTAAATAAATGTCAGTTTATAAAATATTCTAATTGATAAACTAATGTAAAATTCAATTAATTATTTTATAACCAACATGTCATGTAAATTTTAAGTTCATTTGTTTAATTTTATGCGACCAAAAAAAAAAAAAAAAAAAAACTTTTTTGCCTTTTTTTTTAAAAAATTGGTGAAGTTTATATATATATATAAACAGCTAATTGTCTCTTTTGGTATTTCATGACAACATCCATTCTCTTGCACTTGGGGCACTTATAAGAAAAAAAATTTATGTTTTTTTTTTTTTTTTTTTAAGTACACACACATATATATATACATATTTTCTCTAAAGAAAAAACTGAAAGAAAAGGAAATCCTATCTCATACTTTTTATTAACTATAAAAACGAAAATGTTTTAAAATGTCATTTCCAGTTTTACTATTATTATTGATATTCTTGTCACAACAGAAACATTAAATGAAAATTTATCGAAAAAACTTTTCAAGGAAAAAAAAGAAAAAAAAAACAGTAACACATAACTTTTTTAGGTGTTTTTGGTTCGGATATATATATGTAATGCTGCCAAAGAAGCTTATTCATTATATCTATCTACCTATATCTATCTATCTATCTATATATATATATATATTGCACAAATCAAAATTTCAAAATTATTGTAATATGGAATATGAATATATTTTGCTTACTAAAACGTAAAAATGTAAAGATTTATATATATATATATATTTATATATTTCAAACATTGCAGTATATAAGAAACCAAGTATCACCTGAAGAACTATAAAAAATGAATGAAGTTGACGAAAAGTAAAAATAAGCAACCCGATATTGAAGCATATAAATTCACCACCTTTTCAAGGGCATTGAATGAATGTTGTATGCAAATTAGGTGATTTTTCTGTCAGCTGTATGCAAACTGCTAAAAATTTACAGCATGCAATGCCCGAGGTCATTTAAAAGACTTAAAATAATTTCAAACAATATGTGGAAAAAACCAACTTAGAAACAAACTTATGAAGTGGAAAAACCAAGAAAGAAATAAACATATTAAACTTCAAACACCGCTTTTTTCATAATAAATTTATAAGTGAAAAAAAACCCATAAGAGAAATAAACTTATTAAACATAAAACACCAATTCCTTCATAATAAATCAACCCTAAGGAAATATAATAAAACTAAATTTTAACTTGCTTTACTTTTGAAAAGCATGCCAGAAAATGCAAAACACACCACAACAGCCATGAGACCGAAAACAGTTAAATTCACAGTTAATAAGGGAAATGAATTCATCTACTGAACGATTCAGTAAAATAATTTTTAGTTTAAATTTTAGTGTAATTAGATTCTTCTAATTTTTAACAAATAAGCCTTAAAGTTAAATTTTAATGTTAAAATTAATTAAATTTAAATTTATTACAGAGAGTAATTTGAGTTACGTAAATTCGCAATTCATAAGTATCATGTAGAGATAGAAGTGTTTTATGGATTCAAAAGAACAAGTTATAGAGGAATGAGCACCAACTGTTATAATGAAAAAAAGTAATGGCCCATTATTACATTTTTTTTTTCACAATCCCTCCCAACTATCCAGCCGAACAACACCACCCATCCTCCGTAATCAAGCATCTGCCTACCGAACTTCCACCTTTTTTATTGTCTTTTATTTTTATTTTTTATTTGTTTGTTTAAAAATACACAAAAGGGCACCTTTTTTTTTTTTTTTTTTTTTTTTTTTTTTTTTTTTTTAATGCTAACACCATATACCAGGATAGAATAAATTAGAAATAAGATTTAATAATTGAATTTACTAGAAATTTAGGATAACCACAAAGTCTAGCCTGAAAAGAGATAGATTTAACGTATATATAACGTATATATAATGATTCTGATAAATATAAAAGTAAATTTTTACTTTTATATTTATCAGAACATAGATGTTTTATTCTGTAGAGGAAATTAATTAGAATATTTTTATAAATACTTTTATGTAAATATGATTTGTAATGAGTAAATAAATTAACTTTAAAAGAAAATTCTTTTCTCTTATCAATATGAAGTGCAAAAAAATAAAAAAATTGAATAAAACTATAAATAATTTCGCCCACATGAAATTACGGAAATAAATAAGCAAGAACAAAAAATCATTCATTTTGCATAGATACTTAACACTTTCCCAGTGTATGTACTTCATCGCATCGTTTAATATTTAATGTACTTTGCCTACGTGATCACACAACAGATAGATGGACAGAAATACAGACAAACAGACTTACCGAATTCATAATCAATCTTAAACACTGTTGGAAAATGTTAAAAATGCTTAACATGAACGGAAATGTAATTCTAGCAATTTTCAATTGTAGTCCTTAATGTATCTAAACATTTCAATATGCCCAGTAAATCTTAACACAAAACATACCATATTTTGAAAGAAGACTTTTTTTTTTTTTTTGGGGGGGGGGGGGGGCATACAAATAGTAAATGTCAATTTCCTTATGATTTGTGCAATACAAATTTATTTATAAAAATTACTCTCAACAGAATATATTGACATTTTTTGGGTGTCCCTGTACACAAACTAGTTGTACTATTTAAAAATTTTGAATGGGGCGCATGTCATAACTATCTTGAATATCATATATCATTTTGAATAAATTTTGAAAATACGTTTGGACTCTAGAGTAGGACAGACTGGACGATAGACAGACTGACAGTCAGATATAGAAAGACAGACAGATAGACTAATTCAAATTATAAAAATTCTTAAACATTGTTAGAAAGTGTTAAAAATGTTTAATGAAAATAAAAATGCAATCGCAACAAATTACCAATTATAGCCTTTAATATATTTGGATATTATTTAGACTCGTAAATCTTAATACTGACAAAGTTATATATTATATAATTTTTTTTCTGCCTGAATAATAAAGGTCAATTTAATAATTATTTGTGAAAATAATGGTGTTAAAATGTGGTTTCTAGAAATATCTATCACAGAACGCAATGCTTTGGAATACTTTCGGATGTCCCTGTACAGAAACCAGTAGTGGTATTTACTGCATTTTCAATAGGGAACATCCCATAGTAAATTTGAATAACATATATCACTTGGAAGGAATTCGGTGAATATTTACGGGAGGAGCATGGTCAGGCAGACGTAGGAAAATCGAAGTCATAAATATCTTTAGCTTTGTTGAAAATTATTAAAAACAGGTATTTTTAGTAGTTTATTTACTTCTCTTTTTTTACGATTTCTATTCCTATCTTTCTATCTTTTCTTTTCTTTCTCTCTCTCTCTCTCTTTTTTTTTTTTTAACTTTCACAATATAAATTTTTTAAAGAATTTCCATATATAGCCTCGACACTGAAATTAGTTCCATTTAAATAATTAAAAATGGCATCATCCTAGTTATATATAACATATATATATATAAGGGGGAGAGAGACCTTTATCTACTATATATTTATATAAAGAAAAAAGAAAATAATAATAAAAATAATAATAAGTTGTGTCATTTTACAGCATAATATATCAACATAACGTTTATTATAAGAATGTAAGAAAAAAGAGAGAGAGAGAGAGAAAGGCATTTTAAATACTATTTATGAAAAAGAAAAGAATTACACAGGCAAAAGTGGAATTATCTTTTTTCTTTTACTTGCATATTAATAATTTATTATGTAATGGCCTATATGTATATATATATATATATACTATTTAAGTCTATAAACATGTATTTATTTTATCTGTAATATTTTTTAATAAAATTCCATAAAACGCCGTTTAACTTTCTTAGTACATCCCATTTTATCAACTAATATCTATATTTGTATATAATAACATGGGGTAAAACAATAATATTAGAAAATAATATAGATTAATAGATGAAAAAAATAATTGTTCATTCTGCTAGAGAAATTAATTATTTAAAACTTTTATGTTATAATTAATTCTATTTTAAATAGATTATTTATAATAATTGAGTTAAGAGATATAATTTAATTAATGAAAATATTGCCCTTAATGGCAATAAGTTTCTTTTATCAAAAATGTTAAGAACAGGAAAAATTTCTTTTTGAATGGATGCTTAGTTTTAATTTTAGTCCTCTAAGAAATTAACTAAATTATTTTTTGGCGACCGGCTGGATTTGATCCGAGGTCCTGAGGATTAGAAATCAAATGACATACCTCTGGACAAAATGTTTACCCATTGTTCAACGGTAAGATCTGGTAATTTATCCTGAGAAATGGCGTCCACTACACCACTCCCCCTCCAGCGAGTACATTGTCCAGTGTTTTTTCTCAGTACTCTTCGTTGCTGGGCTTTTTTGGTTGAATGGTGCTGTCCAACTATTGTCCCAGGTTAGGTTGAGGTTATTGTTGGTTGTGTATGATGCTTAGTTTTAATTTTAATCCTCTAAGAAATTAACTAAATTACTTTTTTTGCGACCGGCTGGATTTGATCCTGGGTCCTGAAAATTAGAAATCAAATGACATACCTTTGGACAATAGGTTAACCCATTGTCCATCGGTAAGATCTGATAATCTAGAATATCTTGAGAAATGGCGTCCGCTACACACTCCCCCTCCAGCGAGTAATTTGTCCAGCGTTTTTCTCAGTACTCTTCTTTGCTGGACTTTTTTGGTTGAATGGTGCTGCCAACTATTGTCCCAAGTCAGGATGAAGTTGTTGTTGGTTGTGTGTTTCTTTTATCACGTTCGGGAATCACCAATTTGGCGACCGGCTGAATTTGATCCTGAGTTCGGAGAATTGGAAATCAAATGACATACCTCTGGACGAATGGTTAACCCATTGTTCATCAGTAAGATCTGATAAGCTATCCTGAAAAATGGCGTTCGCTACCATTTCTTAGAGGATTTTTAACTTATTCATATGTATTTAGAAATTTACACGAATCAACATTTTAATGGAGATTTCAATATCTTTTACAAATTTATATACTTTGTGAATGTTTATAAGATATTAAAATAAAATTGGTGAAATTAGATAGTAAAATAAAAATCACTCTTTCTTGTAGAATTTTTAGTCAAATGAATTAGAATATTCAAATGTAATTGGTTTTGACTTTTGATATAGATAAAACATTAATTTTTTTTTTACACATTGACTGCCGATCTCGCTCCAGCGCTCTAGAAACCAACCATTACAACACTAGAAACAAACAATTTTTCAGTATATCGGTGAAATCATTTCTTAGTTAAATTTAATCATCTCTTAGCGGTTGACGTGTTCCTTTATTTATTTTTAGTCGTCCAACTTAGAGTTATTAATTCTAGCATAAATTCTTTGTTAACCATTATAGACCTGGATAACAAATATATGTAGCTAAATGTTTTTTCATATATTCATTGTTATGAAAAATAAATAAATAAATAAATAAATACAAATGTTGGGGAGGGGACATTTCTCAAATTAGACTGAGTCCAGGATTGTATTCAAGCAATACTTGGTAACTTGCAAGTATAGAATTCAGGCAATCTGTTAAAAAACAGTTTTTGAAAAGTAATAATATTTATTTTAGGAAAATTCTTGAAGATATAACAGTACACAAGTACGAAAATCACAAATAAACAAGTGTCAAAGAAATTCACAGAAATGTCTTCTTAAACACAGATCTCAAAATAACTTAAAGTAAGCAACAGCTTTCATCTGAACTAAGAATTACTACTACTCTCATAAGTACTATTTTATATAAATTCATTTATGACATGAAGTTAAGGAATCCTTGTCAGTATTCTAGAACTGACTATTACCTTAAATATTAGTCGAAGAGATTCAGGGTTGAAATATTCTGAAAGTAGTAATTATCACCAACCTAGTAAGAGTTTCGCTAAGTCGTCGCTGAGCCACCTTGATGGTGCAGTCCAAGTGATTTTCAAAGTGTAAAATTCAGCCTGTAAATATTGTTTCTTGGCAATAAGAATATCCATGCTTGAAAACTAAGGGTTCTTTCCGTTGAGAAGAAAAAAAGGGAATATTTACAGATTCATAACAATATTATTGTGTATCAAAATTCAATTAAAATACAGGTTTATAAACAGCCCAGAAAGCTAACTTTATCTTTATTTAGAATATTAATAAAGAGGACCAGATTACAAAATGTCAAACTGAACGTGATGCCCGCTATCCTAACCGTTAAATTTATCATCTTTATTTTTAAATACAAAGTGGTTAAAATTAAAAGACGATGTTTGGCGGCTGATAACTTTGGTTTTACTGATCTGATCCAAATGAATCTTCGAATGTGTGTTATGTAAATCATTTGTCTGAGGTTTACGTCGAAAAAAAGTTTTAAATTTCGCCAACTGGTGAAATTTTTTTCTTTTTGGCTTAAATTCAAAAAGAACATCTTTTTGGCTTAAATCAAATGCACATCCGTTTTTCTATAAAAACAATTCTTGTCCTTAGAAAAAAAAAAAAAAAAAAAAATCCACCACAGCGACTATGTAACTTGACAAGAAGGAAGGAGCATTAGTCATAAAATTGTCTTACCAGAAAGATAACAATCGTTCGGAAGCATTCCGCTCTTACCGTAGAGTAAAAGATTTACAAAAAAAAAAAAAAAAAAGACCCATGTTTGTAAATACAGTTAAAGACATGATTAGAAGCTTCAAAGATACACATACTGGCCAATTAATTAGAAACCTGTGAGAGATTTACTAATATTCGCAAGCGGTGTAATTATGGAAAACCTTTTACCATGGTGTGTGAATGTTCTGCTAGCAGGAAAGTGGTCCCCTGGTGTAACTTGAAGGTAAACAAAAAGCCATGAAATACTTGGACATATTGGCAGGCGAAATGTTTCCTGCAGTATTACATTTTTTCTCCGAATTCGACGGATATTTCATGGGCGATAATGCAGCTATACATCGTACCAAAATTGTTCGAGATTGGTTCAATGAACATCAATCTGACATCTAACAGCTTCCCTGGCCACCACAAAGCCGATACAAAATGTTTCGGACATGTTGGAAAGGCGCATGCCACGACAATCTCTTCTTCCATCCAATTTACAGAATTTTAAAGACTGTGGAGTCAATACATAATATTCTGCGGACATGAATGACCCCGGAATCTTGTAGAATTGATGCTTTCACGAATACAGGCGGGAAAAAGGGGACCAATGTGCAAAAAGAGATCCAATAAAATATTAATTTAAGGTTTCTATTTCACTGGCCAGTGAGTGTAACAATTCTTTTGTACGTCGTACCGGGAAGAGAACGGTGTAGGACTAATCTGGCCATTGAGAAGAAAGTTGATATTGCAACTGATGCAGCATCTTGTAAGTTTTGCAAAGATAGCTCTACTATAGGTAATCATGTTATAGCACGATTACTATCCATAAATATGAGAATTCATAAGTATGAGACTATCCATAGTATGAGAACTATCCATAAGTATGAGAATCCATAAGTATGAGACTATCCATAGTATGAGAACTATCCATAAGTATGAGAATTAAAAGTATGAAATTGCGCAAAGTTCTATAGTTATACCTTTAAAAAATGCAATAATGCGCAGCAATTGAAACCTCAAAATCTTCTGACCGTCTTGATTTTGCCTTGCGTTTTCTAGCGAGAAAGTAAATGGATGAGAACGAGTCATCGAACATCTTATGATAGATGAAGTCAGTGTGGTGAACATACATATTTGTGGCATATTGAATACCACGATGTGTCTGTGCCTCATGCCGTGCAACAACAGTCATTACATTCCTCATATGTCATGTTATGGTGTGTTTTATTTTGGGTTCCTATTTTTTGGAGAGATCACAGGTCACGTTAGGTGCTCAATCACAAATTCTTAGAAGGTCATACTATGTCGGCGTTACAGCAAAGAAAATATTTGATCACTACAGTGTTCATGCAAGATGAAGAATTGACTATACGGCAATAAGTGTAAAGACATATGCATGAACAGCCAGACTACCAAATCTGAATCTGCGTGACTCGCCCACCATGTCTTTCTCATTTCTTTCTTTCGATATGTTGCGCGTTGATTCTGATAATGTTGTGTGGTACGCATGTAACATACACATACATTGTTATATCAATAAAAAATTCTACTAATTTTTATTTTTGTACTCATATATATATATATATATATATATATATATATATATATATATATATATATATATACATATATATATATTATATATGAATGATAGATATCGTAATAAAATTTAACCTTAAAATTTAGCAATTAATAAATACAAAACAATACCAAAACACAAAAATAGAACTAATTTTAACTTATAGGTAAGACTGACACAAAAATGTTGCGATACAGATTAAAAACCAATAAGAGACAAAAAAAAATGATAATAATAAAAAAAGGACCATTAAACTTAATGACAGAGAAAATAACTAAAGGACCACAGAAATAATAATTGGATAAAAATGTTTAAAATTAGAAGTAAAAACTCGTCAGGGGGCATGTATTTCATAAAGCTGTGAAAGCTGCATCGATTTCGTAAAACAATATACCTAATCATAGCAATTTATATTGTTCCAGGCCCGATCGAGGCAGCAAAATCATTTTGAATGATAAATTAAATAAATTATTAAATCACATCATCAAGGAATCCAGAGAGAAAACTAGAAAAAAGCAGAGTAGCCACATCTAAAACTTTTACACAAACAGGAGAATAGGAATATGCCAACAAATTATTGAAATTAAAAATAAAAGCATTGCAAACATCGATTAATCGATAAAGAATTAACGTCTGAGCTGTTTCATTAACGATTAAATGCACTGAGTAATTATTTTTTGAGTTAGTGAAATTTTAATTTTAAGTTAGTTAAAGTTTAAACTAGTTAAATTTTAATATAAATTGTACGTAAATCAATGAACATAAAAACTTTCATAGAAAGGAAATTAATGTTAGAAAACATTAATTCAGCAGTGAGCAAGCGCCATCTAGCGTTTAGCTAGATAAACAATAAGTCAGTTAAATTAATTCAGTTTCAAACAAGCCAATGCTATAAGGAGTATTTTTAAGAAGTTTTAACTTCAGGAATTAAGAGAATATGTGACACCATTTAAATAATTAGATATTTGATTAGTGTATTTTGAAAATGTAAACCTAAAATATTTAATTTTTTTCCCCATTTGGCTTCATAAGGTTGTTAATTTTTGGCGAAATTTAAACTTATTTCTACATAAACCCTGGTCTCTTGATTCACATAACAATCATTTGGAGTATTACAGAGTTTCCTACTTATATAATTTATTCTGGAGCATTGTTAGCTCCGCCCTTTTTACATACCAGTAATTTTATAGAATGATTTTCTTCTTATCTTCAGATCTTTGAATGTTGTGAGAGGGAAGCACTTATGACAGAAGTCACGCATCTTCCGACACTTAAGAATGGCATCTAACAGGGTGAAAGTCCTCAATTCTTATTTAATCGTTTTCACATATTGGAGAGAAATATTCAATAAAAATTCTGCTGTGAAAAGAAGGCGGAGCTAAAAATGCTCCGGAATAAATTAAAAAATTTGGCAACTCTGGTATCAAAGTTTCATCTCGATCAGTTCAATGAAGCAGAAATTATCCGTCTCTACGACTTACCATCAGTTCAATATTAACTACCTTGTACATTTTGAATTTTTAGAGTCAAATATTTGAAGTCTGAATCATGCTGTCAAAGAGTCAATGAATAAAATAAGTCATGAATATATAAGTTTTTTTTTATATTAATGTTGCGTATTTATATCTGCCTTTTGCTTAACCTCAAATATCTTGAACCAGTTTGTGAATAATGGCCCACAATTGTTTGAAAAGTCTTTTAAATGCCGAAGTTCCTTTAATTTTTTTAAAAATCTATGTTTTATATAAAACTAAGTATCTACTGTTTATTACTTTAAAAAATGAGAACCGTTGGATATCATACGATTAGATAAATATTTGATATATTTTACATGGAAAGTAGTAAGGTGAAATAGCGTTTTGAAACACGGTACTTTAAAATATTTAACTGACTTTTTCTTTTGTGAATAACGTATTGAGAAGCTCACGTTGAAAATTTTTCTCATCTCACTAAATTAAATAACTCGTCCATAACCTATTCAAGTTACGACTGCAGTTCACCACTTTTAAATCGAAACTCGTTTGATGTCTTCCCTGAAACTATTCGGTTTCTTTATTCCAGTCACGATCATACCCGACGAAAAGTCCTCAAAAAGTCCACAATTAGAAACCCCACAACGTACATCTCTCTCTCCCTAAAGCCCCTCATTGTGATGCCACCGCACGTCCTTAACCAAAAAGAAAACAAAAATATCCTGCACGTCACGCAATCACCATAGACTTCATTCCCCCATCTACCGTTCAAAGCCACGCCTACTTACGGGCACATTGGTATGCGATATGGGTACTGTATTTTTCCACGGGGTTTTTAGGAGCAAAGGTTACTGCGTTTCATGGATTCAAGATCTGGATGGTTGGAAAAAAAAGGGCTTTTTTCTCATAAGATTTTCTGACTAGAATTTATAAAGTGCATCGTTTCTTAAAATTTGTTTCTTTACAAGATACAAGGCTTATGTGTAGCAGCCATGGGCATATGCAGGACTTTCATTCGGAGGTAGGGGGTCAGTAAAAAAATGTTAACACCCCTCCAGCCATGAAATACATTCAGCATTGAGCATGGTGGTGAATCTTCTGCAGTAAATGAGAAAAGTTATTATGGTTTTATTGAAAAATATTTATTTATTTATTTATTTATTATTATTTATTATATTTGATATTTTATTAAAAAAAAGTTCATATGTTTTTATTGAAAAATCAGATTGTTTAGTAGAAAAACTTTTCCACCAAGTGAAAAAAGAAAATCAGACAAAGTACACTTTTTTTTTTTTTTATGTTTTCATTATTTAGCAAAATTGATATATACCATTTATTATAAATGAAGACGTTTAGGTGATAATCTGTAATAGTGAATTTGAAAAGGATTAAGCTATAATAAAATTACAATATGCTCTCTTATACGATATACAAACGGTATACTGGTAAAATCAGTTAAATATATAAAATAAAATTATTGTATTGCAGTAATAAGTTCAATCACAACCACATTTTTTTTCCTTTTTTTATGTTTCGCTTCTCTCGTTTTTTTTTTTTTTTTTTTTTTTTTAATTAGTTAGTGGGTTTTTCGATGGTTTTAAGGACCTTTCAGAGACTGGCTTCAAGTTCGGTTTCTTTTGATATTCCTTTGATGTGGGGAATCGAATTGACGCGAGGCAGGAGAGAGTTTCCCTCTGCTGACAAACCTCCTACTGCGATCGAAATTGGGTCTCTTTTGTAAAAGAGCAATAAAAAGTAATGTCCTTCATTGTAAATGTGTGCAAAATGTCAAGGGTCGCTTTCGGACAGTGGATAATTTATGAGTTTTGACGCGCTGCATAGTAGCTAGTCTCTGAAGGAAGCCTTAAGGACCTTTCAGAGACTGGCTTCAAGTTCGGTTTCTTTTGATATTCCTTTGATGTGGGGAATCGAATTGACGCGAGGCAGGAGAGAGTTTCCCTCTGCTGACAACCCTCCTACTGCGATCGAAATTGGGTCTCTTTTGTAAAAGAGCAATAAAAAGTAATGTCCTTCATTGTAAATGTGTGCAAAATGTCAAGGGTCGCTTTCGGACAGTGGATAATTTATGAGTTTTGACGCGCTGCATAGTAGCTAGTCTCTGAAGGAAGCCTTAAGGACCTTTCAGAGACTGGCTTCAAGTTCGGTTTCTTTTGATATTCCTTTGATGTGGGGAATCGAATTGACGCGAGGCAGGAGAGAGTTTCCCTCTGCTGACAACCCTCCTACTGCGATCGAAATTGGGTCTCTTTTGTAAAAGAGCAATAAAAAGTAATGTCCTTCATTGTAAATGTGTGCAAAATGTCAAGGGTCGCTTTCGGACAGTGGATAATTTATGAGTTTTGACGCGCTGCATAGTAGCTAGTCTCTGAAGGAAGCCTTAAGGACCTTTCAGAGACTGGCTTCAAGTTCGGTTTCTTTTGATATTCCTTTGATGTGGGGAATCGAATTGACGCGAGGCAGGAGAGAGTTTCCCTCTGCTGACAACCCTCCTACTGCGATCGAAATTGGGTCTCTTTTGTAAAAGAGCAATAAAAAGTAATGTCCTTCATTGTAAATGTGTGCAAAATGTCAAGGGTCGCTTTCGGACAGTGGATAATTTATGAGTTTTGACGCGCTGCATAGTAGCTAGTCTCTGAAGGAAGCCTTAGGGTGAGGCTTCCCTTTCCTTCCTGGTGTCAACACCCACTGGCGTAATTATGTTCAGTGCGGAATCGGGACAAAACTGTATTCTGATTTCTAGACCTTTCACTATCTTTTCTTTATTACTGGTTGCGTACTGTAACGAAAATAATAGAATGTTTAGTGTTTTTTAAATAGCAGATTCGAAGAGCATTCAGTTATACTCTGGGGGCTGACACCAGACAGATTCTCCCAAGTCTACTGTTTTCATATTGGGTGGCTTCATACCGGACATTTTTTATAATTGTTTTCAGTTTATTTCATCTTCGAAAATAAATATGATACACTTCTTTCTTAAAATATTGGTGATGAATTTGATTAAAAATGTATAAAGGTTGGCAGCTATGATATGGGATTTTTGTTGCTCCCTATTATAAGGATATCCCATTTAAAAGTGAATAATAATAATAATAATAATAATAATAATAATAATAATAAATATCTGTTTCTTTAATAACACTTTTTGAACAAGTCACCTTTCATTTTAGAGAGCAATTGTTTTGAAAAAATAAGTTTAAATATTTTATTTTATTAAGTAAACTTAGGATTCTAATTTTTAATCTCTAAAAGGAATATTTAATTATTATTATTATTATTATTATCAATAATTCGGTAAGATAAAAGGGGAGAAGTTCAAATAATAATATTAATAAAAACAGAATTCAAAAAATGTCGTTTTCAAGTGAGATATCCTTACAATACGAAGCAACAAAACCTCATGGCATAACATGGGAAGGAAGAAGGGGTAAATGTGTTTCAGTTTTCCTAAAAGTACAATTTATTCGTCAAAAATATTTATTTTAATTGAAGCATCGAAAATATCCATGATGAATCCCATAATTCGTTTTTAAATTCTGAAATAGTTTACAAAAATTTATGTTAAAAAAATTTTGAAAAATTGTTAAAAAAATATTAATTAATATACTTATTAATGTATTTTAATTTCATGTTTCGAAAGTCTTCATGAATTTTATATCTATAATTTTATTATAAACTGTTTTCAATCATCTTAACGGCCCTCTTCACTTACCGTCGCCGAAAGCCCGAGCCAATGTTATTCTATGGGGACATTTTCTTTACAAATAACTTATTAACTAATACATATTTTTAAATTCTGTTTTCACATTCAGAAAATTCCCAACTGTTAAATTGACGGACATTTTTAAAAATGTATTTTTTTTAATTTTTAATATTTTATTTTGAAATTGCAAAATAAAAAAAAATTCACATATTGAAAATTCGTATTTTGCAGCTTCAAAATAAAATATGAAAAATTTAAAAAATAATTTTTTAGAAAAGGTCCGCCAATTTAACAGCTGGGAACTTTCAGAAAGTGAAAACAGAATTTAAAAATATGTATTAGTTAATAAGTTATTTGTAAAGAAAAATTTCCCATAGAATAACACTAGCTTCGGCTTCCGGTGGCGGTGAGTGAAGAGGGCCCTTAATATTATAACCAAAATAGAGAATGAAGATATAAAGATTGGATAACCATAGCCTCCTAAACTAGATGCTTTCCGCGTGGCTCGGAAACTTGGCAGCAGTTCAAGTGGTAGATAGAACCACCTGGTACAGATTGCGAGACTTTTTTATTCAACTGTGACCAAATATTTTAAGAAGTGATATATGATATATATAACGACGTTTCTTCGATTCTATTCGCCTTTTATATATATCAAATCCCACTTTTAAAAGTTTTTGGTGGCTGTTGAATAAAGAGTCGCGCAATGTGTACCAGGTAGTGCTGTCTACCGCCAAGTTTCCGAGCCACGCGGAAGGCATCTAGTATAGGAGGCTATGGGATAACAGTCGCCGAGGGAAAAATTCTCTCTTAGAAAAATGGGACGCTTTTTTGTTACAGAACTTTCAGCAGCTACAATAACTAAAACTTATTGAAATACCTTTAAATTCTTGCATATGATCCGCAGATCAAATTACTCAGTTATACAGCCATAATTTTTTCTCAAAAAGCTATATTTCTAAAAATACATAAAAGTATATCAACAGCAATATACAGATTTAACTCTGTCTGTAATTAAAATTTCTACTAAAAAACTAATTTTGTGACTTACAGGTTAGACGCAAGAAATTACGCTGTAGGGCTGTAGGTATTTCGTAAAATGTCTTAATTTCCCAAAAATTTATAGAATTACGATAAAAATTTTATAAAAAATCTAATTTGTCGATGACATTATTCACTAAAATTCAGTTTAACAAGACAATTAGAAACGAAGTCTATTAACTTATTTCTTTTAATTATTCCTACTATCATTTTCTCGATTTTGAAAAGGCAATTTGTACAAATTATAATTTTTACGTTTCATTTACAGAAATGTAAATTTCATAGGTGCGCGTTTATTCTGATAGTGTGGTTGTTGTTTATAAGTGAAAAGTTTGCAAGCTCTCGTTATAATGATTATCGCTGTATCGATTTACGATTATTTATTACATTGAGAGATCCTATGATAATGATGTAAGAATTAATGATTCTTCGGAGCGAAGTGTCGAAGATCTCCTTATAGTCATTGCCTTTTAAATAATTTAAGAGGTATGAAGCGAATAAAATCGTCATTATAATGATCGTTTGTTCCATAACGATTTTCATTTTAACGTGTTATGGCCGCAAACAGCACTAGGACTGTATATGGTAAATGAGATTTTTAATATTTTTTGAGGTACGAAGCACACATGCCAGCTTTATAGTGATCATCATGTAAGGGTTGCATGTACTTACCACCCTGAGAATCACTCATTTTGAGTGCTAGAACAGTATGAAAGGTAAATGATGAAGTTAGGAATAATAAACCCAATCTTACATTTGAACTCTTCAAAAAAAAAAAAAAAAAAAAAAAATAGGGGGGTGGGTGACTATTTACTGGAATCCGTTTAACTATTACTTGTAATAAAATTAGTGTATGTCTAATCTGGCGTAATTAGGGTCAGGTTAAGCTGCTAAACTCATCATACGTAAAGCAATTCTATTTACGTTTACTTGATTTCGATACATTACCACGGGAAACATCTACAACAGGCGTTGGAATATCTCATCAGCACAGCTAGGAATTGAAAGAACGCAATTTAAATAGCCTGGACTGAAGAATTACTTCGCAACCTTTACCTTAAAGCATCTTTATAAGAATACTCGACATACAGTTAAGACACTCGAACTTTGCAATTTAAATAGTCTTCGATCTACTACTTTAAACTATGTCCTGAAACCATTCAATTTCAACGAAACTTCAGGAGACTTCACAACGTTTCACACCTCAGCGCGACTTTGAGCATTTGAGCGTGTGAAGGTCATGCCAACCATGTTAATTAAAGGTTTATAGATGTGAATGCAATAGGTGCTGTTATACTAATAGTGGTCGCATCAAAGCGTTGTAAAAAGAAGAAAGCTTTATTATTGGGATTACTATTTTAATAATGGACGTAAGAGGTGTGAAAGTTACAGGACCTATTACAGTTAAGGATTTCATTACACAGTATTTTATGATATACGAAGAACCATTGATCTGGTCCTAATGCAAGCACTATATAAGCAGTATATGGTCGGAAGGCACAATGGTCTCGTTATTGTAGGGGTTTATGTTATAATTGTTTAATTTTAATCAGATTTAGGATTTTGAAACGCTTGATAAATCTCTTTTAGTTCTTAATTAAACAACGCGCTGCATTCACAACATTTTAGGGATTGTGTTTAGTAGAGCGTTCATACCCAAGTGTGTGAGTGCAACCTCATAGATGACCAATTTCACGAAAATTGCTTTCCGTGGTCAACCTTTGTGCAATTGTGTTTATGTACCAAATGCAATCTTTTCTGGAAGCCGCCAAGGCAATCACTGGCAGCGCTTCTTATTCTAATTGGATACTGATATTATTTTTGGTCAACAGCTCTGTTGGTAAGTATAGCACCATTTAGGTGCTGGCGGATTGAGCAAAATCTGTCTGGACAAAGAGCATCGCTAATCCACCAATCTGGTTGGGTATTAACATGATTTATTTATTTATTTATTTATTTTTTTTTTAATACTAAGTCAAATATTCAATAAAATAATGAATTAAATTATTGAAATTGAAAATTTTAGTTCGAGTTTTATAGGCAAATGATTCAGGATTACAAAATAATTTACATATATTTAGGTTGAGCTTTATATGAATTAAAATACAAGTTTGTATTTTTCGCACACTTGTAGTTTTATAAATATTGCCTATAAATTTTAACATATATATTTTATTTATTTATTTATTTATCTTAAGCGAAAGTTTTCCAAAAAAAAAAAATCCGTATGTAGCCTGTATCAATACTATTTGAAAATGTAATAGTAGTGTACCGTGTATAATTACAGTGTATGACAATTTCGTAAATTGAGGCCAACAGATATTTTATATTAAAGGTCTTCAACCCCTTTCTCCTCCCCCTCTTCTTTTTAAAGTGAAAGTTCTTTACGGAAGTTTGGATGTGACATTTATTATCACACTTTGATTTGAAAGTGTTCTCATGCCCTCGTAATAGTTTTAAAGAAAAACTTTACCAATAACAAGGAAAGGCAATATAAAACATTTTGGTAATATTCTCGAAACTACTTAGCCTTTAGGGAATGTTGAAAATAGGTGGCAGGTGAAAATACGGAAAGTAACTGGGTTATTAAATAAAAGCAAAAATAAAGTATAAGATCATATACTTTAATTTTACTTCAATAGAAAAGAAAAGTGCTGTAGAGTTTTGATTTACCAGAACACATACCAACAGAATGCTGAAGGGAAAAATATTTTGGAATTTTAAGTGAGAAAAGTTATCAGAAAGATTTATATTTATACAATTAAGAAAATTATTGTTTTGAAATGCATAAATTGCCAAGATAGGTTAGTTCTGTCTGCAGTTTAATTTATTACTGTATTCTAACTTATAATAATGAATTAAACTGTAAAGGCAAAAAGGCTGAACCTCTCTTGCAGTTTGTGCATTTCGGAACAATAATTCTTTTATTACTGTATTCTAACTTATAAACTATTAAATTCTATTTGGTGGAGTGAAGAGATTTCTAGGAAAAGAAAATATAATACACACAATTCTGTAGTAAAAAGTACATTGTTATATGGAGAAAAGGGATGGAGTAGAAGCTGAAAGAAAGAAATTGGTGGCAGTGGAAATGAATGTCCTAAGAAGACCATGTAGGATATCAACAATAGAAAGAATCAAAGAAATACTGAAAATAGAGGGAACCATAAATTAGATGATATACAAAAAAGACAACTAATCTGTTATGTTCATATTAAAAGGATGAGTGATGAGAAACTACCCAAAATCGCATCTACTTCAAAAAATATATAAATAAATAAATAAAAGAACGAGGAAATAAAGAAAACCGCAAAAGAAATGGTTGGATGATATTAAGAAAGCTGAGAGGGATACAGGGTCTCGAGAAAAAATAGACTCTAAGGAATGGACACTTGACAAAAAAAAAAAAAAAAGAAGAAGAAAAAAAGAAAAAGAAAAGAAAGAAAATAGATTGGACTCTTGCAGATTTTCCGGTATACGGCACACGATAACATGTACTGAGTTTATATATATTCTAACTTATAATTGCATTCTTTAAATTTTTTTATGTATCTCTAACAATCTATTTAATTTAATGTAAAATTGTTAAGTTTTGTGATTGTTGTAAATTTTTCTTACGAAATAACATAAAACAATTATTTCTATATATATGTATCTAAGAAGACAAAAATCATTATTCACAAATAAGATGAAAGAAGTTTTATTTTAATAAAGAACATTTAATTATTGCTTAAAAGAGGTGTTTCTTCTCTCCATAACACGAAAATGAGCATACTAAACTAGAAGTTAAAGTTCATGTAAGTACATTTAAACAAAATAAAATAAAATTAAAATTAAAAAGCATCGTAAATGAAAATAAATTGTATTAAAAATGACTGTTAAAGTCTATCTATACAAACATTTGCAAATTCCAAAACCTTTGAACCAGGAAATGGTTGATAGCGTTAGCTTGCTTTTTCGATAAAATAGACATTTTTCAATTTTTATTTTTCGATGATTTGATTTATGCAATGATGAAGTGGTTTTTAGAAATCTTGAATCATCTACACATACAACCCAGTGCGCTGTATAGTGTATAGCTATATGGATAAATTTTGACCTTCATATTTAATGCAATTTTCATCTTCAATTAAAGAGTTTTATCATATGTTAATATTGACCATACTTCAATTTTTTTTTTTTTTTTTTTTTTTTTTAAATGTAAATCTTAAAAATGAAGGATCTAGATTACTGGAAAATTGCTAAAGACGGGTGACTCTATAAACCATCCAATCACAAAAGGAAAGAAATCAACGCGTGGAAAATTAAAATTAGTGCGGAATATAGTAAGCAAATTGTCATAATGCAAAATTGTCATCTTCATACCTGTTAGTCACGTGAGAGCAGTGATAGAAGACGTAAAGTTATTGACACATGTGGACAGTTGCACAGGTCTACAAAAATAATGTTGGCAAAATTTTATTTGGAACAACTTGCAGGTTGGTCCACAACTCTATTTGGCGTTTTTCTTTTCGTGATTACGGCGAAATGCGATTTTCGGAAATGGTTGTCATGGATTCTAAAGGTAAACAAAGCGATAACTCGTTTTTCAAAATGGCATCTGTTTTGCAAGGTACGCAAATAAATAAAGCCTATTTTTAATATTAATAAAAGAAGTATTTAAAATGAACTTACCTCCTTTTGCATGAAAAAAAGAAGTTATATTCTGCAAGGATATATATATATGCTACCAGTACATTTACACCATTTAAATGTTCTACAGTTGACGGGAAAATACGATTATATAAATTTGATTTTCTAACCAGCAATTTTTCAAAAATTCCAAAATCATTTATCTATCTCTTCGTTTCCGAAAATATGCCTATATTTCGTTAAATAAAATAGCAAAAGAAAACGATGCCAAAATTCAAAACGACGCCAAATGAAAATCGCCAAATAGAGTTATGAAACAACCTGCAAATTGTATCTATTATTTGATAATTTTAGCTGATACATACGGTTTTTGTGTGTTGAAACCAAAAAGGAAGTCAGTTTTTCTTTATCACGTATAGATCTTAGTCAGTGTAGGTTGTCCACCGACACAATTTCTTCCATGACTCTTGAACTAACATTCTAATTTTAATTATATAATAAATTTTATAGTATGTTTCTATGATTAATCATATTTAATCTTGGAAACATACTATAAAAGTTACCATGTAATCATATTGGTGGAAGAGTCACGGAAGAAATTTTGCTGGTAGATACCCAGTATTGACAAAAATCTATACATGATAGAGAAAACCTGACTTCATTTTCGGTTTCAGCAAACCAAAAAATATTAAAATCAACCAAAATTATCAAATCACAATTTTAGATATACACCTGTGTTAGTATTGTTTCAAAGTGAAAGTGTTAAGGAAAATATTTAATTGGCGACCTTGCAATTTTCAGCATGTTTTATAGATATTACTTAGATGATTTTATGTGTGGTCTCAGTAATTAGAAAGATCGTAGAAGGTCGAAAAATAGTAGATGTGCTACGGTGGTCGATATCGTTCACAACGTTGTTTCATGGTTGTGCAACTGACGGAAAATAAAGACCGTACCACAACAGCTTAATCAGCAGCAAATGTGTTAACAGGGCTACCATAGGCGACTTTTTTTACATTCTCTTTGTACCACTATTTCCGAAAAATAAAGTATATAATATATTTTAGACGGTACATCTGCAATTTGTCTGCATAAATGTATTATAAATTTTATGTTATAGAAATAATGGTACGAAAATAATAATAATAATAATAATAAAAAGTCGCCTGTGTTTCTTGCTGCCACAGGGTAGCGTATTTCCTAGAAAACGGCTCCCAGACACATCAGAGAATAAGGAAAGGACTATTCTCTAATTGCACGTACACAGAAAAAAAATGTATTGATAAAAAAACAAAAATTTTGTTACCAGAATTCAAAATATTTTGTTGTTTCAACCAAACAGTTTTGTTGATCCAATCAATATTTGTTTGCAGTTTTTTTGATTCTGCACATCGCTCATAGGGTGTTTATAGAGAAATCATTGACGCAGCTAATCGAACTATCCAGTGATAATTACTCTTCTTTTAAGTATATTCTTTTGGTTAGTCGAAGCAAGTTGATTAGGTTAAGCGAAAAAAATTATTGTTAAAATCTTATATATATTATAAATGTGAATGTCCGTGAATTTATTTGACTGAGTTTCACGCCAAAACTGCTCGACGGATTTCGATGAAATTTGTAATGGAGATAGCTTATACCCTAACTTACAAAGTTGGCTGCCTTTTATTCCGAAAAAAAACTTTTTTTTTTGTTATTTTTATGCATAAAATAGAAATTTTGTAAGCTAATAATAGCAAAAAACTAGCCATTTAAATTGTATCCATAATTTAATTGTTGCCAAAAAAAAAAAAAAAAAAAAAAAAAAAAAAAAAAAAATACGAATTTTTTTTTTTTTTTTTTTCCAACAGGAAAATAAATACATTTATCTAAACGTGAACAATAAAAAATAAAAATAATAAATAAATTATGCATCTCACAAAAATTGACGTCATTTTTAATTTAAAATTTCTTTTACACATCGATAAAGTGCTAATATAGTTTACGATGCTAATATATGTTGTACTAAAATCAGTTTTATTTATAGGTCCTCCTGGGGGATTTTTTAAATTGTTGCGTTGAAGTACACCGATATTTTTCGCTAAGAGGTTTAATTTAGCAACAGCGATTTTAATCTAGGTAGTTCAAGAAAAATGTAAAATTTATAAAATATTACAAAACGAAAAAAATAAACTGAAATAGTAGTCACATAAATGATCTATTTTTATCAGAGTAGATAATTTTATAGAAAAAGAAGTGCAGTTTTAAAAATAGAAAATTTATTTCATCAAGCACTATTTTAAACATAAAAACCATTAATAAAATAAACAGAATATGAAGGGTTCTTATATGTTAACGAAAAGGTGTCCGATAAAACGCTTTCTATTTTTATGCAAGAAATTATACAAAAAAAAAAAAAAAAAAAAAAAAAAATCGCTAATATGGCGACAAAAATTCAAAAGCCGCCAAGGGAGAGATATAATAAAGTTGCGTAACACGATAATGTTTAGTTATTTATTTATTTTTTTATATAGCAATCACTACGCTAATTTAACATACAAATAAATGAGCTGCTGTGTGTGACTGCAGTTGCACGCTGTCGGGCAGAAATATTTGATTAATTCAAATTAATATTTGAATAACTAAATAAAGATATGTTTAATAGAAAGCATAGTCTTGGAGACAAACTTGGCGAGTGGGCGACCAAATTTGGTGAAAAATGATAGTTTAGGGTTCCCGATGTTCCGAAGCTCTCCGACACACGGGAACATAGACCTTGAGCTTACCAGGGGATTCTCGATGGAGTCATCTACAAGCCCCATCGCCAAAAGTTATAAGTAGGTGTGAGTTGATTTTTGCGAAAGAGTATGTAGTCACTGCGATCCAGAGTTATTCAGAGACCTATTCTGAGTCATTGCACTTTAGGAATTGAGCTCTAAGCGACTGGACATTTTTCGTGAGTGAGCGAAAATTTTTGCTCTGGTGTAGTTGATGTTATTTGCTTTACTCCTGTGGAACAAGTGACTATTTTTTGGACTGTCCCAGAACATTAATCGAATAATGACTTATACTGTATGAGTAACAGCTTCAACTGTTTCCAGAATATTCGAAGAATTAACACCAGCTATTGGACTATTTTCGAAAATATTTGTTTTAATAATAGTTTTGTTGTACAGATTCGAGAAGTTAAAAAAATGTTTGATATTGCCAAGGAGGTCCCATACTAAAGTTGTGACGAAAATAGTCGCCAATCGAAATATATTCAGTTACAAAGAAATCATTTAAATATAGTGTCCAGCGAAGCGGGCAAAGCCTGCTAGTTAGAAAATAAATTTAAAAATCACTGAACAAAATAAGTTTAGTATTTTCAACAAAGCATTTTTTTTTCTTTTACATTAAAAGTGTCTAAAAAAAAGAGAAGAACTACCTCTTCCGTACATAGACAGAGTTAGATAAATTACTTTCAGACCTGCCGTATCATGTGCAAATGACACGACGTGCGACTTGCTCCATCGCAGTGCACGGTTGAAATATCCTGTTCTCACACATCTTTCTTAAAAGTGTCTTTAAAAAAAAAAAAAAAAAAAAAAAAAAAACATTCGTCCACACACGAACAGGGTTAGACAGATTACTTTCAAACCTACCGAATAATGTGCAAATGACACGACGTGCGACTTGTTGCATCGCAGTTCCTGGTAGGTATAACCCGTGTTCACATCTTTCTTAAAAGTATCTAAAACAATGAAGAAGATGAACACCCACGTCCGTACACGAACAGAGTTAGATAAATTACTTTCAGACATGCCAGATAACGTGCAAATGACACGACGTGCGACTTGTTGCATCGCAGTTCACGGTGGACATATCCCATACTCCCATCTTTCTTAAAAGTGTCTGCTGTCGTTTATTATATACATTTTTTTTTTCATTTATCCATATACAGATTCAAATTCACACAGGCTGACTTAATCACCTCAATCAACCAGCCAACCATTTAAATCTAACTACATTTTTAAAAATATGCAGAAATTTTGCAATTTTAAGTTTGCCCCCTCCTGAAAAATTTTCTGGCGACGCTTCTGGGTTCTATACTCGACCTGCTCGGTTCGATACTCGACTGGTCCTCAATAAATAGCTATAATGCGATGTGAAAAACCCACTACCCAGAATAATAAATGATCTTTTTTTTATTTTTTAAATATTTCATAATTACTTTTTTTAAATCTCATCACAATAGATTTACTTACTTTTACTTGAGATTTTATTTCATCTTCATAAATTTATTATTATCAAGATTAATTATATCGTTATTATCTCAAGATT
Organism: Salticus scenicus; assembly: GCA_963930645.1. NCBI lineage: Eukaryota > Metazoa > Arthropoda > Arachnida > Araneae > Salticidae > Salticus > Salticus scenicus. The sequence goes on from OZ005650.1 coordinate 124,242,779, forward strand.
AAAAATATTTCTGTGATTTCACTTAAAACATAAGAAAATGGTAATTTGGAAAATATACTAAACTGCATTTAAATATCTAATACAATTCATCGTTGCGAACTAATTTGTAATCATGTAATTTTTAAAGCGAAAAATTGTATGAGAGATTGCGTGACCAAAATCATATACTTAAATTGCTACCCAACAAGACAATTTATAAATACTCTTGTAAACTTAAATATGCCTTATTTCGTTTTATTGCATGTATAAAAGTATTTTTACTTTTTTAAAATGTACATTATATATTTCGTAAATTGACCGAAATTGAAATTTAAAATCAATATTAATTTTTATATAAATGACTATACAGACAAGATAAGGTAGATAAGGTAGATTCAATTGCACAAAGCATAAACAGTATAGCAGCTTTAACTGCTTAGCTCTTTTCACTATGCGAGTTATACTCCCCAATTTTTCCAAAGGCAGTATTTATAATTGTTCACATATTCCCTTTTCGTCTTTTTTTTTTTCGTTTTAAATAAACATTCGTTTTACCTGATGAATAGAAGATCGAAGTTTCGAAACTAGTCGCTTTATTGAAACATCTGAAATATTTATAAATTTTATTTCAAATATGTTCTTGCTGCTAGATTAAAACCTATTTTCGTGAGAAAATAATAGAAAATTCTTATTCTGTTATAAAAGAAATCACATTGTTTCGGTTTATATTAAAAGAACATTTGAAGTAAAGAATTATAAAATTTTTGTTTATATGGAATTCACAAACCAGAAAATCCTTGATAAGATTTCAGTTGTCGAATAAATTTTCAATTTCTTTTGAAATACTGAAGGTGTTTCGAGAATACTAAGAGAATAATCTTTATTACTTATAAGTTTTCAAGTGTATATAAGCGGCAAAAGAAATATAAGACAGAATTCTTTTTGGTTTTTCCGTCACAAGCATAAAGAAATAAAATAATAATGGAAAAAATAAAAAATAAAAGAACGTAATGATTTAATCATTCTTCCTACACGTGAGTTGGGTTCTTAGACAAGAACTTCTAAGAAATATGTCAATAAAGTTAGAGGAACTTTCAATGCACAGTAAGCAGAAATACTACTATAATTATAGCAACATATTTTATGAAGAAAAGTTTCTTTCTGTAGATAAATAATGCATTTTTATAGCACGCAGTGTTAATATTATTATTTCAATTATGATAATTCTTGATAAATATTAAGAATTCAGTGGAAGCTCAATCACTTCAGACTGCCCTATGAAAATAATAAGAATTTTTTATTATATTGTTTTTCTGGAAAGCTGGAAATTTTTAACTCATAATTAACTCTTATAAGTCAATTTCTTTAAAATTTTTAAAACACAAAAAAATAGTTTATTTATTTATTTATTTTTTAATAGTTTACATAAATAAATGGAATTTCTCTTCTCAATATTTAATGCATTTTCTTTTTCTTTTTCAGGTCTCTGTTCAGTTTTGAGGAATATTCTAAATATTTTAGGAATTCTGCAGGAATTTCTTCATGTTTTATCGTAAAAAATAACTTTTGAAAATGGGAAATTATAATATATAATTAACTCCCAAAAGTCTCATCGAAATGTTTTCAGAAAAAACAGTTTCAGGCGAAAGAAAATTAAAGATGGTAGAATTCTTTAAATATTGTTAACATTTTATTTATTCTTTTTCATTTTTCATCATGAATGCTTTTTATTAACCCTTTCCAATGAAGTTGAAAAGTGTTTTTGACTTCGGTTTGTTTGTCTGTTTGTCCTTGCTCTAACTCCCGTAGACATTAATGAAATTTCTTGAAACTGATATACAGGGTGATCAGTTTAAAAGAGTACCCATTGCTTTTTTTTTTTTTTATTACCCTTAAGGGCCCTCCTCACTCACCGTCGCCGGAAGCCGAAGCTAATGTTATTCTATGGGAAATTTTTCTTTACAAATAATTTATTAACTAATACATATTTTTAAATTCTGTTTTTACATTCTGAAAATTCCCAGCTGTTAAATTGACGGAACTTTAAAAAAAAATTATTTTTTTAATTTTTTTTATATTTTATTTTGAAGCTGCGAAATAAGAATTTTTAATATGTGAATTTTTTTCATTTTGCAATTTCAAAATAAAATATTAAAAATTAAAAAAATACATTTTTAAAAAGGGTCCGTCAATTTAACAGTTGGGAATTTTCTGAATGTGAAAACAGAATTTAAAAATATGTATTAGTTAATAAGTTATTTGTAAAGAAAATTTCCCCATAGAATAACATTGGCTCGGGCTTCCGGCGACGGTAAGTGAAGAGGGCCGTTAAATCTAACGGATGTGGCAACTATTCTAACACTGAAGTATGATTGTTTGAACCTTGTTTAAGTGCGGGAGACAACTCTTTTGAACTATTACAACTTTATTTGTGAAGTAAAACATAAATGGAGACACACAGTATTACTTGATCCTGTGATAATTTTATTTTTGATAAACATAATTTAATTCAAATTTGTTACATTATCATTCCTTACAGAAAATGTTGAAAATGTTCGCCACCATTTTGAATGCAAACATGAACACGTCGAACCAAGTTTTTTGACGCACTTCGCAGCATTGTTAGTGTTATTGACGCGATTTCTTCAGTTATGATCTGTTTTAATTCATCGATGTTTGCAGGACTTCTTTGGAAAATCCTATGAAATGATAATGTAAAAATGATAATGATAATGTAAAAAAATTGAATTAAATTTTGTTTTTCATAAATAAAATTATCACAGGATTAAATGACATTGCGTGTCTCCATTTCTGTTTTACCTCACAAATAAAGTTGTAACAGTCCAACAGTGATGGAAATTGTCTCCCACACTTTTAAGGGGACTCTCCACTTATCGTCTCCGAAAGCCGAAGCCAATGTTATTCCATGGGAAATTTTGCCCCATTATAATTCATTAACTAATACATATTTTTAAATTCCGTTTTCACTTTCCGAAAACTCACAACTATTAAACAATTTATCGCTTTCTAAAAATTGATTTTTTTTTTATTTTTAAGATTTCATTTTTAAGCTCAAAAAAAAAAAAAAAAAAAAAAAAAATTTCACATTGTGAAAATTCGCCTTTTACAACCTCAAAATAAAATATTAAAAATTTTAAAAATTAATTTTCAGAAAGCGATAAATTACTTAATAGTTGTGAAGTTTCTGAATGTGAAAACGGAATTTAAAAATATATAGTTAATAAGTTATAATGGGGCGAAATTCTCCATAGAATAACATTGGCTTTGGCTTCTGGGGACGATAAGTGGAGAGGCCTCTTAAACAAGGTTCACACAATTATACTTCAGTGTTAGAATAGTTGCCACATCCGTCATATTTAAGGGTAATAAGAACTAGTATGTTGTAGCCACCACAAGACTTTCTTCTATATTTTCCTATACATATTCAATCAGTAACAATATTAAAAAAAAAAAAAAAAAAAAAAAGATTTTTTTTCCCCTTTTTTTTTTTTTTTTTTGTGAAAATTAATACATATTCAATCACTAACAATAATTAAAAAAAAAAAAAAAAAAAAAAATAGAATTTTTTTCTTTTTTTTTTTTTTTGTTAAAAGTAAAAAAAATCGATAACTTTGTTTTAAATTATCACAGATTTATGGTTCAACCATTCGTTTTAAAGGTATTGACGAGATCTTTCGAATGATACCCATCTTCAAAATTTAACCCCCCCGGGGGGGTACTTCCCCCCCAGGGGGGGAACCGATACCCCCCATGCACAAATTTTTTTTCCTAGTTAACTACTACTATCATCAATAATTCAAATTAATTTTACAATCACAAGTTTAAAATAACTCTGATTATGCCCATTTATACGGAATTTTGTCCTATGCTGCCATGTTAAAAATTTGCATAAAATGCGATTACAGCGCCACCTGTTGAGCTATTGATCCCCAAATCTAATGGGCACCAGTTCATGTCAGGGTGCAACTAAATACCAAGTTTGGTTAAATTTCATTCATATGTTCGTGAGATACAGCGTCCACAAAAAAATGATACAGACAGACACACAGACACACACACAGACAGACAGACAGACAGACATTTTTTAAAAACTATCAATTCGTGTTCAGGACATCCCAAAACGTGTAGATCCGTCAAAAAACGGAGGTCGAAAATTTTCGCGAATCCAATACTTTCTCTATATTACATATAGAAGAAAGTAAAAATCAAAGGCTACTCTTTTAAATTGATTAACATGTATATTATTCAAGTTTACTATCAAATGTTCCCTATTGAAAATGTAGTAAATACCACTACTAGTTTGTGTACAGGGACACTCGAAAGTATTCCAAAGTATTGCGTTCTACGAGAGGTATTTCTATAAACCATAACTTTACTTTGCACAAATCTTAATGAATTAAAATGTGTTATTCATATACACAAAAGAATGTTTTTTATAGAATGCAGTATTATTAGCATTAAGCTTTACAAGGCCACACAAAAATATTCAGTTACAATAAAGACTATTATTGGAAATTTGCTGGAATTGTATTTTGTTCTCATTAAGAGTTTTTAACACTTTCTAACTATTTTTAAGATTGAATATGATTTGAATTACTTTAACTGTCTTTCTGAATTCTGACTGTCCGTCTGCCCGCCCCAGCGTCCGTAAATAATTTCAGAATTTCTTTAAAATGTTATTCAAGTTCATTATGGAATGTTCCCTGTTGAAAAAGGCATTTGTGGGCACCCCAAAAAAATGGTTGTTCATTGCATTTTAGGAAAGACTTTTTTATATAAATCACATTTAAATAACTTTCTACCGTAAAAAATATTATGGAATTGTCATTTATTGTTAATATGCTAAAATAATGTTTTGTACAGAATATGATGTGCTTAGTTTTCAGATTTACAGGGCTACACTAAAATATTCAAATGCATGAAGAGTTACAATTGGAAATTACTGTAGTTTCATTTCCGTTTGCGTTATGCCTTTTTAACATTTCCCAACAATGTTTAAAAGTGATTATGAATTCAATTAGTATATCTGTCTACCTTTCTGTCTGTCCATTGTGTGATAGTGTGGGCAAAGAACATTGAAGGTTAAATAATGCAATGAGTAAGTGCAGTTGGAAAAGTTAATGATCAATGCATGATTTTTAATTCCTGTTTCATTTCTTAAATTTGAATTGGGTTTTTAGCACATAATTTTAACTTTTAGTATTAATAGATATTTAATTTGTATTCTATTAAAATATTATTATTGTCTAGGTTTAAAAAAAAAAGAAAGAAAGAAAGAAAAGAAAATACATGTTAATCATGTGGTAGAAGCTTGTATTACTTGCATGAATTATTATTATTATTATTATTATCTTTATTTTGTTGTTTTGAGAATTCAACGATACTAATAATTATCTAAAATATTCGTTAATTAAAAAAAAAAAAAAAAAAAAAAAAAAAAAAAACATAGTTTCATTCCTTGGTGTTAATTCTTTTTATCCTTCATTTTTCAACAAAAGTTTCTCAAAAATTTTATGAATTATCAGTACATCGTATTATTTAATATGTTCAATTGTAAAATTTTAGCTTCTTACAGATTCCTTAATTTTACCTGTTTAGAACCAGTGAAAGAGGCACTTGACTAGCTCTTCGATATGTAGAAGTTTTCCCAATCTGATGGAATATCAAATCCCTGATGAAAGTGTGTGCGTGAAACACTCCCTGATTGGAATATATTCTTATATACTGCATAACTCCTTATGTGTATACATATACTTATTCCATTTTAATCTAGAATTTGAATTACTCTATTAAATATATGCTGTCCCCACTTTAAAAGTAAAAACTGGGGACATGTTTCCATTTCGGAATTAAAAATCTGATCACCCTAATATATATAGTCTTAATAAAATGTTTGTTGTTTCAACAATTTATTTTCTATGTACTTAAGGAAAAGCAGAGTAAAATTTGGATATTTGACTTGACTTGTTTATATTTAGTTTAGATAATTGCTGTTTCTTATTAATAAATTGATACTCATTTCCAGTTTCTTTTTTTAAATTTTAATATTACTTTGTTGAGGTTAAAAATTCGAAAAATTAACTAAAAGCATTTTTCTTATTTTTTAGCTGTAAAATGAGAAATAAATAAATAAAGCTGTAAAATATTAAATATTCATTTTTTTGTTTTCGCAAACAAGTACTAATTTAACGGTTATGAATATGAAATGAATGTAAACATGAAATTAAAAAAATATATGTTAGGTAATAAGTAATTCTATAAAAACAAATTTCATTATAGAGTTTAATGGATTTGGTAACGGGAGATTGGAAAATTGTAAGAGAAAGTGAAGAACAGTAGCTTAAGCATAAGCATGTCAGTCACAATGTGACTATCTTTTGTAAGACCACTGTGATCAAAAGTGTGTGCTTTCACGTATAGTATGTTTCACGTAACTTTCGGCAACATTTTGGATCGTTCATTGTAAAAGTGAATTATCTCCTTGTAAATGGATTTTGAAATAACGAGCTTTTTGTAAATTTATGTGTATAGAAAAAAGACAAGTTTCGGTAAATGTTATCGAAATTTTGTGTTTAATACAACTCAGAATTATAACAATTTATAAATTATATTAAATATAATTTAAAGTAACTCAGAAACTTCATTTTTATAACGAATATATAGGAGTTATATTTTTCTGAATATAACAAGTAATTTCATCTATGGGATTTTAATGCAATCATTGGAGTTTCTTCACTTTTATAATGAAAGATGTGACTAAATGTGATACAATTAAGCAAAAATATACATATTTAAAAAATATGGAGTTACATCACTTTTATAATGAACCGTCCATATGTATGTAACAATTTTGACGCATTTATAATTACAAGTATGGACCATCATCACTTCTAATAAAAACTGTTGATGAACATAAACATTGACATACATCTAACATCGTGTTGATAACAAAGTTACATTTAACCATTACTTTCTTGGAAAATTTGTTCATCAAAACATTTTTCTTTATTTTTAAACATTGAATATACAGTCGAACCTCGTTAACGTGAACACTGTTAACGTGAATTACTTTTAACATGAACTGTTTCCACAATCCCCGTCAAAATGAAGATTAGTTACTGATAGCATGAACTACTGATAACATGAACAAATTTTTTATCCTCTTTGAGATTCACGTTAACGAGGTTTGACTGTATATATATTTTTTTAAAATAAAATATTGAAAGAATTTTTTTTCTTTTGTCATTACCTGTGGATTTCTGTTGTAAAGACAAAATGAAGAAAAGGCTTCAAATACATTGCTTATGCAAAATATACATAAGCAATATTAGTCTGAAATGTAACAAGCAGTCCGCATTCAATTGGGCAAGAAAAACAAAGTATGATTTGTATGTGTATGTTATTCTCTAGAAGACGCGCAAGCAAAATTGCGTCAAAATGTTATTATTGACATATTACATTAATACACATTTTATTTTGAAAAGTGCAAAATTTAACTTTGGCCATGCCATGAAAAAATAATTACCCCAAAAAACATAATGATTAAAATAATTTAATCAAATACTCAGAAAAATATGAGATAAACGAAGAATCGGTGTGCAACAAAAAATAGTTCAAAATATTATCTGACACAGAGTTTGATTTAAGAATACTTTATGAATCTTTGGGTAACATCACACAATTTGACAGAGATGAGCATTATTCATTGTTTCCAGGAACTCTGCAAAGAAAGAAAAACTCTGTTTCTATAATGTAGAATAAACATAAAGTTTAGAAATACTAAAAAAAAAAAAAAAAAAAGAATAAATATGTTAATAAAACATAAGAAATATTAAAAAGTACTAAAAAGATTATGCAGTTTTTTAACACTTATCAACAAAGTAAAGAAATATTTATGACTTCAGATTACTTACTTGCCAGACTATGTTTTAAATACATGAAAAATAAATAAATAAATAAATTGTTCTTTTAACCCTTATCGCTCGTATGTCCCTTCTGAGGGGACATTAAAAAATCGAGCCACGCTTTAAGGTGTTCCTCTGCAAATGATATGTTATTTTTCTAAACGTGTAACTATAGGCTATCTTTCGGCTACCAGAAAATTTTAACAGAAAGATTTATTTTATTTAATGATGAAATAAAATAAAACAAGTTATTACAATTTTTCGGTAGCCAAAAGGTAGTAAGTTGGAAACTATACGTGTGACGTTTTAAAGGAACGCCAAAACGCGTGTCTTACGGAAAATATGCCGAGTGCAAAGGGTTAAAGCTTATTTTACGTATATTTAGTCGAAAGAGAGAGACAGATGAGGAAGGAAAATTAAATTACTGATTATGAGACTCAAATTTAAATGCTCTGTAATCGTTTTATACCCTTTTAAACATATATATATATACAGTCTAGATCAGTGATAGTCAACTCTGACCCTACCATCCACTCAGTGATGCCAGATTGGGGATTTTGTCCCCATTTTGGGGATTTTTAAGGCTTCTGGGGACACTTTTGGGGACCAAATGTTTGTGGGGACTTTTTTGGGGAATTCTAAAATTTTTGGGGACAAATCTGGAGAGTGCTTCAACTTTCTGTCAACGTTGGCAACGTAATGATTTATCCCTACGATTAGAGACTTTCGATAGCTTTATTGTTATTAGGGGATTTTTTTTTTTTTTCAAAAATTGCCTTTATTTGGGGAAAAATCTGAGCTTAAATCATAGAAAAATCTGCTTGATATATATATATATATATATATATATATATATATATTTTTTTTTTTTTTTTTTTTTTGAAAAAATTTTATTTTCCCTTTTTAATAGAAATCAAGTTGGGGATTTTTTCGACCCCCCCCCCCCCTGATTTGGGGAGATTTGAAGACCTGTTTGGGGAAATAATTTTCGACCATCTGGCATCACTGCGTCTGTTAGTGATGGTGGGCTGTAGAGGTTGTGTTTAATTATTATTTAATTGACTTGTTAAAAACATTTAAATGGAAAAATGCTTTATTATTATTTGCTTTAATTTTCTATAACTCTCATAAAAAAACTTTGTTAAGTAAAGTTACTTCCTTACTTTTCAAATCGTCATTTCTGTGGAACCGGTGAGCTGTTGAAAAATATTTCTACTAACAGACATACAAAAGTGGGCGGAAGGTATAAAAAGCTTGGCTGTCCCTGGTCTAGATAATGGCAATTTGACAAACTTTTGATTGCATTTTTCTTTTCATTAAGCGTTTTTAACACCTTTTAACAATGTTTAAGAGTAATCAGGATTTTAATTAATTTGACGTCTTTCTGGCAGTCTGCCTATCAATCCATAGCCTCCTAAACTAGATTCCTTCCGCGTGGCTCGGCAACTTGGAGGTAGACAGAGCCACCTAGTACGGATTGAGCGACTTTTTTATTCAACAGCCACCAAAAATCTTTTAAAGTGGGATTTGATATACATAAAAGGAGAATAGAATCGAAGAAACGTCGATTATATATATCATATATAACTTCTTAAAATTATTGGTGACAATTACTATGATCAATCTGTCCATTTCTACCATCCGCACATATTTTCAGAATTTCTTCAAAATAGCACATGTTATTCAAATTTACTAAGGCGTGTTTCCTATTTAAAATGGTATAAATAGCACAAATGGTTTGTATACAGGGTCATCTAAAAAATGACAATTCATTGCGTTTTATGAGAGTCATTTATAAAAATTATAAAGTAATTCTGAAGTGCACAAATCACAATGAAATTGACATTTATAGTTTATATGCTAAAGAAAGAAGTTTTTGTAGAATACGGAATGTTTAGCAGTAATATTTACAGGGTACACTAAAATATTCAATTACATTTAAGGGTTATAATTGGAAAATGCTAGAATTGCATTTTTGTTTGTTTTAAGCATTTTTTTAAAACACTTTTTACAACATTGTTTGCGAATGAATATGAATTAAATTAGTCTGTCTGTCTGTATTTCAGTCTTTCTGTCTCTCCGTTTTGGGATTACGATGGAAAAGTATATAGAAAATTAAACGATCCAACAAGTACATAGTTGGAAAGTGTTAATAATATATTCGAGCCACATGATTTTTCGTTCTTTTTTTATTTTCTGCATCAGAATTGAATACGTTTATTTCATTTATTAATCCAGTACCCATCGATTTGACCAATTTATTCACGATTTCCATTTAAACTTCATAATTTATTAATATGAAGCATACGATTCATGTCCAACACAGAAATTCTTCTAAATCTACCAGTTCCCGAATGAAACATTTAGACTCTCGCCAAAATTTAAGTTAGCAGCGTATGTCAATTCGTAACTGTCTGGGACAATTTATGTAAATGTCGCAGATCATTATCACATACTATTTTTAAATAAAAATTAAATGTTCGTTTCATGCACGATTATTCATAACTAAATCGTATCGGAAGGATTATCCTCAGTGTACTGACAACGAAAAATAATATTAAACATTATTTTATTACTTATTTATTCTTTAATGTGAAAATGGTATCAGTAATGATGATATAAAATTTAATAAATTAATTTAATTCTCATTTCTTTCAAAACAATATAGCCCCATGGAGGACACTCCCCCTCAGGCCTAGGACCTTACTACAGTCAATCGACCTTAATACCCACAACCCAACCCGGCCCAAAACAATATAGCAAACCATTTGCCACCATTTAAATTTTTCTTATAAAACTTTTATAAAAAAAATAATTAATATTTTGAAAACTAATTAAAGTGGGAAAAAATTCAGAAATAGTACGACATTCCGGCATCTTTACAATTAATTAAGTTTCGTTTCAGTTCTTAATTCGTCCTGTTCTCAGAGTAGTTTCTGTCACGTGCTGACATTATAGGCATACACACAGGCATCAAAAAGCTTTAGTTTAAAGGGATGAGCTCCTCTTGAATATGTATTTGCTTTTCTGACAAATATTGTTAGAACAGTACCGATAATACACATCCAATAATTACCACACATAATAAATACATAATGTATTGGAATTCATTAGCGTAACTATATTAAAATGATTTGCCCACCGCCTGTAGACCATAATGCATCAAATTTCTTTTATCTCTCTCTACTTACGCGCCACAAACACTCTATATGCCACAAACTGTACAGAAAAATCCATATAACTCATAAATATTTGTAACTAATGTCAAGTCAGTTGTGATCATTTTTTTTTTTTTTTTTTTTTTTTAATAACGTCACATGCATACAGACAGCAAAAACTTTTTTAACTTCAATAGATAATCTCACTGATAGTTTGCCAACTAATATTAAAGATCAAGTTATAAACAACACAAATATGTATTGATATAGTGAAAGTAGTATTTGGCGAATTGTTGCAATATGACTGGAACAATTTTCTAGTAACAATAGGAATTGTTCAGTGTAATAATATTTAAAGAATTAAAAAAAAAAAAAAAAAAAAAAAAAAAAAAATCCTTCCACAGACCATAATACATCAAATTTCTTTTATCTCTCCCTACTTGGACGCCACAAACACTACAGGTACTAAAAACTGCATAGATCATAAATCCATATAACTTATAAATATTTGTACCTAATGTCAAGTCAGTTGTGACAATTTTTTTTTTTCGTTTTTTTTTCTATCGCGGAACATAGTGACATACAATAAAACCTTTTTGAATTTCAGTAGGTTATCTCATAGACATTTTCAAAACTAATATTAAAGACCAAATTACATAACAACACGTTTACTAATGAAAACTAGTATGTTTTGGCCACCACAAGACTTTCTTCTATGTTTTCCTATACAAATTCACGCAGTAACCAAAAAAAAAAAAAAAAAAAAAAAAAAAAATTCGTTTTTTTTTTTTCGTTAAAAGTAAAAAAAAAAATCGATAACTTTGTTTTAAATTATCACATATTTATAGTTCAGCCATTCGTTTTGAAGGTATTGACGAGACCTTTCGAAAGATACCCATCTTGAAAATTTACCCTCCCCGGGGGGTACTTCCCCCTAGGGGGGAAAAGCGATGCCCCAAATTTTTTCCTAATTAACTACTACTATTATCAATAATTCATATTAATTTCACAATCACAGGTTAAGAATAACTCTCATTATGTACATTTATACGAAATTTTGTCCTATACTGCCATGTTAAAAATTTAGAAAAAATACGATCACAGCGCCACCTGTTGAGCGATTGATCCCCAAATCTAATCAGCCCCAGTTTATGTCAGGGGCCAACTAAATACCAAGTCTAATTAAATTTCGTTAAAAAAAAAAAAAAAAAATACGAATTTTTTTTCTAAGTTTTTTTTTTTGTTAAAAGTAAAAATAATCGATAACTTTGTTTTAAATTATCACAGATTTATAGTTCAACCATTCGTTTTAAAGGTATTGATGAGACCTTTCGAAAGATACCCATCTTGAAAATTTACTCCCCTCGAGGGGGGACTTCCCCCCCAGGGGGGGTGGCGAGGCTCCTACACGTACAAAAATTTTTTCCCAGTTGACTATCTCTATTATAAATAATTATTGTAAATTTCATAATGATTACTAAAAAATAATTCTCTTTAAGCACATTTATACAAAATTTTGTCCTATATCACCATGTTAAAAATTTAGAAAAAGCGGGATGGCAACGCAACCTGTAAGACAATTTTTACCAAAAGTTGATAGGCACTTATTTATGTCAAGATGCAACTACATACCAATTTGTATGAAATTCTGTGCAGTAGTTCCTGAGATACAGTTGCCACAAAATTTTGTCACACACACGCACACACACACACACAGACAGACAGACAGACAGACATTTTCTAAAAAAAGTCAAATCGTATTCTACAGCTCTCAAAACGTGTAAATCCATGAAAAACCCGAGGTCGAAAATTTTTACGAATCCAATACTTTCTCTATATTACATATAGAAGAAAGTAACAAGTGTTTTTCGAACAGTTGCAATATATTTGTGTTAAATAATGCATGAATTACACATTAATAATTCTTTTTTAGGAACAATCTAAACGAAATTAGGTATAATTATCGTTAATGGATAGTTATTGTTTGAAAGAAATATGAATGAGGATAGATTGTTCCATTACTAACATAATATTAATGTTTTTTTTTTTTTTTTTCGATTTCGAAAGTAGTTATAAGTTAAATTTTGTAATTTCATTTGCATGCTAACTACTTTGTCTATCTGTTTGCTTGTCTGCATGCAACTTTTGTTGAAATTTTCAAAATGCCACGAGAAAATTCATGTTGATTATACCATGTTTCCTTTCTAGCACAATAGGTGCAATTTTGTTTACAATTCTTTTACAAGGACACAAAAAAGGATAGGGGTAGGTTAATACTGAAAATGCATCATGATTCATGGGTGGTACTTTATTTTTTACCATCAGGCTGTATTCAATTTAAATGAAGCAGCGTAAAATTCAGTGTAATAATTTTATGTAATAATATAACGTATAATTGCCCCGAAATTTGGCATTAGTGCGACGTAAAACCCAACCAACCAACCTCAAAATTTGGAAATTTTTGATTGATGTAGTATCTACACATTCGAATGTTTTATTTGTTTTCAGTTGATTCAGAATTGCAACTTATACAGAAAAATGGGATTTTTCTACTTTTTAGAGAAATATCTTAAGAAAATTTAGCCCAATGTTATATGGATTAGACACATTGAGCATAAAAAGTAAAAAAAAAAAAAAAAAAGTAATAATGTAGGCTATTGGAAAAGTTTCTCGTGTTCGATTCCCGGTATGTTTCGTTCTATTTAGAAAATATCTTTTTTTTTTTTTTTTTTTGTAAATTACTGCGATTATTATTTTTTGACGTGACGTTTCCAGATTTTCGGTAAAATATAGAAACTGTCCCTCCTCCTCTTCTTGTCCCACCGTTGGCAGCGTAGTTCTGAGCTGTAGTGATAGACAGGGGGTACTGGATTTGAAACCAATCGCGCTCGTCGGTTTAGCCGTTCAGAGTTTTCTATAGTTTTTTTTTTTTTTTTTTTAATCTCATATGAATACGGACTAGGTCCAATTAGAAAAACGCACTCCACCTAGGCGCAAGTCCATGGTGTAGACACTAGACTTTAATCTTCACACCACCACCACCTCACCCCACTCCCCCTTTTTTTGTTCGAAGTGTCTATTGCTACGGCAGCCGGAACAATATTATTGTTACGGCAGTCACCAATGAATCTTTATCGCTCCCACTAAGAACGACTCTTTTGTGAATCAATCTCGTAGCACACTTGTTGACATTCACGACGCCATTTTTATATTTATTATTTTAAATGATCGCTTTACTATCCTTTCTTTTTCTTGAATGCGGCATTTTAATTTATTTTTTGAGCTAGTTTGTTCGGGAAAAAATGTTGAAATCAATGTGGGAGATTTATTTCCCTCATATAATGATTTCGGAACGAGATTTCAATCATAAAATAATTGAACCATCGATCTGTGATAATTTAAAATACAATCGATTTATTTTGCAAAACATAAAATTTACTTTCTTTTTTTTTTTTTTTTTTTTTTGTATATTCTGCGTTATACTTCTCTGGGATGAAAATCGTTTGCATAATTTTTTATAGATTATTTGTATTGTGTGAATTCTTATAGGAAAATGAACATAGTTTTGTCATGGCCGCAACATACTAGTTTTTTCTCATATCTTTTATTTGTTTTGTACCATAGTAGAATTTGTACTTATTCAAATATTAATTTTTATAATAAATGTAATTAATCTTTTTTAATATTGCTGTGGAAGATTTAAAATATTTGCTTTTTTTTACATGATGGGTGTAAAACCGCTTAGAAAGCAAAAAACTGTAAACTTCTACTTGCATGCAGAATGAATAGTGAAGGAAGGCTTAATAATAGTATGTTATCTGCAGGATTCGCTTCAGTTGTGTCTCTGAATTTCATGTTATTTTGTTTTTATTTTGAATATTTCATTTGCATTGTAATTTTCTTAGAACTTCGCAAATATCATATTATCATTTATGATTAGTGTAAATAAATATTTTTAATAATAGCCATTTTATATATCATTAACAAGTCTTGCCATTCATTCTGCATGCAAGTACCAGTTTTCAGGGTTTTTTGCATGTTGCGAGCATATAATGCCTAATTTCACTGACAGTTATTGTATGGGAAAATTTGTTTCCATAATTATTCATTACTTAATGTATTTTTTAAAATTCTATTTTCACATTCAAAAAATTTGCAGTCATTAAATTAATACTTATTCTTCAAAAATTAATTTTTTAAATTTTTAGTACTATTTCATTTTATGGCTAATAATTGAGAAAAATGCACTTAATGAAAACTTGTACTTTTGAACTCAAATTTGTAAAATGAGTACTAATAGTTTTCTGAATGTGAAAATGGAATTAAAAAAAAAAAAAAAAAACTATCATGTTGTGGCCACTATATGACTTTCTTCTGTATTTGGAACAACTTCAGTATACACCCACAACAATATTTGGTGATTATGGCTAAATCATAAATGATAACATGACAAATCTAAAATAAACAACATATAAGCTACCATATTATATCTCAAACAGTCCAGAACGACATTGTTATCGTTAAAATTAGCACCAAAGAAAAATCGCCAAATTCAGCTGTGGGTGTATACTGAAGTTGTACCCTATATTTTCGTAAACAAATTCTCTCAGTAAAAATAATTTATTAAAATTATTTTCCATGATAAATGCAGATGATTTACATTCTTAGAGAAGTCGTAACATCAAATATCCAAAGAAAATCAATTTTATTCTCCAAATAACATTTTATAAAAATACATTTTTTTCTTTCTTTTAATGAAAAAAATCAATAACTTTTATCACAGATCTATAGTTCAATCATTCGTTTTAAAGGACATAGTTAAAGCTCTTTGGGTACATAATGAAAATTTACAGGAGACAGATGCAATGCTCCTACATATACAAAAAATTTTCCTCAGTTGACTATCACTGTTATAAACAATTCTTTTTAATTTCATAATTATTAAAAAATAATTATCTTTATGCACATTTACACGAAATTTTGAGATATATCACCATGTTAAAACTTTGGAAAAAGCAGGTTGGCAAAGCCACCTTTAAGACTATTTTCACCAAAAGTTGGCAGGCACTAATTTATGTCAAGGTGCAACTACATACCAATTTGCATGAAATTCTATGCTGTAGTTCCTGAGATACAATTGCCACAAAAATTTATCACACACAGACACATTTTTTAAAACTGGTCATATCGTGTTCTACTCCTCTCAGAATGCGTAAATCAAAATTATTGAAAACCCAATGTCAAAAATTTTTACGAATACAATACTTTCTTCTACTAAAATGTAGAAGAAAGTAATAAATGAAGTTTTATAAATTTGGCTAATTGAATAGCTTACCAAATAATTGGATATTTGGACAAACTGAATATTCATCTAGCCAAATAGTTTCAGATTCGGCCAAATGGAATAATCAGTAATATGGCCAAATATTTGGTATATCTCTAGTATGAATATTATGTAGAATATTTCAGTAATCTCCATCTCCAGCAAGATTATAAATAAAAAATACAGATCAATTGCTACAAAATTCCAATTTATGAACAGTTTGTGCAGCTGCAGATTCAGCCGTAATTAACTAAAACTTTAAAAATTAAGTATGACTGCATATTTAAATAAATTTTAATTTAATACAGTATATATTTTTAATTGAAATAATTCTGCTAATTTCTTTCATGCTAATTAATCACAAATTTCTTTTTATAATTCTGAAGAACTATGTAACTTACTAGCAGGCTTTGCCTGCTTCACTGGACATTATATTTAAACGAATTCTCAAAATTCCATATCATTATTATAAAATCTCAAAAAAAAAAAAAATACTAAAATTAGTTGAAACCTAAGTTAAAGTTTATGTCGCATTCAGTAGAGATTTTCTCGCTTGCAGCTTGAAGAGTTCAGGTTCCCACTGCCTTCGGCACTGATTTACTCCCCTGTCCACTGCGGGAAACAGTGGTGGATCTAAGAGGGGAAGCCCCCCCCCCCCCCAAAAAAAAATACTGGCATTCATTTCACATTTGAATATTACAATTGTAAAATTTTCATTGATCTGGAATAACATCTTGACAAATCTTAGCCCCCCTCCCCAAAAAGTTAAGTTCTCGATCCGCCACTGGTGGGAAAATCAGAATTTTCAATAAATCGAATCAGAGAGAATATTGCATATTCTTAATCAATACTCACAGTGATGCCGCTAGTCTTTCAAAATCTTGGGACCCATGAGTTTAAAAAAACTGGGTCAATTTTTCAAAAAATGGGTCCCCACATGAATGAATTTATACATTACAGATATATATATATATATATTTTTTTAATTGTAAATGAAAAACAGATTTTTAGGAATTTTTTACCAGCTCTTTTTGAAATTGTCATAAACTAATATTATGTAGGAGGAAAAGATCTTTTTTCCTTCTTCAGAGCAGAATGCTTTAAAAATATAAAGAAAATATTAGTTTTAAACAAGAAATATATTTTAAAATATATTTTTTTCTTTCTTCGTTTATTTATTTATTATTTTTTTCAAGAATAAAAATTACATGTCTGCTGGTACCCGCCACAATAAATTTTTCACGTTTCTGCCTCTGATTTTTCACGTAATTTACGCACTATAGCACATAAACAGCATCTCTGACTCATATGCCAAAATTCGCCATTCCATGAAAATTTGAAGCATATTCAAACTTGAAATTGTGTTTTTTGCTGAGCCCACCCCAACGGACAGTGGTAGTATGTGTGTGTGTTGGGGGGGGGGTAATTTCGCAAAACCCAACCCCTTTAGAGTGTGTGTTGCATACACATACCAATTGATGCATCAAAAAATCTCTTTCCTCGAATAATTTGGAGCAGAGTTATGCTAAAAATGTATCTTTGCACACACCCTGATCCTAAAGTGTGGAAAAAGGGGAGAATTTTGGAAAATCTTTTTATACTACATATTGGATACATATAACTGACCCACACAGAAACAATTACTGTTCTACAATAATTTGAAGCAGATTTAACCTTGAAAACTTTCTTTTTACTCCCCCCCTTCTTCCTATGGGAGGAGGTAGAAAGTAGTTTCACAAAATCTCTTTGTGGTGTGTGTATTGGGTATGCATAACCAATCGACATCAAAAAATCTCTTTCCTAAGATAATTTGGAACAGAGTTAGTCTTGAAAATGTATTTCCTTCCAACCTTTAAAAGGGGGAAGGGGGGAAATTTCACAAAATCCTATTATAGTGCATGTTGGGTATGCATAACCAATTCACACATTAAAATTAATCTGACTGAGATAATTTGGAGCAAAGTTACACCTGGAAACTTTTTTTTCTCCCCCCCCCCTTGAACCCAAGGAGGGAAATCTCATTACAATAGGTATTGGATACATATAAACTATTTATGCATTAAAATACATGACTGCAACTTACCTAGATTTTCCAAGACAAATGTAGCGCTGAAAGGGGAGGGGGGTCACGAATTTGCCCCTTTGCAACACAACTCTCAAAATCGAAAGTCACAAAAACATGAATGGGTTTTTGGAGATATGTACTGAAAATAGCCATGCGTTTTCTTTAGAATATGTACCACTTTTCTGTAAAACTCTACTCGAAAATTCCCCCCTACCCCTCTTAAAAATTGAAAATTTCAAAATCGCAGAAAATGCTTTCTTGTACTCAATTAGAGTCCTACGTATCCGACCCGAACCCGACAGATAAATTTTATATCAACCCGAACCCGACAAAAAAAATTTTATCAACCCGAAAACCGACCTGAACCAGACTAAAAAATTTTTCATCAACCCGCACTTAACCCGAAACCCGAGAACTAAATGAAAATTACTTTTTCATCTAAAAATCATGCAAAACTTTTTTAAATTATAAAATAAGGTAAGTTTTCCTTGTCATACAGTTGGTAAATTATTTTAAAAAGAATTTGAAATGTAATTACTAATTGTTTAATTTAAAACTGAAAAAAGGATCAATAATCATTTTTAACCATTTATGTGAGTTGTGAAATTCAAGAGTAAACTAGTATGTTTTGGCCACCACAAGACTTTCTTCTATACTTTCCTATATTTTACTAAGTGCAAATAATTTATTAAAAATATTATTTTTTAAGATTATCTAACAGGATGAATGTAAATGATTTTCATCTTAGAGACAACTAACACTAAATATCCAAAGTGACAGTTTTATTGCCTATAAATAGCATCTTAAAAAGTACGTTTTTATAATGGTTATCTCACATATCAGGTTTCGTAGAGTTATATGCCGTAGAAGTTGAGATATAGCCTTCCCATTATCGAGGGATATTGCAGCATAGCAGCTCCACCTATTGGCCGATTAGCATACAGATTGATTCAACATAATGTCTCCTTATGGCTTTCTCACATATCAAGTTTTGTTTGATTATACACAATAGAACCTGAGATATAGCCTCCCATTAAATTGCAAATATTGCTGTATAGCAGCACCACCTGTTGAGCGGTTGACACCAACAGTTGAGATACTAATTTAGGTCAAGGTGCATCTACATATAAATTTATGTGCAATTTTATGCAGTAGTTCCTGAGCTATAGCCTTCCCCTAAACTGCTGAAATCGCTGTGCAGCAGCGCCACCTGTTGGCCAATAAGAATTCAAATTGAATCATCATAATGTCTCATAATAGCCTTTTTACATATCAAGCTTTGTTTGATTATACTCAATAGAACCTGAGATATAGCCTTCTCTTAAATCTCAGAAATTGCTGTAGCAGCACCACCTGTTGATCAGTTGACAAAAATTGATATTCACTAATTTAGGTCAAGGTACCTCTACATATAAATTCATATATAATTCTGAACAGTAGTTCCGGAGGTATAGTCGTCACAAACTTTTTGTCACACACACACACAGACAGATATTTTTATAAATGGTAAAATCGTGTTCTAGACCTCTCAAAACATGTAAATCCGTCGAAAATTTTTATGAATCCACTTTCTTCTATTGAATATAGAAGAAAGTAAAAAATGCACTTTAATTTAAATGTTCATAATTTATTATTTATTACTTATAGTCTGGAAAAAAAATAAAGATGTATTATTCTTTATTGCTTTTGTCCGATGTAGATGTTTACTTTACTATAATAATTTGTGTAGCATGTATGTGATTCGCAGTTAAACATTTGCTTTTTAAGGATCATTGATCATTTTAAATTCGCATAATGAGCAACTTAGCTTCTTGTTTCAGTTTTCTGATGCATTATTTATTCATTCTAGAGAAGACAATAAAGAATATAATCTGCCTTGATGGTATTCGTTTCCTTTATGTGTTTATTTTACATTACTTTTTTTAATTAAATCACGACAAGTATTCTCTTTATATTTGCTGTATATACAAATGTAAATGGAAGAAAATTCAAAATTTCGTTAACACACAAACAAGGATTAAAATTCATTGAAAATAAAGATATCTTAAAAAAAAAAAAAAAAAAAAATGTAAATTGAGAAATAACTTAAATTTCCAAAACGTAAAAGTGAGGTTATGTTCTATTTCTTATATATATATATATTAACAATAGTCAATAAAAATTTATACAGTACTTTAAAATTTTCATACAATTTCTACATATGATCAGTTTTAGATTTGTTTAAGAAAAGAAAACATATAAAAATATTTTTTTCTCATGCTTATACGGATTTTTTTTTTTCGGGTGGATATCCGTGTATAGGAATTTGGAGCTCCGACACATGTCTAAAATCAGTTAAAGAAACTATAATTATGTCTACAAATTTATGCTTTCAACTGTAAAATTTTTTTTGAAAGGTGTTCTCAAGTCGACCTGACTCATAGAAAGCTAAACCCGACCCGTAAGAGAAAAAAATTTGTCAACCCGACTCATGGGTCGGGTCAAGTTCAGGTAAAATTGGGTTACCCAACCCGATGCAGGACTCTATACTCAATACTCTCCACATGTGCAATTACTTCACCGTGAAGTAATGTGAAATTGACTTATGCTTACAATTACAGACGTGTTTTTGCCTCCTGCTCTCCAGGGAGAAAGGGGGGGGGGGTCATAAAATTCCATTACTATAGATGTCAGATACATATAAATAATCCACCCACTGAAATTCTTGACTTCAGCTCCTACAGTTTTTCCAAGACAAATTCAGCACTAAAGCACTAGCATTGTGCATAAATCGAATCCCTAAAAAACTACAAAAAACAAAAATGGGTATTTGGAAATTACATGGCTCTTTTCAACATCTTTGTTAACCATTTTTGGTAGAGTTCTACTCAAAAATCGGGAATTTGTGAAATTTTCCACCAAAAATTTATTTTCTCCCCCCCCCCTAAAAATCAAAAATTTCAAAATCATAAAGTTTTTTTCCTTTTTGTCCTCAAATCTAATTTCTCCATGTGCAATTTCCTCATCGTGAAGTAATTTGGAGCTGAGTTATGCTTACAAACATGTTTTTGCCTCCTGCCCCCTAGGAAGGGGAGAAAATGTTGTAAAAGTTGATATATATAATTTTAAGTTGCTTTAAGACCTAAATTCCTGCAAAGTCTCCTGCAATTCAGTTTAGCCGTTCTCGCGTGATACTTGGACAAAAATAAAGTTACGGACACAACAATTGCAAATTATATTGCAAATTGATATTTGAAATTTTTTTTATTCTGAAATTTACAAACAAAAGTCTGATTTTATTAATATAAATTAGTAGAAAGACAATATTAAAGTTTGCATGTTAAAATAAAATAAGCTTCTTTTAACCACTTGACCAACTAGTCAGAGGCACACTATAGCTGTCGTCTACACATTACTGCAGCCTGCGAAGTGGTTAATACTTAAGAGTACTACCTAACCTTTGAAATTTGTTTCCAGAATTATTGATTATCCAATTTATTATAATTTTGTTTTGACATTTAGAAATTTTTCAACTGTTAAATTGGTTCTTTTAATATTTTGAGTTTAAATATAAACAAGTAACCAAGTATATCATTTGCATTTTTTAACTGCAAAATAAAATGTTAAAAGTTTAAAAAATAAATTTTTGCAAAACAAGTACTAATTTATTGTTTGTGATTTTTTCTTAATGTGAAAACGGAATTTAAAAAAATACATTAAGTAATGCATAATTATGGAAACAAATTTTCCCGTGCTTTATAAATCATTTTTTATTTTTCATTAAATATTAGTTACTTAACTTATTGATGTTTAAATTAATAAATAAATTTTCTTTGTTAGTATAAATATCAATTACTAGTATGAACATCAGAAAATTAGTTTTTTCTTATACAATTTGAATACTTTATGCATCCGTGATTAGTTTTAATGTACATTGTACCTGTACATTTTAATGTACGCAATGTTTGATACACATAAATGTACATTTTGACGTCCGAATTATAAACTATGTTTACATATTATCATTTTCACATTTTTTTTAGAGTCCTAAGATTTAAAAAAAAAAGAAAAAAATTAAGTTACACCTTTTTATTTTTTGAATGATTGATTATTAACATGCCATCATTTGCTTTCGTTAAAAAAAAATATTTTAGATGTTTGAGATCAATTTATATATCAGTTTTTATTTTTTCAAAACTTTCTGCTGAAAGGTTGAAGAGGGGGGCGTCAAAATGGACATTTGTAGGGGTGAAACTACCTAATATGCAAAAACCCTGAAATCTGCTATTTGCATGCAGATGGGGGGGGGGATTTAATAATGGTATATTATATATCTACCTGTAATAAATAATATTTAAAGGGTTCTTAATGCATTTTAAGGCAAACAATCAAAATGACAAATTTCTATAAAAACAAAATAATTTAACATAAAATTCAGAAGCAGCAAAAATTTTAAAAACCCTGAATTCAGGGGCAGCCCCTGAAAAGTTTCACCCCTGCATTTGTTGATATTTATACTAACAATAGCAGCTTATTTACAATGTGATTGCAGCAATAAATAACAATACAATCAGAGGTGGCGGATTTGAGTTAGATTGTACCCTACATTCATTTCGATATGGCACCCTCCCCCTCCCATGTTTTGAAGTATATTATGCATTTGTAATAGTAATAATAGCAATAAATATGATACAGCTAAAGGAGAAATATTTTTCTTAGCTATATCAATCTCTAAGCAATCTTTATATAATAATCATTACATAAGTAAAAAATAAACAATCATATCTGATCATGAAAAAAATCAATTACTTTATTTGGTTTCTCCTACAAAAAATGTTAATAAGCAGAATTTATTTTTTTATTTAATCACTTAAGAACTGACTAACTTTCTTTTTATATTTTTATTAATCAAAATAGAAATTATTTTGATTCATAAGTAGATACACTGTGAAAAAATAACTATTACCAGCTGCAAGAAACTCTCTGTGATTGGAGAAAATAATTATTTTCTCCAATCAGAGAGAGTTTCTTGCAGCTGGTAATAGTTATTTTTTTACAGTGTGGGTTAATTTGTTTAAAAATAGTTTCTTTACAGCTTCTTGTTCGATATTTTATATTTAAATCATTGCATACTTAATTATTTTCAGAAAATAATTTCTCTCATCAAATCATAACATGTTTGACTCCTGACAGAGAGAGCAGATCATGCTTTGAAATTTGTATTATCGACTGAAAATCTATTCGATTGCTCTTAATGTTTGGATTTGTGTTCAAAATTAAATCATTTTTAAGAATTTAATAATCTTAAAAAAAATTGCCACACTCTACCTGGATCTAAGCATAATCCATTACTGGACGTTTAATCACCATAAGAAAACAGCAGCATCCCTAGCTACATATTGCCGCTGCTTAGTCCAGAGGATCAGCCATTCAAATATAACACTATCATTTTTTATTAATATCACACAATCAACAGATTGGGAAGAAAATCATATATGTAGAAATTTCATTTTTCCAGCTCAGTGAAAATAATGGCAGGACCAGGAGTCGAACCCCAGATCTTTGACTTACATGGTCAAAGATCTTAGACTGTGTAAGTCAAAGATCCGGGGTTCAACTCCCGGTCCGGGCATTATTTTCACTCAGTTGGAAAAATCAATTTTCAATAACACTTATCTATTCGTATATTTCAAACCACTATCTAAAAATCTGTAACGTGTTAAACAGGAATTGAAAGTGTTTTATAATTGGCAAAAAATAAAAACAATTAATTAAAAATGTTTCTCATTCCTATTAAATACTAGTTGTCCTTCAAATTTAACTGCCACTACTGTTCAAAACTGCTAAACGAACATAAAAATGACATTAAATTTAACCGTAACACAACCGCGCTCGCCAGAAATTATTTTGAAAACAATATGGAACTTGACTTTGAAAATGTCGCGAAAATAGCTAATTACAATAACCCAATCTACGCATATATCTGTGAGAGCATCGAGATCGCGCATCAAAATGACGCAATCAATGACCATGAGTCGGCTGAGATTGGAGAGATATGGCGTCACCTACTTAAAGGAGAAGAACATCATACACAAGACCGCCAACCGCAAAGTGCAGACGGCACCAATGAAGGAGGGGGCCCCCCTTCCGAAAAGAGCTCTTCTGCCACATGCGAAGTTAAATTTTAAGGTATTTAAATTTGTTATACATTTAATAACCGTTTATGAGTTTTAAATGTTCTTGTTACTGAGCAAATAAAATGAAAATAAAAAGCTTAAGTACTTTTTTGTTTGAATAAAATATCTTAAAACTGTATTTCATTGAAAATATCCCCTCTTCCTACAAAGAAAAAAGAATATAGGGAATAAAGCTAAATATACGCTTTTTGAGAATGAATGAGTTATATTTCACATGCAAGGTTTAAGCGTGTTTTTCATTTTATCTAAAAGAGAAAAGGATATTCTCACTTATTTTCTAAATGTTAGTTTCATAAGGATATTCCTGTTATCCAAGAATATTTTCACCTCACGTATTTAATATTTTAAATATATATGCATAATAATTATTTTGGCAGAAATAAATGATTTTACGTGGTAAAAAAAATTATATAACTTAGGCTTACTAAATAAAAAAAAGGGGGGGGGGAAGGGTACTTTTTTCATAACGATACTATAGGGCTGTTATAAAAAAATGTACTGTCAAGGTCAAGGTACTAGTACTAATATGATAAAGCTATTATGAAAATTTTTAGTAATCCCATGGGGATGATGAAATTAGAAGTATACAAAAACTATTTTTCTTTTATTAAGAATATGACATAACAGATTTAAGTTATTAATGTTACTGAAGACAACATTAGCTCATTAAAAATATATTTTTAATAGTGTGCATAACATTAAAATCATCTAAATTATTAATAAATATCAATTTTGTAATGATTTAAAACTTTTCAATAATAATGCTTGCACACATAAGCATATATGATTGTGTTTGCAAACTTGAAAAAAAAAAGAATGTGAAAAGCTTACTAATTTATAGTTATTAATGAAGTACACATTTGACAGCAGAATAATTTATTATATTTTTGTAGATTTAATGTTGATAAAGATTTACGATCCGTTACGGTAGTTTTGGTTTTCAATACGGGTAAAATATAAAGTTTTAATACCTAGTAAACAAGACATGATAAACTATGTAACGAGACAGAACGACAAAGTGAGTATAAACTTGAAACTAATTTTAATTGAACAGAAAGTAATTACGGAAATTGTACCTGAGGGGAAAAAAAACTGACAGTAAATTCTAATTTTAATTACATGTATAAAAAAAGATAATTTAAAATACACATCGGTACATAAGTAAAATATGTACAGCGTTGTAAAGACAATTTATTAAAAAAGGAATGTTAATCTTAAGTGCAATTTTTTTCATCGTCTTTAACTGACACTCGATAAATTTCATAAAAATGTATTTGATAAAGATTTAAATATTAACAATAACCGTTCATTGCTTTTTTATTTGTACAAGGATCAATATAGTCCAAGATTATTAATGCGACAAACACAGGTAGCATTATTCTGGGCTATCGAAGAAAAAACATGGCTGAAAAAAGTAAACAAATAGACTGCCGGATACAAGAATCATTCAAATAAAGAATCATTCTTAAAAATTCTCCGGCAGTCTCACTGCGCAAGCGCAGTCAGACTGCCGTAACAATAATATTGTTACGGATGCCGTAGCAATAGCCACAGCCTTTTTTGTTTCTTCATTTAGCATGGTAACATAAATTATTTTTATGATTATGGTGGATTCCTTTAACAGAAGCTTATATAATAACAGCAATTCAGAATAAATTCCTCATAAATTTTTGAAAGTTAGAAAAAAATAAAATATAAATAAAATAATAACAATAATAATAAACAATGAAATCAATCAGATATGCATTAATATCAAAATAGCGAAATTATCGAGTTCTAGGAAGAAATTTTCATTATCAAACGATGATGAAATCATAGGGGAAAAGGTATAATGCATGATTATTATTTATATTTATTTAAAGACTTTTATTGCTACATAGTTTTTTATCTGGAATAATTTTTGCTAGTTAAATTACCAGGATTTTTCGATTGGAAACAAAAAATAATTCCTTTTCCAGCAGAGGAACGTGCAAAGAATTTAATTCAATGTAGTGCTAAAATCTCTTTAAAGAAAAATAAAATGAATAAAATATTTTTTACATGAAATATAAATATAAGTGAAAGTTGTTAGTCGTGGTGTAGGTGTTCAGGCCGACTGACAACACGAGGGTCTAAAGCCAGGGTTAATGCCTTCTCTGTGTGTGTGGATTTTTCTAAGGGGTCCTAACCCATATTCACGCGTGTTTCGGAGAAAATTAAAGAAAATCCTGAACAGTTAGGCTGACCATCGTGACCTGGGATCGAACCTGGCACATCCTGTGCACCAGCTTTGAGAGTAGAATCTCATGGTCACTGGTGGCGCAATGAGTACAAGGATTATTGCAAAAAATGAAGTCATAAAGTATAATTAAACTGACGAAACATCAGCAAAGCTTACTTGTTGGAACACGAAACGTTCTTGGTGTTTGTCTGTGTGTCAAACTGTATGTACCACGTTTCCAGACACAAAACTTATTCGATTGACTTGAAAATTGGTACAAATATTTATGAGTTACGTGGAATCAGCTGTATACGTTTTGTGTTAAATACTATTTATGTTTTACGTGTCGAAACATGCTAAATAATTACTATGATATTTATGGTATTTCTTTTAAGTGCATTTGAACATCACTTCTCTTTCCCTGTATTCGACATATGGAAATTAAGACACGTTATTAAAAAATATACTTAAAAGCCTGGTTTCTGTAGAAAATAGAGTGAAGTAATTAGATTACACATTAAAGTTAACAATTAGCGTATCGATCAACATAAAAAAATTCAGATACGTTATATGTTATGTGCGTTTAATATTGGATGTATATTTAGGTAGTGTTATGCCTACGCTGGGTAAAGAAATCAAATATTCAGTGGCTGTTGAAGAGAATGGGATAGTTTACGCATAAAAACTCTATCTCATTATGAAGCGAGTTAATTTTACACATGCATGCATAAAGAATACAGAATGAATGAGAATTAACCGCTGAGTTTTGAATTGTACAAGTAGGAGAAGCACTTGATCTATAGATCCATTGGTATACATATTTAATAGAAATATGTCAATGTTAAATTATATTTAATATTTTAATAAAATTTAACATAATCTATACAACCAAAGTAACATTTAAAATGAAATAAAGAATACAACAAATTTTAAAAGATATATTTTAATTTAAAAACATAAAAACACAAGACAGACGTTTCGGCTAAACGCTAGCTCTCTCTCAGTGTCATAAACATACAAAGCACAACATTTACAAGGACAAAAGCCCCGCCGGACAAAATCCCCACCGGGCAAAAACCCCACCGGACAAAATCCCCGCCGGACAAAAGCCCCACCGGACAAAATCTCCACCGGACAAAAACCCCACCGGACAAAATCCCCACCGGACAAAAGCCCCGCCGGACAAAAAGCCCCTCCGGACAAAATCCCCACTAAAGCTCAAATATACAGGGGGGAGGGGGGGGACTAAAGAGGACCACAATGAGTATAGCAAGATAAAAGAAAAAAAAATATTTTTTTTTAAGATATTAAATTAATGAAACTTTGTTTAATTATCATTAGAATTTTAAGTAATATATACTGAGAGTTACATATATCTGATAGAGAGGGGTTTAGGATTAAAAAATGTAGTTTTTTAAAGCAAATTTCAACAAATTACGGAAGGCTGGAGGGGCATATGAGTTTTTTTTTTTTTCCTACAAATTTCAACGAAATGTTTTCACTGTAATATGTATATTATGTTAAGTATAGCTGTACAAAATAGTTAATATTTTAAAATATAGTATGTATGATTTATTTAGTTCATAAAAATGTGATTTCAATTCAATAATTATAAAATAATAATTTTTTTTCTCTTAATAATAGTATAAAAATCTTCACTTTTCAAAATTTTTTCTTATATTTTCTTTTTATGGTCTTGCAGAGGATTTGGAAAAAAATGGGCTCATGTAATACTTGTTTAAATCTCTCTACCCGTCATAAGCGGTGGTGGCCTCTGCTGCTTCTTATTATTATTTAGTTTAATTTATACAGGGTGTTTCAAAAGTCTGGATATACCAAAATACATTGAAAGGAAAACAGTTTCGCAAATACATTGATTTCAAAAGTTTCGTCCATTCAAATGATCTATCAGACACGGTATTATAGGCCCAAGCAAAACACAAATTTATTTTTTTTCAGACGAAAATCATTTACAGATTTTTTGAAGCTTTGTTTAATTATCCATTAGAATTTTGAATAGTATAATTAGAATTACATATATCAGAATGGAACCAAAGAATGGGAAAGGGGGGGGGGGGGGGTAGGAGACAGAGAAAAAAAAATGCAGTTTTTATATCAAATTTCTACAGATTATAAAAAGTAGAAAATACCCTTTTTTAAAAAAAACAAAACAAATTTTAGTGAAATTTTCTTTAATTATCACTCACTCTAATATGCATATATATATTAAATATAGATGTAGTTATGTTCATTTTTACTTTTTTCTTTCCTTTTCTTGAAAACGATTTCGGAAAGGTTGGACGCCCAACAAAGTGGTTTAATCCCATCTTAAACCTTGGCGGTCTCTGCTCCTTCTTGTTATTTCTGTTTTATTTTTTTGTATTTTGCCCTTGTTTCACATAGTTTTCCTTCTTTTTATTCATATTATATATATATATATATATCTTTATATATATATTTCTTTTGTGCGTGTGTATGTCACTGAACTCCTCCTAAACGGCTGGACTGAGTTTAATGAAATTTTTTGTGTGTCTTCAGGTGGATTCGTGAATGGTTTAGATTTACAAATGAAAGTTGTAACTTAATTAGTTCTTTCTTAATTAATTTTTAACCAACTCTTTCAACAACTTTTCCACCTAGATGGCGTGAGTTGTCGTAAACACGATGTCAGAATTTATTTAATGTTGAAATGAAAAATTGATTTTTAACCGTATCTTACGAAGTGTTTAAAATATTTTTTCAAAATTAATATTTTTAGAATCGTAATCGTATATTACGAAGTGTTTAAAATATTTTTTCAAAGTTAATATTTTAGAATCGTAAACACGATGTCAGATGTTATTTAATGTTGAAACGAAAAATGAATTTTTAACCGTACGTGTTTAAAATATTTTTGCAACGTTATTTTGCAACGTAATATTGTTAAAATGTTAAAATTAGTTAAAATGGTATATTCTTTTAAAAAATTCGTCAATATCCGACGGAGTTATTTTATGTTAAATTGAAAAATGAATTTTTAGGCCATTATTATTTGTGCAGAGGGAAAATGTACTAAAAGTTTTCAGAAAAATTTCACGATCACAAATGTTGACGGATATCCAATATATCGTCGAAGAAATCCCGATAATGGCGGACAATCTTATCATCTATGGCGGTCATCTATGTCAACAACATAGATATTGACATTGATAACCGTTGGGTGGTCTCATATTCGCCTCTGCTGAGCAAAACATTCAATGCTTATATTAATGTTCAGTTCTGCAGTTCAGTGAAGAGCATCAAATACATTTGCAAGTATGTGAATAAAGGCAGTGATATGGCTGTATTTCGAGTTGAAAATACCAATGTGAATGCTCCTCCGGTGAATAACAACGATGAAATAACACTTTACCAAATTGGCCGGTAAGTCAGCTTCAATGAAGCTGTTTGGCGTATCTTTGGTTTCCCAATTCATGAACGGGATCCAGCAGTTCTTCATTTAGCCGTCCATCTTGAAAATGACCAGCGTGTATATTTCACGAGCGAGACAGCGATTGATTGTGCTATAAATCCACCAAAAACTACACTCACCGAATTTTTTGAATTGTGTAATCGTGCGGATGCTTTTGGTGCTTTTGCACGGACATTACTCTATTCAGAAGTACCACGCTATTTCACATGGGCTCCAACAAAAAAATGGATGCCCCGCAAGCAAGGCACGCCGATTGATACATGTCCCGGTTTATTCAAATGAAACACCTTGGGAAGAGTATTTACAGTCAATCCAAGGCAGACTGAGTGCTTTTATCTTCGACTGTTATTGGTTAATGTCATCGGCCCTTTGTTATTTCAAGATTTACGTAAAGTGAATGGACAACAGCATCCAACGTATAAAGATGCATGCCTTGCACTCGGCTTGCTGGAAGACGACAACCAGTGGGAGTGTATGCTTGCTGAAGTAGGACTGAACTGTACAGCAAAACAAATTCGTCTACTATTCGCTATAGTGTTGACTACATGTTTCCTGGCCCGAGCAGAGACATTATGGGATAATCACAAAGATTCAATGACTGATGATATATTGCATCAACATCGTTCACGGTGCAACGATCTAACGATAGTATTCAGTGACGCTATGTACAATGAAGCATTGATTGCTATTGAAGATCTTTGCATTATCATTGCCAACTTACCACTCAGTCATTTCGGTATGCATTCAACAAATCGAAATGCATCTGATTTAATAAGCACTGAATTGAATCGTGAACTACAATACAATACTGTAGAAATGGCAGCGATTGTTGCTCGCAATGTCCCACTAATGAATGAAGAACAAAGAACCATTTACGACCGCATCATGCTCCCAGATTTGGCAGAACAAGGTGGATTCTTTTTTTTTTTTGGGGGGGGGGGGGGGGCGCACCAGGTGGAACTGGCAAAACATTTCTTATTTCGCTAATTCTCGCCGAAATACGATCAAATAATGGCATCGCATTGGCTGTTGCATCATCTGGCATTGCGGCAACTTTATTGGATGGAGGCAGAACAGCTCATTCATTATTTAAACTGCCACTAAATATTCAAAATAACCCAGACGCAGTGTGCAACATAAAAAAACAATCGTCCATGGCCACAGTGCTGAAATAGTGTAGAATTCTTATCTAGGATGAATGCACTATTGCACACAAACATTCGATTGAGGCTTCGAACAGGACATTGAAAGCTATAAAAAACAACGACAAACTATTTGGCGGCACTCTGTTACTCTTTTCAGGTGATTTCAGACAAGCACTTCCCGTTATTCCGCGTTCAACATACGCTGATGAGATCAACGCGTGCTTAAAATCATCGTCATTGTGGCTTAATGTTGAAAAAGTACAACTGAAAGTAAATTTTTGCGTTCAAAAGCTTCAAGATCCATCCGTTGAAACATTCTCAAAACAATTGTTAGATATCGGCGATGGAAAATTTACTACAGATGAAACTGGATGCATAAAATTACCGACCGATTTCTGCACAATCATTTATTCTCAAGATGCTCTTATTGACCAGATATTTCCCGATGTACACAAACGATACACAAATCATGAGTGGCTGGCAGAAAGAGCAATTTTAGCAGCAAAAAATGTGGACGTCAACGAATTGAAACTCAAGATACAACATTTGTTACTAGGAAACTTGGTGTCATACAAATCTAATGATACAGTTTGCGATGCCACCGAAGCTGTAAATTATCCAACAAAGTTTTTAAACTCATTGGATTTACCAGGCATGCCACCGCATATTTTACAACTGAAGGTTGGATCTCCGGTTATTTTGCTTCGTAATTTGAACCCACCACGGTTGTGCAACGGCACGCGATTAGTCATAAAAAAGTTAATGAAAAATGTTATCGAAGCCATCATTTTAAATGACAAATTCCGAGGTGAAAATATATTACTACTGCGAATCCCTATTATACCCACAGATGTGCCAATTCAATTTAAACGTCCTCAATTTCCAATTAGATTGGCATTTGCAATGACTATCAATAAGTCTCAGGGCCAAACGATGTCTGTCTCTGGCTTAGATTTGAGCACATCATGTTTTTCACACGGACAATTATACATGGCTCTCGAGTGGGCAAACCATCCAGTTTGTTTGTATTGGCGAAAGATGGGATAACAAAAAATATTGTACACTCTGTTGCATTAAGGGATTGATATTGTTTTTTAGTAATATTGTTATAAGTAGCGATATGTATATAATTTTAAAGAATAAATTTTAATAAATTAAAAAAATAAATGATTGGTGTTTTGTTATTTTTATATTCTTTCACCGTTCACAGCGCTCCATACATCTTCCACTTATATACCACATCCTTACACACTTACAATAAGTTAGTTATTTTGTTCTAGCAAAATATTCTCTAGAAATAATTTATATGACAAAACAACGTTTGTCGGGTCAGCTAGTATATATATATATATATATTTATTTATTTATTTTATTTTATTCTTTCAGAGTTACATGCATATTTGGGGAGGAGGGTAGGGGACAGACTGAAAAGAAAAGCTTTGAAAACTTCTACAGATTACCATGTAACTTTGTACACACTTACACTTTAAAGAAAGATAGTGAAGGCTGTCGACACCTTGGGGGGGGGGGGGGTAAAAAAAAAAAAGTTAATTTCTTTTCGTTACGTGCTACATTCGAACAGTGCTATTTGCGAACACATCTTACACCTGGTAGCTCATTCCTTTCCCATTTGAAGATAAGGGAGGTATCGTCCCAGAGAGCACGTCCCCGTTCCCTAATCGATGAAGAGATCTACTTTAATTAAATAAATTAAATTAATATTTTAATCGATTCCCTAATCGATTAACTGCTTTTTTTAAAAGCTGTCAGTAAGAAAAAATATTAAGTCGGACTGTGAAAGTCTGTCATTGTCATTTTTATTTATTAGGTCGTTGCAAAAGTTCGTGCGGACGCGGATCATTTTATTGCCTCCTTCTATCGCCGTGGTATACATTTGTTACCTGAAAAGTGGTCAAAGATTGTAGAAAGTAATGGAGAGTATTTTGATTAAAAATTGTCATTTGATTTGATGTATTTTTATGAAATGAAGCAAAAAAAAAAAAAAAAAAACCGCACGAATTTATACAAAGACCTAATAAATATGCCCCCTCTTTTGTTGAAGGTAAACTAATGGCTGGAGTAAGCGAATAGCTTTTAGGCAATCTCTAAATTTTTTATGATCTTTTAAATTTCTGCTAAAATTTAGCCATCATTACTACTTGTTGTATGTGTAGATGAATGTATATGGATGCTTTTAATTTCTGTCAAAGTACTTTGTGTGTATATATATATATATATATATATATATATAATATTATGTGAAAGATTATACACAAAAAATTAGAAAATAAAATACATATTAAAAACATCTTTATTTATTAAAAGTGAAAATTTTTAATGTTTAAATTAATTTGTTTAATAGAACTATTTGAGCTTTTAAATGGAAAACCTATT
Organism: Salticus scenicus; assembly: GCA_963930645.1. Classification (NCBI taxonomy): domain Eukaryota; kingdom Metazoa; phylum Arthropoda; class Arachnida; order Araneae; family Salticidae; genus Salticus; species Salticus scenicus. The sequence goes on from OZ005650.1 coordinate 124,276,595, forward strand.
TTTAAAAAAATTAATATATATATATTTTTTCTATGAATGTTTAAAAAGTAAAATAAAATAAAATAAATAAATAAATAAAAATAAGTTTAAAAAAATTAACTAAAAATTTTAGAAAACTAATTTAACTAATATACATATTATATATATATACATATAATAAATTAGTCGATATTATTTAATACTATTGTTTTGGGTTTTAATATTAATTTAAAAAAAAACTGTTTTAAAATACTTTTAATAATAAAAGATTTTATATATATATATATATATATATATATATATATAATGATTATTAGGAAAACCTAGTTATAAAAATATTTAATGAAATATTCTAAGTAAAAAACTAATTTATTAATTAAAAATAAAATTTTTAAGATTTCAATTAAGTGAGATTGTTTAATACTGTTGTTTGGACTTTCAGTTAAAAAGTTTATTTAAACATCCGAGCGGTAATCGATGCTAGTAGAATGGAAGTGTTAAGTTCGATCCCAAGTCGCGTTCGTCGAGCAAGCCGTTGAGAATTTCCCGTGGTTTTCTTCGAAACTTTCGCAAGTATAGGCTAAGGCTCCCGCCCCCTATTCCCACCCCAGAGAGCATTTCACGCAGGTGTAGGGCACTCAAGTTATCAACCGGCTTTAACACTACCACAATCACCGCGAATTTTTTTTTTTTTTTTTTTTTTTTTTAATATAAAACGATTTTTTTACTATAAATCATTATATATAAATACATAATTTATAGCAATATATTTTAATTAAAAATTAGTTTAATTATAATATATATATATATATATATTTAATAATTCAATTAGTTCAGATTGCTTAATACTATTGTTTGGTCGTTTAAATAAAAATACTAATTCAAAATGTTCTTAAACATCAAAAGATTTTTTACTATCATTCATCATAGAAATAAGAAGCTAATTAAAATTATTTAATTTAAAAGACCTAATTGAAAAACTAATTTAATTATTAAAAATATACATTTCAATTAAAAAAAAAAAAAGAGAGAGAGAGAGATTGCTTGAATAATAAAGTTTCAGATTGTAATTATGAATCTTATTGTAAAATATTTTTAATAAAAAAGATTTAAAAGAAAAAAGAATGCTTATATATATTTCTTTTTTTTTTTTTTTCTTTTTTCTTTTTAAGGTTAAAGTTCATTTAATAAAATATTTTAATTGATAATACGTAATTTAATTATTAAAAATAGATTTTTTTTTTTTTTAAAATTATTGAATTATTTAAGATAATTCAATATTGTATTATATATAATACTAGCAGGCTACGCCCGCTTCGCTGGTCACTATTTTTAAATGAATCACAATAATTAATGAATTCTCAAAATTGCTTTAATTTTTATCATGTGATAAAAAAAGAAAAAAAAATCTGATCAGGAAAAATGTCGCACCGGGTCCCCACTGCCTTCGGCAGCGTAAACCCGTGCACTGCGCGCACGTATTCCTTCACCATCCTTATGACTTCTCAAAATTCCATGTTATTACTCATAAACTTTCATTCTCAAGAAAAGGAATTAAAAAATATATCATTTAGCATCGGGTAAAAACTCACACCGGGACGCCACTGCCTTCGGCAGCGCAGACCCATGCGCGCTGCGCGCGCACGTTTGAGGATATACGTGCGCTGTACACTCATATTCCTTCTCAACTCAAACTTTTATTAAGAAAATAAAATTTAAAAAAAAATCTTTTATCATCGGGTAAAAACTCGCACCGGGTCCCAAACCCATGCGCGCCTATTCCTTCCCGCCTATTCCTTCCAGCCCCTCCTAATTAACTTGCATATACCAACTTTGAACGGTCTTACTCAATTAGCTGAGATGCAAAAGAAAAACTGATCAGGACACTTTAAATTGTAAATCAGGTGAAATCTCGAATTCCACTTTCGATAATGTAAAAGAACTTTAAAATATCTTTCGAATGATGTATTAGAAATAATTTAATCATAATTAGAATATGAAATATTGAAATTTAAAAATATTACAGCGCCATCTAGCGGTAGAAATTTCTGTAATCTATTATTCCATTCCAGAAAATTATTATTATTCAACAAAGCTTTCAAATGATGTATTACTCATGAAATTATTTTAATTAGTAGATGAGATACAAAAGAAAACCTAATCAGGATACCTCAAAACGTGTAAATCGGGTGAAATCTCGAATTCCATTTTCGATAATGTAAAAGTACTTTAAAATGTGTATCAACTAAAATAAGCTTTCAAATGATGTATTACTTATGAACTTTTTTTAATTAATAACTGAGATAAAAAAAAAAACTGATTCAGGACACCTCAAAACGTGTAAATCTGGTGAAAACTTTCGATAATTTAAAAGAACTTTAAAATATCTTTCGAATGATGTATTACAAATAATTTAATCATAATTAGAAATTGAAATATTGAAATTTTAAAATATTACAGCGCCATCTGGCGGTACAAATTTCTGTATTCCACTGTTCGATTCCAAATCAAAAAAGCTTTCTAATGATGTATTACTTACGAAATTATTTTAATTAGTAGCTGAGATACAAAAGAAAACTGATTTAGGACACCTCAAAACGTGTAAATCTGGTGAAAACTTTCGATAATTTAAAAGAACTTTAAAATATCTTTCGAATGCTGTATTAAAAATAATTTAATCATAATTAGAAATTGAAATATTGAAATTTTAAAATATTACAGCGCCATCTGGCGGTACAAATTTCTGTATTCCACTGTTCGAAAAGCTTTCTAATGATGTATTACTTACGAAATTATTTTAATTAGTAGCTGAGATACAAAAGAAAACTAATTCAGGAGACCTCAAAACGTGTAAATCTGGTGAAATCTGTCGATAATATCAAAGAACTTTAAAATATCTTTCGAATGATGCATTAAAAATAATTTAATCATAATTAGAAATTGAAATATTGAAATTTGAATGTATTACAGCGCCATCTGGCGGTAGAAATTTCTGTAATCCACTGTTCGATTCCAAATCAAAAAAGCTTTCTAATGATGTATTACTTATAAAATTATTTTAATTAGTAGCTGAGATACAAAAGAAAACCTAATCAGGACACCTCAAAACGTGTAAATCGGGTGAAATCTCGAATTCCATTTTCGATAATGTAAAAGTACTTTAAAATGTGTATCAAGTCAACAAAGCTTTCAAATGATGTATTACTTATGAAATTTTTTTTAATTAATTTCTGAGATATAAAAGAAAACTGATTCAGGACACCTCAAAACGTGTAAATCTGGTGAAAACTTTCGATAATTTAAAAGAACTTTAAAATATCTTTCGAATGATGTATTCAAAATAATTTAATCATAATTAGAAATTGAAATAATGAAATATTGAAATTTTAAAATATTACAGCGCCATCTGGCGGTACAAATTTCTGTATTCCACTGTTCGATTCCAAATCAAAAAAGCTTTCTAATGATGCATTACTTATGAAATTATTTTAATTAGTAGCTGAGATACAAAAGAAAACTAATTCAGGAGACCTCAAAACGTGTAAATCTGGTGAAAACTTTCGATAATTTAAAACAACTTTAAAATATCTTTCGAATGATGTATTGAAAATAGTTTAATTGGAATTTGAAATATCGAAATTTTAGCTGAGATACAAAAGAAAACCTACTCAGGACATTCTAAAACATGTAAATCATGTGAAATCTCTAATTCCATTATCTACGGTAGTTTTATTAATGGAAGTAAAAAGAAAAATAAATATTTTTTATTTCCCCAAAACCTATCCGCGTGTATTTTTTAGTTCCTTCAAATGTATTTTGTTGCTATGGAAACTTCTATCGTCTATTGAAAGATGGATTACGTGTTAGAATAAAATTTATTTTGCAATTGAAATGTAACTGCTTTGTTTATTAATGGAAATTGATGAAATTTTAACTGCAGGTTGGTTTTGTGCTGAAAAGGTTGTATATTAAGTGTTGTGTACGAAAAAGAAAATTTGAAGCACTTTGAAATTTGCAATTTTTAACCCCAGTTAAAGATCATGTGACATTAATGACTTGCACCTGTTTTGTTTCCGTTCGAGACAGCCGTTAAAATCGTCTGCTGAATGATAGAATGCCTCTTTTTAAGCAATAAGGATTTTTGGTCATTGTTCGATCGACATGGGTCAACATTTTAATTAATATCTCCGAAACTAATTAAGATTTTTAAATTCTGTTTCGAGGAAAACATCGGAAAGGCTCCAGAGCATCCGTATGTCAATTCTTGTGTTTCTGCGTTCAGTAGGGGCTGAACGTATGACAGACAGACAGATAGACAGACAGACAGACAGACAAACCTTTCCATTTATTATTCCATTTCTAGATTACTGTTTGGATTTAATAGAAAAAAAAAATATATATATATTCATATAAAAATGTTTCCTACTAATAATTATCAAAAAAGAAACTAATTAAAATAATTTTTATATTCTATGCGAGGTACATATTTAAAGCACAATTTGGTACCTTTATACTGATGTAACAAAATTAATATACATATATTTGATGTATACAAAATAATTTTTCCTGTAAAATAAGGGCCCGCTAGCACTCGAGAGGTTTTGACCTGTAAACTGATAGACGGAAGATTACGAGTTCGATCACAGGTCGCTCTCGTCGACCGAGCCGTTCGGTGTTTTCCGTGGTTTTCACCAAAACTTGTGTAAATCATGCGCGCTAGGACCCCTTAGAAAGACCCCACGGAAGGCACTCCCCTTAAGGTCTAAGACCTTAGCGCAATCTTTCGCCTTTACTCCCAATACCAATAGCAATATCTGTGAAATAAGATATGATTAGCGTAATTGATTGACTAACAGGGTGTCAGAAAGTATTTCTGATTCACTGTGAAGTATATAAATGGGAAAACTACTTAATATTAATTTTCAGTGTTGTACGAATTTTTTTTAGTACATCTTATCGTGTGCATGTACAGTTTACACGATATATATTCGACATAAAAAGTAATCTGTTTAATGCTTTCTCTTATATATACATATGTATATATGTATTATGAATGCGTTTTCATACATGCATAAATATACACGTTTCACACACCATGAAAGCCGAAAATTATTTCAGCAAATTTTGTCTGTGTGTGTATGTGTGTGTGTCAGAGTGTCTGTACGCGTACAACGCTATTTTCATTATTATAAAATATTCCAATATTAAAATATTCTCATTCGATTTGTAGACCCCCAAAACAGTTATATTCCTATTTTGAACGATCTAACTCAATTTCTATTTTTTTGCCCCTTCGTCCCCCCCCCCCCACACACACACACATTCTCCCTTTCTAATAATTTTAGACTTTCGAAAATATTCTCATCCTGTTTGTAGGTTCCAAAAACCTATATGCCCCAATTTTAAACGGTCTAACGGTATTTTTACTTTTTTGCCCCTTCGTCGTCCCTTCCCGCTCCTCTTAATAATTTTACACTCTCGAAAATATTCTCATTCGATCTGTAGACCCCCAAAACCTTTATGTACCTACTTTGAACGAGCTAACTCCAATTCTACTTTTTACAACTTCGCTCCCCCTTCCCGATCTTCCTAATAAATTTAGACTTTCGAAAATATCCTCATCTATTTATAGGCCCCCAAAATCTACACGTACCAATTTTAAACGATCTCACGCTAATTTAAATTTTTTTGTCCCCCCCCCCCCCCCCCCCACCTTTTGAGCCGACTAATAATTTTGCACTTTCGAAAATAACCTCATTTGATTTGTAGACCACAAAAACATAGTAAAATTAAGAATAACAGAAGATTAAATGTCACCGAAATCCACGTTAACCAAAAGAATTGTGGTCCCCTTTAGCCCCCCCCCCCCCATGTATATTTGAGCTTTAGTGGGGTTTTTGTCCGGTGGGGATTTTGTCCAATGGGGCTTTTGTCCGGCGGAGTTTTTGTCCGGTGGGGATTTTGTCCGGTGGGGCTTTTCTCCGAGGGGATTTTGTCCGTGGGGATTTTGTCCGGTGGGGCTTTTGTCCGTATCCCTCCGGGGGAATAGCTTTAGCCTCGTTCAAGGCAGAATGTTGTAATTTAGTAAAAGTTCTAGAAAAATACGGGATTCATGCATATTTACGTTTGAAGCTAAAATTTTAATGTTGCCAAATTTAGGAACATGATTTGAGAGAATTAATTACGAATTTCGATCTTAAATCACCTGTTTTATATGAGCGTTTACCTACCTTATCTTGCTTAGATGTATTATGACTTTTTTATAAATGTTGTGCTTTGTATGTTTATGACACTGAAGAGGGCTAGTGTTAAGCTGAAACGTCTTTCTTGTGTTTTTATGTTTTTTAATTAAAATATATCTTTTAAAAATGTTAGTATTCTTTATCACATTTTAAATGTTACTTTGGTTTAAATCTAATACTTATTTATTTATTTTTTTAAATGATACAAATACTGGATAAATAGTTTGTTAAACTCTTAAAATGCATATTTAAATGCATATTTTGTTATTTCATAAAACATATGCATCGTTCTTTATGTCTCCTGTCTACTTTTAACAATAGTTCCACCTTCGGCAGAGAAAACCTCAGTTTATGGGAAAATTTGTTAAGAGAGTCTTTTGTTTATTGATTATTTGAATCGTTTTATCATTCAGGAAATTCACATTCGTTGAATTCGTTCTTGTTTTCTAAAAATTTATTACTTCCATTACCCTACTACCGTAGGTAATGGAAGTGTATTCGGTCTGAAAATTCAATATCGAGATTTCACCTGATTTACACGTTTTAAGGTCCCCTGAGTCCAAAAAAGTGGTTTTTGGCAGTTGGTCGGTGTGTGTGTGGAATCTTCTGGCTATTATATCTCGGAAACTAATAAAGATAGAACTACGAAACTTTAGAATTGAAACAAGTCTGGTGTACAAATGAATTTTCCAAATTTTGGTGAAAATGGAAAAACCGGAAGTGGGGACCGTAAGTCCGTATCTCAAAAACGGCTCTAACGATTTTTTTCTAATTTGCTATATACACACTCTATTAGATGTCCTTTGGAATGATATAGTTGGTTAGTTCAGGAAAATTGATAGGCGTCTTGTATAAATAGCTCAATTTCAGGTCTCGCAAGGGCGTTCTTTTAAAAACGGCTATACGAATTTTTTTCAAACTCGGCATATTAACTCACTTTAAATATGCTTTTGTATGTAATTGTTGTTTTCCGGTCAATAATTGAGTTTTGGTAAAAGTTGGTACCTCAAAAATGGCTCTAACTATTTTCTTGAAAATTGTTTTATAAATCCATTTCTTTCTTATGTATCACATAGTTATTAGAGGAAAATTAACAGTCATCCTGTTTAGGTAGGTCAGAAGTTTATTTAGATCTCGGAAATCGGTACTTCAAAAAATAACTCTTCCATTTTTTTTTCTCATTTTTTACCTCGCTAAATGTAAACTTCGTTTTATATGTCTGTACATGTGTATAAAGTTTCCCTTACCGGAAAAATGTTAGGTTTCTACTTCTTTAGGTCACTTTTATAATTTCTGATCACATTATCTCCAAAAAAATTTCATATAATAAGTGTAATAGTTGGTAATGGAAGCCGTATGGTTGTTTCACACCAGATTTTTTTTTTTTTTTAACTTTTCATATTGCATTTTGAAGCTATAAAGTGCGAAAATATACTTCTTACAACAATTTTTCCCATAAATTAAAAATGGTTTACTTAAGTACAACTAAATTTTCATAGTTTTTAAAATTCGTATAAATAAAAAGAAAATTTAAACTGCGCTCTTAATTAAAAATGATTTTACATAAAAGAAAAAAAAAAAAGTTTGCTTACCTAGTTAAGTTGTCCACCGATCTTGCAGTCATGATGAAGTAGCATCTGAATTAGAAGTTGCTATGGCCACAGAATCCACAAAATCTATTTTTTCTTGTTCCTTGTAACATTTCATAATATGGTCTATTTCTTTTATAACCGTTACACGCCTTTCTGGATCAGAATCCTCCTGCAAAACCTTTTCTTTCAAATATTTTGCCGCCATTAGAATTTTTAGTATGCCTTTACTTTCAATTTCTTCTTCTTCCCCCTCCTCCTCCTTATCACTTAATTCTTCGGAATTTTCCTCATCAAAATCCAACGTCTCGTCATCAGTATCAACCACTCTTTCAAATTCTTCTTCGTTACTTTCTTTTTTAATTTCCTTCTTATCAATTTCATCATCTGGAACAATATTCGGATCCGTTTCACCAATTTTTTCGTTTCCAATCATATTCGACAAATTTATTATTTTTTCAATTTCAGAGTGGAGGTCGTTTTTCTGTTGAGACAAAAGTTCGTCTTGGGGTATTTTCGTCCAGCAAGTAATTCTCTTATAATTTTCTCTACCTTCATTATCAAAAGTTGAGCTTTCAGTGACCATACAAATATTCTGCAAGTGAGCTCTCTTTCTAAATTTATCAAACCACCCTTTAGACGCACAAAAACTTGTCTCCATGTTTTCACTGTGGGGTTTAGATGATTTGAGACGATTATAAATCACCCGGGCTTGATCCCTTATCATATTAGAAGTAAGAGGCACGTTTTTGTTCATCTGTTCATCTATCCAAACATTCAAGAAATGTTCCATTTGCTCCATAATAATATCACGTCGACTGAGACAAGTAGTTTTTACACTGGTGCAATCTGCCAGCATGGAGATGCTCGTTTTAATTTTGTTCTCATTCTTTTTGATAGTCCTTACCGAAGATTCATTTATATCATATTCTCTGGCGATCGACGAATATCTCCGACCTTGCTCTAGTTTTTTCAAAATATTCATTTTCTCATGCAATGTTAGCACTCTTCTCCGCCGTTTCGGTTTAACGTCAATATCAGAGGGTTTAGAAAAAGGCTTTTCCATTCTATTATATTAAAGATTATAAGTATTAGAAATTGTATAATTAGCGAATTTGCTATAATAAATTTTTTGGCTCTCAAACGCACACAAAAAATTGCAAAAGCGTCGATATCACAAAATTCAGTAGATTCTTAATATAGTACAAAATTTTTCGTTAATTGGAAATGTCAATCCATATTAAAATATTTTTGCTTTAACAAATTAACATATTCTTTGATACATTTTAGATGCTCATAAACATACTTTTCTCAAAGTATAGCATCAAATTAAACAATGTAGATAAAAATATATATGCAGCAAACTTATTCTTAAATTAAAAACTTCTAGTCAAAAAAAAAAAAAAAAAAAAAAAAAAAAAACTTCCTTTTCTACAAACTTTTAAAAATAAGATGTTCACAAGTACAGAGTTGATTCTTTTAATCCAAAATTATAAATATTTAAAACTGGTTTTTCATGATTTCACTTTAAAATTTTATTTTTCGTACAATTAAATGCGAGCACGAGCATATGTAAAATGTGTGTACATACAAACCGCACACTTTTGTATGTACGTGCAAAATATTATTTCTTAATCAGACTTTTTAAAATCATTAAAAAAAAAAAAAAATATATATATATATATATACATATATCACTACTTTTTCGATTTTAATTTCTATGAATATTTGCAAAGTCAAGACGCAGATTTACTTCCTAGAATTAAAATGAACGCCTAGTAGTAGGCAAAACTAACTTTTAAAAAATAGAAATTTTGAGTAACGTTGAAGAAAAAAAAAATTACTTTATCCTATACGTAGTAATCTTTCAAAGCGTATGAAATAACATCTACCGCGTAACGCAGAATCCGTGCAAAGCGAAATTTTCTTCGGATAGCATTATTTAAACCGTTTGCAAGATTAATGAAATTAAGATGCACATTGATATACTGTTGTCACAACAAGGCCATCCACCGCGTAACTGAAAATCCGTGTACTGTGAAACCTTTCCAAAGGAGGGAATAGGATTTTCATTTTCACTCGGACGCGGTATACTAACGCCATCTATTAGACAAGTATGAAGTTTATATTTGTGAGAGTTTACCGAAACATATGATTTAAATAAATATAATGTTATATCACTTTGAATTATATGATAATACCGTAATTTGCAATTATTTAAAAAATATATAATTGCATTTCATTACTGAATGTATGTATATTAAAATGATAAAATGTGTAAAAATAAATTTCGAAAAAAGTAAAAGTTATAATTTTATCATTTACAAAAATTTCTTTTCCTTCCTTTCTTTTTTTTTTTTTCTTTTTTTTTTTTTTTTTTAATGACTTATACAAGACTGCGATAAATGAATATAATTGTAGATTGATTTCATTAATTAAAAGCTTCATTTTCTTCATTTTAAAAATATTATTTGTTATACGTATGAATTAATTATCTATTTTTTATTTCATGTTAAATATATCGGTTGCTTGTCATTTTAGAAATAAATTGTAACTGTAAATTATTTTGTTAATCGTATTGTTTAAATTTTTATTAAATGTTTTCTTTCTTTCTTTTTTTTTAACAACATAATATACTTGAAGAAGATAATAAAAACTAACATTTGCATTTGCATTATAAATACTTGCAAGAGAAGTCTCTGCAAAAATAAACAAATAAATAAATACACAAAAATAAAAATATGTAAAACAATAAATAATAATTTCTTAAAATTCGCATAAACTTGAGAAATTTCTGCGAATTTCGGAACACAGAAAATTAGAAGTTTAAAAATTGAACGAAGTAAAAAGTTAATAATTAATAAAAACAAAAATAAAAATAAAAACTATTTAAAAATAAAATTATATTCATAAAAAAATAAGTAAAATAAAATAAAGTAAAATAAAATTTGTACATTATAAATTCAAATCTTTTATCTTTGTTTCAATACAATTTTTAAAATTCTGTTGTTGTATTATTTAAAATCTGTGTATGAGAATACAATTAAATTATTTTTTTTCAAAGGAAGATAAATTGGGTTTATTTTTAAAGCCCTCTTTGAAATTATACAGATGTTTTTTATTCAGTTTGCTTTTCTGTTTTAAAGTAATAATTGTGATATAAATATTTAACAGCTTTTAGAACGACAGTTTTCATAATAGTGTGTGTTGGTGGGGTGGGGGTCCCTGTGTTAAGACCGACTGAATGACTGAGTGAGTGGGATGCCCTACATGGGAGTCTCTCTATGGGCTCCTGGCCTGAGCCTGTATTCATACGAGTCGTAGGAAAGCAGAGAAAATTCTTAGACATTGGTCTGAGACATACATAACAAAGTGCAAAGCCGGCAAAAATAAATAAATAAATAAATAAATAAATAAGAGAGAGAAAGAGAGAGAGAGATTTCAGGAGACTTAATTTCAAGAATTGCAAATTTTACATTTTTATATGGTCTCCATAACTTTTTATTCGAGTAAACAGAATGGGCCCCATATCCTAATAAAGCAATGAAAAAAAATTTTAGCATTGATCATAAAATGTTCTGCAGATATACTTTAAAACGTCTCAGAGCGGACAATACCTAGTCTCGCCAACAGCCATGGCCCATGAAATTCTATAGAAAAATTTGTTTCCATAACTACTCATTACCTAATGCATTTTTTTTAACCCCGTTTTCCCATTCAGAAAATTCAAAATCGTTAAATTAGTACTTATTTTCCAAAAAATTGATTTTTTAAATTTTTAATATTTCATTTTGCGGCTAAGAAATAAGAAAACTGTACTTAGTAAAAATTCGCATTTTTAAACTTTTCAAAAAAAAAAAAAAAAAATCAATTTTTTGAAAATGAGTACTAATTTAATGTTTAAGGATTTTATGAATGCAAAAACTGAATTTAAACAAATAGATTAAGTAATGAGTAATTATGGAAACAAATTTTCCCATAAAATAACATGAGCCACGGTTGTCCGCAGGAATAAGTATTGTCTGCTCTTAGTTAGTGGTACGTCACAAATTCATTTATTTTTTATCTTCTGCTTCTTTTTAATAATCTGAATATTAAATGTTCAAATCATAATCATTTAATTACGATATTAAGTTATAAGGATAATGAATTATCTATAATATTTTTATTATAATAAAATTATATATTGCTATTGAATGTTGACACAAAAGCAATTGCAGAGTATTTTAGGGTATTGTACCTATGAACCATGCAAAATGCAAGAAATACCATAGCTAACAACACTTCTTATAGCTCAGCGTGAAAATTGACTAAAAATTTAAACAAAAGGAGTAATGCCATGGCTTTGTTTACGTTTGTTAAAAGTTGTTTTTCCCCTTTTTTAATGGACCTGATGTATTTCAATATATGCAAGAACAAGATTTATTTAAGAAAATTTAAAATGCATTCGAGGTAATATGGAGGCAGAAATGTATTAAAACATAGTTGATATGAATTTAAAACCGCATTTAGAATTATTTAAAGAGAGAGAGAATATTTTTTAACAGCACTGTTTCCGTACATGTGTTCGTAACATATAAGAATTCATTGAGATTAGTTTTTTTTCTATCTTTTCTCTTTTCTTTTCCTTCCTTTTTCTTTTCTTTTCCTTATTTAAGATTGTCTGGTAACTATTATACTAGATAGTTTTATTTTTTCTTGAGTTTAATCAAAAGTTTTTTATTTATTTATTTTTTTAAATTATTTATTTCCCAATTTTATGAAACGTATGTTTTTTTTTTTTACTTTCTCTTACCCATAAGGTAGAGAAAGTATTGTTTTTGGGTCATATTTTCGAACGCGAGATTTTGTTATATTTACACGTTTTGAAGTCCCCTGAATACGAAAATCATGTTTTTAGCAAATGGTCTATGTGTATGTCTGTGTGTCTGTGTGTCTGTATGTCTGTGTGTCTGTGTGTCTGTCTGTTATCAACATATCTCAAAAACAAATTATGGCAGAAGGTTCAAACTTGGTATTCTAAATGTGTATCATATAGGGATGCTACAGTAAGCTTTTCGTTAAAATCAAGCAAATGGTTCGTGTACAGGGACAATCAAGAGAATTCTAATACATTACGTCTATGGGGGAAATTGCAGGAAAGTAGAGTTTAACGTCTATAGACTGCACTAAACCAAATGAAACGAATATATATATTTTGTAATAGAGATAGTTAACTGGGAAATTTTTTTTTGTGTATGTAGGAGCCTCGCCTCCCCCCCTGGGGGGGGGGGGGGGAAAGCCCCCCTCGAGGGGAGTAAATTTTCATGATGGGTATCTTTCAAAAGAGCTCGCCAATATCTTTAAAACGAATGGTTGAACCATCGATATGCGATAATTTAAAACAAAGGTATCGATTTTTTTTTTTTTTACTTTTAACAAAAAAAAAAAAAAAAAAAAAAAAAAAAAAATCGTACTTTTTTTTTTTTTTGAGAATAAAATGGACTTTTTTTTGGATATTTGGTGTTATACTACTTCTCTAATATGGAAGTCGTCTGCCTTATCATAAAAGATAATTTTTTTAAATAATAATTTTAATAAATTATTTTTTAAAAAGAGAATTATTTTTTAATAACCGAATTAAATTCTATATAAATGTAGGTGCATTAATGAAACGGGGATGAGGGGGGCGGTAGCCCCCCTCACACAGAACTAATTATCATATAAAACTCTTCAGAAGCCTAATATGAATTGCTTAACATAGGTTTACATAACAGTACTCGTTATCCTACCTATTAATCTGCAACCTGCATTTATAGTATTAAATTTCAGGGTAAGAGAAAGTCGTGTGAGTGACACACCAGATTTTTTTTTTTTTTTTTTTTTTCCACAATTTTTGGAAAAATATAATTTTAACATTAAGTCCCCAATGGTATACAACTATACAATTGTCTTGGATTAAATACCGTCTTAGTCTGGGGTGAAAATTGCATAATTTATACTAAGGTAAGTAAAACGTTTTCTAACAAAAGTTTATAAAGCAAGTCCAACATGCTGATTTTTTTCTTTTCCTAAATAAGTATTACGCCTCGCATCACTCCTAAAATTTTACGCTCAATTTATTATATCCCTACCATTATTTTAAAACAATACTTTTTTACAATTTATTTTTTACATATTTTTTTACATATTTACTTTTTGCATATTATTTTAGCATTAAAACATTAAAAAAACAAAAATTATTTTGAGGATAGTGGTGATAATATAATAAAACGAGAGTAAAATTTTAAGAACGCTGCGAGGCCTTAAGTGTTAAACATTTATTACATTAAGTAAATGAAAAAATATCATTGTATAGTAGCTTCTTTCTAGTAGTTATGTCGAACAGTCGCTAGTAGAGAGTAGTATAACAAGTTCCTCATCACGACGAAGACTTACAAGAAGCCTTTGAGCCTTTGACTGATACATACAAGTCTGATATATATGTAAAAGCGCAAGTGCGCAAAAGTAACAATCTCTTTTAAAACTAAACACTATACAGTCGAACCTCGTTAACGTGAACACGCTTAACGCGAATTACTTTTAGCTAGAACTGTTTTCACAATCCTCGTCAAAATGAAGATTAGTTTAGTTGATAATATGAATAATTTTTTTTTTCACCCTTGAGATTCACATTAACGAGGTTTGATTGTATAAAGATGGATGGTTGGGTTTTATGTCGCACTATTGGCGACGGTCTGGGACACACCCCTAGAGGTGGTCCGGAGACATGCCATCACAATTTTGATCCTCCACGGAAGGGATGACTCTCCCGCTTCGGTGACCCCCAGAGGTATAATTTTTAATGGGAACATGGAGGACATTGCGGCCCCGACAGATTTTACATGCACCAGCAGTGCACACGACGGTCTTTGGCCGGCTCGAGTACCGAACCCGCAATCTTCCAATTACGAGGCCGGCGCTCTACCGTTGATTGTATAAAGAATTTTAATGATGTTTATTTGTAAAAATTTGATTACAGAAGGGGAGATAATTCGACGATTTTTGCCAAGAGCTTTAATTTTGTGTAAATCTTTAATAAAAATGGTGGGAAAAATGTTTTGATAAATTCTTCATAAACTACTTTTCTGTCATTATATATTTACAGATCTGTAATAAATATGAGTACTTTAATTGTAATGAAAAGTAATTATCTTAAAAAGTCATAATGAATACTAGAGAAAATAACTTAATAATTATAACGATAAAATATCTTTTTTAAATATTTTATTGTTTCGTTCTACGTTCGAGTTTTACGTTTTAGGGCTAATTACATCGGAGCATACCCTTTAGTTTGAGGAGTTTCCTTAGCTGCACAATTCTAGGGGTGAGTCCCAGACCGTCGCCAATTGCCCATCTGCGCCGTAAAACCCAACCAACCTTAGATGCGCAAATACTAGAGAAAAAAAAAGCAAAAATGACTCCAAGACATTCATTCAAATACTCAGCACTTTACTACTGAAATGCAGCTAATAATAGCCAAGTATAATAAGTTGAAAGTAATCTTATTATTTCCATCAGTAGGGGATAAAAAAAGTTGACATTGAATGGGTGTAACATCACACTAGAACTAAGCATTGCGCAATTGGCGACGAGCTGGAATTCACTCCTAGGAGTAGTCTGGAAACAGGACAGGCCATCACAGTTTTGATCTTTTGCGGAGGAACCGAACTTCCTTAATCCTTCCACAGAGGAACAAAATTGTGACGACATGTCTTTGGGCACCCCTACTGGTGAATCCCAGGCCGTCACCAATTCCCTTGCTTAGCTATAGTTAAATCCACTCAAATCAACCCTTATTTCGGTGATACCCAAATGTAATAATTTTACGAAGCATAGAGAACACCGTGACTACGACGGATCTTACGTGTACCAATAATGTACACGACGTGCCTCCAATAACGTACACGACGGTTTTTGGCCGGCTTCAGTATCAAACAAGAAAACCTTCGATTATAAGCTCGATGCTTAACCAACGGGACTATCGCGGCAAAATTAAAAAAAAAAAAAAAAAGCTCGAAATTCCAATTTGTTTTGCCATATCTTGCTTCTTAATTCATGTTCTATCCAAATAATTCATACGTCTACAGATTTAACACGCGCATCAATCTCCTGTCCGCAAATAAGTTCAACAGCAAGTTTCTAATTTCTGTCAATTTCAATCTGCCACTGTAGTCTAACACTTAAGGTTCAAAATGTTAGGCAAGAGTAATGTTAGAATAATTGATTTTTTGGCAGAGAGAATTTCTCTTCCAGGAATGATTAAGAGGTAATGGTGCTGTTTAGAAAAGTTATGAACCTAGTAGACCATTTTTTTAAACGTCATTTTTACAAATGATTTATCAGTTGGTCAATATATTTCTCCTTCCACGTGTTACCATCCAGCCCGTCCTAGATCTACGCGTCTAATCTAAAAAAAGCTAGCTCAGTTCCAGAAACGGTGTGACGTCATCTCTGCGTGGGTCAAAGCACATCTCTGAATGGCGCCAAGACAATTCCATTACAATGACGTCATAAAAGCATCGATTTTGTCGTCTGCAAGTGCAGCCTCCTGTGCTCTTATTGGATAAAATCATCACCATGTGCTTTCCCGGGTTTGCTCAACTTCAACCCACGTTTTTGTGGCTCACTGAAGGAATAACTGAATCACCGTTTTTGTGTGTGTATTTGTGTATGTTCCTTTCTGGTAAAGCTCGAGGCAATTCTTTTTTAAAAAAGAATGCGAATATATTTTTATACTTAGTACTTTACTCATATGTGTAGATTTTATGCTGAATGAATCTTTTTTCATCTTTCTTCGTCTATTTTTTTTTCTTTCGAGAAAGATTAATAAAAACTATGTTAACGCCAAAATATACTACTATGAACTGATCAATGAGCTTAATCAATCAGAGTGTTTTCAAATGTAATTGGATCTAGTCAAAGCCTAACCAGCCTTTAAAATGGGCAAAGATTTTGGACACTAAGTGGAAATAAATACTTAAAAAAAAATGTACTCGAAGAGCACCTCAAGTTACTACTTTTGTGTTTACAATGTAGCTCTATTGAATATCAAGAATTCATTCATTAATAGAAAATTATAAATTAAAAGGAAAAGCATAGCATACTTCCTATTGATGCATAAAATTCGTAAGATGATGAGCATAAAAGAAACTAAATAATTTATTTAAATATTATACGCACACACACACACATATATGTATGTGTATATATATATATATATATTTACACAGGATGTTTCACAAATGACCCCTAACTTAGAAAATAAACAAATCGGAAATGATGAAAGATACATGAAATCAATAATGTGTTTATTAAAAACTTCCGCAAGAATCTGATACAAAGTCTACAAAATTTTAGTTATAAATTGTGCCGATATATATCCTTGCAGGCGGCGTTACCATAAGTAGGCTGTACATAATGGTTAATGTTGCATTCACATTAAAAACGGTTCAAAATGTGCATCTTTCACAAAACACACATATCACAAACAAAAACTGAAATTTTCAGTAACTCTCTGTATTGCGCACCATAAATTGGCCCACAAACTTGAGAAATAGCCTCCTCCAGCTTGTCGATTGTTAAAGAATTTATAGGTGCGTGTAGTTTGCATAAATAAGACTCCAAATTATAAAACTAATATTATTCACATACTATTTACAATCTAAATGATACAAAGAATGAATTAATTATTGCATTAGCACGTATAGAAATATAAGCACAAGCGTTATTACAAATATTCTTGCTCAGAGACAAAGTAAACATTGTTCCACGAAAGTTCTGGTTTCTTATCGCTACCTAGGAAACAAAACTTTTTGTTGTCAGATGCGTAAAGTCTTTTTTACTGTAGGCAGTGTTGCCAGATGGATCAAGGAAAGTGCGTGTTGCAATAGGTTGTATTCGAACCAGGGTCGTTTGGGTAGTAATCCAGCGCCGTACCTCTGGACAAAAGGTTAACCCATTGTCCATCGGTAAGTTAGGATTATCTACATTTGAATGGCGTTGATGGCGTCGCTACAGTACTCCCCCTCCTAGAGAGTACGCCGTCGTACGACTGTACGAGCGATACTTGTTTGGACGGTAGCGATTACCAGACTGTGCTGTCAGTTGCCCCGTTTTGCCAAGTTGAAAGAGTCAGTTGTGTTTGTCGATGCGGCGAGTTGAAGGCATGGGGCGTGACAGGCTTTGTGCTGTGAGCACAGCGTTTCACAGGGTTTGTTGCTCGGAGGGTTTTGGTGCTGCCATCTATTGCCATAGAGCAAAGTTAAAGCTCGTTGCTTATAGGCGTCCGTGGTCACCAGTCAAGGAAAGTGCGTGATGCAATGGGTTGTACTCGAATCAAAGTCGTTTGGGTAGTAATACAGCGCCGTTCCTCTGGACAAAAGGTTAACCTATTGTCCATCGGTAAGTTAGGATTATCTACATTTGAATGGCGTTGATGGCGTCGCTACAAATTGTTGCGGTAAACAGCGTCCACTAACGTAACCTCCCCCCCCCTCCCACACACACAATGTAGTCGCCGGCAGTGAGATCTGACGAATATAGTAGGTAGTTCATGCCTTTTCCTTAACTTCTGAATAGTTTAACGCAATAACTCTATCATCGAAATATTGACTAATATTTTTACAAACTAAAAAACATACTTTTTATTTATTTTATTTACGTGTGATTAATTAATTGATTTTGTTTATTTCTTTGTTTGTAAAAATACAATGCACAAATTACTACTGACAATAATTTTTCATAGTAAAATTTCTAAATGTTATTTATTTTGGAAAAAACGATTTAAAAGTAATTTATCTTCTATATAAATAAAAAGAAGTGTCTGTGTGTGTGTCTGTCTGCGATCTGGTGCTCACACTACTGATCGCAGAGCTTCCAAATTTGGCATATAGGTACTTGGGACACTGCAGGTGTGCACCTCATCGAGATTTTTTCGAATTTCGAATTTGAATTTTTTAAATTAATGTTTTTCCGATTTAAATATTGGCTTCTTTGTTTCATTTTTCATAGACTTATTATTTTGCTTCAGTCGTCTGCGTATCTTAGCAACGGCTATTACGCAACTTATTTTTATTTAATACATTCATTTGAAGGAGATTTTTTTTTTTTTTTTATTATTTGTTATATTTATTGAAAATAAAATCGTAATGCAGTAGAAAAAATTAAGCATAATTAGCTTTAAATTTAAAAACGTATTTATAACAGTTATGTTTAAATTTTTTATAGTAGAACAACTTCTTATTTTTCATTTTTTAATTAATTCCTTTAAAAGAAAAAAACTTTTATTTATTAATTTTTTTTATTTACAGTATTTATCGGGAACCGAAGCGAGGTTTGAAGCAATTTCAGTTACTTTTTTTTTTCTTTCTTTCTTTCTTTTTAGTTTTTGTCTATAATGTGGCGTAAAAAAATAAATATTAATTCAATTCTTTCGAAAATTTATTTAAATATAGTGACCGACCAGCGAAGCGGGCGTAGCCTGCTAGTATTTCATATGTTAGTAAATTATGTACAACTTGCAAGTTTCTTTATTTTTA
Organism: Salticus scenicus; assembly: GCA_963930645.1. Lineage (NCBI taxonomy): Eukaryota > Metazoa > Arthropoda > Arachnida > Araneae > Salticidae > Salticus > Salticus scenicus. Next base: position 124,295,963 of record OZ005650.1, read on the forward strand.
TCTATTTATTTTAAGAAAGCGGCTACATTTTACAGACAAGCAATTTATTGAAAAATATTTTTTTATATAATTATTTTAAACATGTATTTAAAAGTATATAATATATATATTTTTTTTTAATAGGAAAATACATGTCATCACGTTTAATGTCAAGAAAATTTTATTTTACTTGAAAAATAATTAAAATAAAAAATACATTAAACATTTTAAAATAAAGCGTGCAATATAGCAGAAGCTAAAGTAATTAATACATTCTACGAAAAAATTAAACCATTTTATGTTTTAGAAAATTTTTAAAAGGAAAGCGCTTTGACTGCTGATAATGTAATGTAATCCATAGTGAATTTTGATGCAATTATGACACAAAATTAACAAATCTTGTTCAGCATAACATACCTGCCAACTATCTCATTATGAAGCGTAAAATTTTAGAATCCGCCTTTTTTTCACACCAGTCATTTTTTTAGAGTAATTTCAGATAAATTTGTTTGCGATACTTGGAGACAAACGACAAGTTCTTTTCAGTTCAACTCTTCCAGATTCTTGTAATATGGTAAATCTAATAAGATTAACCCTTTGCTGGCCCTTACTCTCTAAACAGTGTTACCAAATTTAGGGACTCTTTTATTCAAATACCACCAATAACACTGCTCGGCATGAAAATTGACATGCCGAGCTGACTGCTCTGACACCATTTCAGCATATTCTAATGTAAAATGATCTCCTGAATCCGAATACGACGCCCATTTTGCCCTATCACCACCGTTTTTTAGGAATGGCCCCATAATTTTATCATTTTTCGGTGATTTTATGGTTATAAATTTATGATTTTAAGGGGGAGGAGGGAGGGTTATTTTAACCGTTAAATACATTCTGAGGGGCTACAGAGTTGGAAAATTGTAAAACATGGACATTTGCGACAAGGGATTTTTTATTTTTTATTTTTATTATTATTATTATTATTTTTTTTTTTGGGGGGGGGGGGATTTGCCACTGAAATTATGCATTACATATCTTATATTCTTTAATCTGTTATTAATGTTATTTTTCAAACTTTATATATATTTTTTGTTTTTAGGTGTTAAATTAATTATTTTTCATTCTTCAAATCAAATCCATGGTCATAAAATTATCGAACAGGGAAAGAAATTGAGGGAGGGGTTGGTGTTTCTAGAAAACGGTGGGTGACTGTGCAAAATGGGAATCACATTCGGATTCAAGGGGTCATTTTACATAAGAATCAGCATGAATGGTATCAGGCCTCAATTTTTTTTTTTTTTTGCAGAGCAGTGTAATTTTGATGAGCGATACTTGATATATATAATGGACGAATAACCTTCGAAGTGATTAGGCAACCTTTCCAGTTAAAATTTTGTGGTGGGTGTTGAATACAAAAGTCCCTAAATTTGACAAAACTGACCAGAGGGGTGAAATTAAACTGGACTGGTAAAGGGTTAATTTTTAATTCATAATCGAGTAGTTTTTAATGTAAATTTTTATTCATCCTTTTAGGGGCTAAAAACAAAAAATTTCTTAATTGTGAGAGAAAAATTTTATTTAAAATATATACATAAAAAAAATTAAAAATATAAATAGACCTTTCGAAACTCGCCCGAGTTTCATCAGCAGTATTAAAACAACATTTTTATAAACTTAAACATGCACTCAAAGACTCACTTCATATTACTACACTCCATCTTACTGTAACAAATTCTTTGAGTGTATGCGTAAGTTTATAAACATGTTCCTTTAACATACTTGCTAACCATCTCATTAATAACCGTACAATTGTTAACGCCCCTTGAAAATACGCCCCTTTTTCCACACCACTTTATTTTTAGAGTAATTCTTTCCAAATGTTGTTACGATTAAATAAGAATAAAATTTCTCTAAAAAATTACTAGTGTAAAAAAAAAAGGCGGGTACTAAAAATTGTACGGTTCATGGTTCATAATGAGATGGTTGGCAAGTATGCTTTAATATTGATGATGAAACCCGGGCGAGTTTCGTTCTATATATATTTTAAATTGTTTTTACATGTATATTTTAATTAAACTTTTTGTTTCATAATTAAAAGTTTTTTTTTTTTTTTTTTTTTAATGTATATTAATGAGGTGGTAGGATGTTTCTGTATTTTAGGGGCTACTTTAAATTTCCATTTATGATATTGCCTGCTGTCCAGATTATGGACTGTAACAGGAAGTATTTTCCAAGAACAGATTCTATAAATGCATCGTGTTATACTAATTTAGAAACTAAAACACTTCAGCTGTATTTGTCATGAAATGAGTAAATGAAATCTGATCACTAAACAGAGAGAGCAAACTGCAAGCGAAAATAATCCTTAAATATAAAATTATGACTGATCTCATATCGCGTTAGTATAATATAAATTTTCTAATAAATTTTCATTGTTATAAGAGCATTCTATTATTTCCGATGTTTCAGAAAGTTCTATTCATTTGAAAATTTTGAGAGTAATAGCTAAAATACAAACATTCGCTTCAAATTTATAGAAACGATCTATTAGTCTCAGGAGAACTGAATGTGGATGAAACGAAATATGCGATTTAGTATTGTTAAATAAGGTCTGAAAGGAATAATTTCTTGCATGTATAAATGATCGTCTGATAAATATCCCCCCAGTAACAGATACAGCAGAACTTTTTATAGAGCAAACTGCACTATGCTTTATAACACCTTTGCGTTATAAAGCATATATATATTCCATAAATACAGCTACAAATTTTAAAGAGAGACTGGGCACATCATAAGGATTCAGATTAACATAGGAACCCATGACCAGTGTTGCCAGTTCTGGTAGATTTTTTTATTCAATAATCACCAATAATTTTGAGATATGATGTTTGATATACATAATACTCTATGAATCTTTGAAGGGATCAGGCAAACGTTACAATTAAAAACTATTGGTGATTAGTGAATAAAAAATCCGCCAGATCTGGTAACAGTGCCCGTGACCGCAAATTTCATCTTAATCCTTTAACCCTTTCAGTCGCAGTGTTCCCGCTGATGGAACACCTAATTTTAATTCTGAAGTGCAAAAACTCACCCCGGAAATTTTTTAGCAAAAATTTACATTTATAACAAAGCAGACAAAGCTCATTTTTTTAACGTGAAAATTTAAAATTTCTTGTATTTTAATTGTGTTCGTAAATTCCGGTAGCAGTGTAATTTAAATGATCCGAATTACCTTGCGCCGCAAGGGGTTAAAATACTCCGGAATAAATTGAAATGTTGGGATCTATGCAACTTTTACGAGTTTTTGTTGTCGATAATGTTTACTTATAAAGTGATTTATTTATTAAATTAAATATTATTTGAATTTAATAAGGTTTACTTACAGATGTTTGAAACCGAAAATTTCTCGAAAAGGAACAATGCTAATTTTTTATTTTTTAAATATTTATGATCAGCTATGTGTCTAAAAGCCATTTTTAAAATTAGTTTAGTAATTTTTTAAATAAATTAAGTAGTGAACGTTAAAGGGTTAAGAACAGGATCTTTTGGGTTATTTTTCAACAAATGTAGGCGTGGCTTTTGAATGCTAAATTTTTAACAAGCATTTTTTACATAAAAAGATACAAAAGATTACATAAAAAGATATGCATATTAATAATGCTGTTCCTAACCGATGAATTTAAAGCAGTGACTGTATTAATACGAATATTGTATATGAGTTTGTGAAATGATGGATCCCACAAAATTTTAAAATTTACAAGGTAGGCGGAGGGAGTTACTAATAGTCCTAAAACTACTGTGCTTGTGAGTCGTCAATTGTGTACACACACGGGCAGTTTAGTGAAAAAACACAAAAAATATCCGGTACTTAACACTTTCGCGACCGCTGACGTAGATTCACGTCATTTGAAAATCTCTAACTCCACCAGTGGGCTTTCTTTCGCAATTTGTATGTTATTTATTTATTAAGTACATTACCAATAGTCACATTTTTATAATGAAATGCAGTATGTATACAAATACTTTGATTGAAAAGAATATAATTATAATGTATATCTATTTCTAATATAAATGTGAATACAGAACATTTTGTTATGAAATATTGTAACGTGGGAGAATAAGCGGACCTTACTATCCTAAGACCTTACTATCTCCTACAAGCGAACCTTACTATCAAAAAGTCAAAATCATGCGGTCACGAAAGTGTTAAGGAGTTACATAACGTCGGCGGTCAAATGCTGTTATGCAGGACGAGGCAGTTTGCAGACAAATACGCCAGAGTTGGGAAACCTGAAACCAGAAAATCCATTTCGCCCTATTGTCAACGAAATGGAAAATCAAGTAGGCATACTTGAAATTTGTGTGGCTTAGCTGCCAAGAGTGTTGGAGGGGTGTTTTTGAATAGCTGCCAGCTTGTATGTTTTTTTGCTACCAAAAAATTTTAATAGAAATTTTTAATAAGTGTTTTCGCAATTTTCTGCGATGAAAGATGATGATTTTTTTTAAAGAAATAGTGGTGTTAAAAAAACGTACAAGTTGGCTCATATAATTTTGTCACCAGAGTATTCGTCATTCGAGTAATAATCGCAAAGGAAAAACATGCTACATTATACAAATGTAGAACTGGCAGGCATGCACTTCGTGTATAGATTAATAGATAGCAATGTACGAAAAGCTGAACGAATGTTTCAAGAACTGTTCCCCCCCCAAAAAAGTACCGGGAAATGTTTTGATTTTCCATGTGCACTACAATTTGTTTGAATATGGGTCGCCAAGAGGTGAGAGACATGGTGAAAGCAAGCCACTAAGGATTCGTACGATCACTATGGAAGAAATGTATTGGATGCCTACAGAAAAATCCAACTACCAAGGTACGTGTCGTCGCTGCTGCTGTAAGAGAGTCTCGATCTTCTGTACACCATGTTCTGCAAGACGAATCCATCTACCCATATCATCTGCAAAGTTTGTTTTTGCGCCCTATAGATATCATCATGCACGCGAGCGTTTTCCATAGTGGTATCTGCAATAATGTGTCCAATATGCCGATTCCCGATCACTTGATTTATTTTCTGATGAGACGTATTTCATGAGAGAAGATACGTTTAATCAACACAATGCGCATTCGTGGGAACAGGTAACCCCCCCCCCCTCCCACGATGTGATATCGCATTATGCATAACATCGCTTCTCTGTTAATGTTTGGGTTGGTTTGATTGACGACTGAGTTCAGGGTTGCCAAATTTGGCCTTTTTTTTATTCAACAGACACCAATAATTTTTATATGTAACGTTTGACTAATCACTTCGAAGGTTGATAGTGTATTATGTATATCAAATGTCATTTTTCAAAATTATTGGTGACTATTGAATAAAAAAAAGGCCAAATTTGGCAACCCTGACTGAGTTGTCGAGCATTATATTTTGCCATAATATATGACATCAGTAAAGCACCTCATATATTTCCGAAACAGGTTTTTCCAGGCTTACTTTTTGAATAATGTATAATTAAATAACAATGCTTTTTTTTTTTTTTTTAACTTGTAGTAAGATTAATGAAACTGAATCAGGATAACAGTTGTAGTTCTAATACTACTTTACAGAATATTTTTTTATGATATTATTCTAAAAATAGTTTTTATAGTATATGTAAAATATGTCTTTGTATACGTCAAAGCGTGTTCATATTAAGCGGCACAACGGTCATTGTAAAAAGTGTTTCACAGCTGGGCGAGGCGGTCGTTCCGGAGTTGGTGCGGCGGAAGTAAACAGAACGAACTGTATGGTTACCGGAAATCACAGGAATCAATTTGGCGAGAAACTCAAGGCGCACAAATTGGTTTCGCCTACTTTATCGTTGTGAACGAATTTAGAGTTAAGAATCGTTTTTCATTTATTTATTAATATCACATAACATTTTAATTTTAAACAAATTTAGGTAGTTATGCTATGGCTGCTAAAAGGGCCAAGTGTTTAATTTTCTTTCAATTGAAGAGTAATTGAATTTTCTTTCAATTGAAGTGAATGAACATGTTAAGTGACATTTTTGAGAAAAATTAGATGTCTGGATAAAAGAAGTTATTATGGTCTCTTTTAAATATCGGCACCAGAACAGATCTGCATGTTCAAATAGGAAGAATGATAGGCCAAATTTATCGGGACATCACTCGGGAACAACATGTACATTTGTTTAGGGGTGCCATAAGCTCAGAATTTGTGTTTAAGGATGACAATGCGCTTTCTCACTGTGTAAACGTTGTACACCGATGCCTACAATCTGAAGCTATCACCCGCATGGAATGGCCAGCATTCTCATCTGACTAGAATCCGATAGAGCATGTGTAGGACATGCTTTTCCGACGAGTTATAGTCCGTCAACCACCTCCTACATGTGTACCGGAACTTCGGAGAGCATTGCTTACTGAGTAGAGTAATCTTCCCCAAGATCAGATCAATAATTTAATATTCAGCATTCCTAGGCATTCCAAGGACTGTATTTCATCATCTGAGAGACATGCAATGTATAAATCATCATACCGACCATGTAATGTTAAGATTTTGTAAGAGAGATATTTTTTGTAGTTGCTTCAGTGAGCAAAAGCCGTATGGTATCCTACATAAACCGCCTTTTTTTGCTCTTGATCTTTTATTTAGTAAATGGACTTTATGAGGAAGTCATATATGTTTTGCTTCTGAACCTTTATTTGCCTCAGCTAGCATTATCCTTAATTTATGGACATGAGTGTATATTAAACTGATGTATAGGTATATATGTAAATATAAAATTTTTCATTAATTACACTATAATTAAAAAATAACATTAATTACTGTATAACTTTTATTTTCAATTTATAAAAATCCATATTTTAGATAAGTGCTAGAATATCAACATTTAATTGTAATTAAACAAAAAGTGAAATTGTGCATGCCCTCACTAATTAATTTAACTTGAAGTGTGTAAATTAATTTTTTTCACAAGAGTCTATTTTAATATATTTTTTAAATTTTATAATGCAGAAAGTGTATTAGGAACTAAAAAAAAAAAAAAAATAAAAATAAAAATAACTTAATTAAAATCACATTGCTTGGTGAAAAATATGCTGTAAAATTCAAAATAATTTTTTCTCGTTTATTTATAATTTTTTTTCTAATAATAGTAGTAAAAGCTTATAGTTATTTATTTTATGTTTATTTTAGTTTTTGCGCTAAAATTTCTTTCTAGATTAAATGCTTCTTCTTCTTCTTTTTTTTTTTTTTTTTAACATTCTAAAGTACTAATTTTTTAAATAAAAGAAAGAAAAGAAAACAAACAGCAGCTTTGCAACAAACTTATCAGATTCTCGAGTTTGGGAATTAATGAGCCAGAATCGAAATGAACATCATCCACTGCCTCATTTTGGCAACTTAGCGTCTTGACAATTGCCAACGCGCTAAGTTGCCAAAATGAGGCAGTTGATAACTTTTCTGCATTATTCACCCATAATGCTTTGCTCCGCTCTAGCTTGCTGCACGACCACTTCGCAGTATTGGCGCTGTTATCATTGGCCGAAAATTTAACGTTATATTGAGCCACTTAATATGTACTCGCTTTGGTATACGTATAAAGATGATTTTATATAAGGTAAAGACACCAGTGCTCGTCACCCCTAAAATCTGCACCAGTAGTCGTCACCCTCTTAAAAGAAGTGTTAAAATAACCGTTTTATAACATGTATGAATTTGAATCGACCCGCATAAGATTCTCCAAAGCCTTCTGCTTCTTATGACATAAAAAGTTCGATTTCAACTATTGGGGAAGAGTAGGGAGAAGCAAAATAAGGGAAGTATACGTTAAATTACAATTGAATTGAGTCAACGTAAAGCAAATGATTAAGGGAATAGATATGCATTTCTTGATATATTTTGTTGTTTGCTGCATTTGACATTGCTCATAAAACATTGTATGTAATGCTTATGAAATGCAGAATACGATTTATGTGCAACTTTTTAGAATTTGACATAATATAAAGGTTTTTAAGGTATGACGACTACTGGTGCATATTTTGCACGTTTTACCAGTGCTCGTCACCCCTGACGAACACTGGTGTTTTAACATTTTTAATAACTGGGTTACTTTTTTGATGAAAAATTCTATATTTTCGTTTAGAATTATGATGGTATAATTTTTACTTTAATTTGACTATCGGCACCAGTAGTCGTCAGGGGTATTCGTAAATGTAAACAAATGTATTTTAACCTCAAGAAGGTGAACTTTATTGCACTTGTAACTTTTGTATAGCTTGTTTAAATAAAGTCAGTGATGGTATCATTAATTCACTATGACTGACTTTAAACCACCTAAAATTTTCCATATTATTTTGCTGGAAAAATTAAACAATGGCACATAAACATATTTAGTTATAAAGAGCTTTTTCTAGTTTTCTGTTATATATTTTAGAAAAACAGACATGATTACTCCATACATCTGTCTAATGTATTTTAAATTTTTATGATATCATGCTTTTGCGAAGATGTATTTAAGTGATGTTTAAATTTTTTATTGACCCTGATAATTTAATTTTAAGTCATATATATTTCGAAAATGGTGAAATACAAAGGCTTAATTTCATAGTTAGCATGACTGTGAGTCGGTTCAAAATTATGTTAAGGCTTCTTTGTTATGTTAGATGCAGGTGAATAAAAATTTATATAGAAAATATTAAACATTAAAGACAGTTCTTAAGCAAGTTTTCTGTTTATACATTATATTAATTATGTAAGATAAACAAATAGTTAAAATGTTGATCAAAATTACCCTGTTGACTGTTGTTCTTAAATAATTAAAATTGTAAGATAATATTTGATAACATTAATTAACATTAACAATTGATAACATTAATATCCATAATATTTGATAACATTAGCTTGATGTGTAGAATAATACTATCAAGCTTTGCCACCTTCGCTGGTCCCTATATTTAAATAAAATAGGAAAAAATCTCTATCATTATCAAAAATTAAAAAAAAAAAAAAAAAAAAAAAAACCTTCGAAATCAGTCGAAACCGCAGTTTATGTTCCCGCTGGCTTCTGTAATAGCTTTCCGTCCAGCAATATGATGATTGGCTTCTAGTGCCTTCGGCATAGACTTAACCGCTTTTTATCCCCCCCCCCCTCTCCCACGGGTAAATTTAGAATTTTTACGAAATATTATCAAATTACATATTGCGTACTTTTATTAACCAATACCCACACATCAAAACTCTCCTTTCTGAGTTAATTTGGAATAGAGCTAAGGTTAAAAACGTGTTTTTTGTCCGTCCGGCCGAGGGAAGAGGGGAAGGGTAATTTTGCAAAATCGCCTTATAATGCGTGTAAGGTACACACACACACAACCAACCAAGAAATAAAAAAAATCCCCTCCCGAAAATAATTTGCAGCAGAGTTGAGCTTGAAAACACACACACACACACACACACACACACACACACACACACACACACACACACACACACACACACACACACACACACACACACACACATATATATATATATATATTTTGCCACCCTCACATAGACGAAAGGTCTTCGCAAAATCTCTTTATACTAGGTGTTGGATGCATATTACCAACTCACACATCAGAAATCGCCTTTGTAAGATTATTTAGAGCAGTAGAAATACGTTTTTGCTACCCTTTCTCAAAATCTGGTCGGAGAGAAATAAGCAAAATACCTTTACAGTATTTTTGGGTACGCATAACCAATCAACGCATCAAAAAATTGCTTTCCTGATATAATTTGTCCTGATATAATTTGGAGAATAATTACTCTTGAAAACGTGTTTTTGCATCCACCCCACACTTAATGAGGAAGGAGAGGCGAAGGATTTCTCAAAATTCCTTTATAGTATGTGTTAGGTACGCATAATCAACCCATACGTTTAAAAAAAATAATTGCAATACAAAAAGAATTTTTTATATACCGTGTTTTAAAATTTTCTGTTGAATCATATAAAAGCTATTGCAGGCAGTGAGAACCCGAAACAATTGGCTAAAGGTAATTTAAAAATGCATCGTCACTGTGTCTGTGAAAATTTCAAAAGTCTAGGTAGTCGGGAAGATTGATGATCGGGACGAGTATATAATTGATGAATCATATAAACGCTACTGAAGACAGCGAGGACCCGAAACAATTGGCTAAAAGTATTAAAAAATGCATTGTTATCGTGCTTTGAGCTATTCTAAAAGTTTCAAATGTCTAGCTAGTCGAGAAGTTAGTTAAGTAAACTTTATGTTGAATCATGTGAACGCTACCGAAGGTAGCGGAGACCCGAAAAAGTTTGCTAAAAATACTTAAAAAGAGCATTGTCACCGTGTTTTGAGCTATTCTGAAAGTTTCAAATGTCTAGCTAGTCGGGAAAAAAGTTAAATAAATTTTCTGCTAAACCATATAAACGCTGCCAAAGGCAGCAGTGACCCGAAACAATTGGCTAAAAATATTTTAAAAATCCATTGTAACCGTCTTCTGAGCTTTTCTGAAAGTTTCAAATGTCTAGCTAGTCGAGAAGTCAGTTAAAAATCGATTGCAAGATTTGTACTGATAACGCTGCCGAAGGCTGCAGGGACCCGGAGCAGTTGGCTAAAAGTATTTAAAAAATGCATTTTTCATCGTGTTCTGAACTATTCTGAAAGTTTCAAATGTGTAGATAGTCGAGAAGTTACTTAAAAATCAATTGTAAGATTTGCACTGGACAAACAAACAAGAATGCACGTTAATAAAAGCATGGTAAAATCAATCTTACTGCGACAATTTGGAACAAAGTCACTCTTAAAAACGAGATTATTACCCCCTCCTCTGCTACTTACCCTCTGCTTTAAGTAAAGATAATTTTGAGAACGAATAAAATTTTGAAAACTTTTCTTAAAAGCAAAGAATTTTCAAATTATTTCACATATGAATTTGTTTTATTCGCAATATTTTGAATTTTACCATTAAATGTTTTATGTTTTAAACCCTAAGAATGGATTTGGGTTCTAAATATGTTCCAAAGATATTCTGTTTCATTTAATTTTGCAAAAACGCAATTAAAATCAAACTATTGAGCAAATTGTTGCGTTTTATTTACATGACGAGCACTGGTGCAAACACCTGACGACTACTGGTGAAACGCAGTTTTGAAGTGACGAGCACTGGTGCATTTTTATAGGTTTAATTTTTATTTAAAAAAAAAAAATTGGCTTAACGTATTGAAAAATTGAAAGTGTCTAACAACAACTAGAAGAATCAGTGTATAAAATAGACCAAAGTATAATATTGATACATAAATTCCGCATAAATGCCACGCGAAAAAAACAAACATTTTAAAAATAAGACCTTAAGAGTGACGAGCACTGGTGTCGTTACCTTAAAGATTTTTTTTTTTTTTTTTATCTTTTTTCTTTTTTATCTTTTTAAATATTTTTGTAAAATAATTTTCATTTTAATAAAATTTATATATTCATTTTTATCTTTTTAATAATAATAATAATAATAATAATAATAATAATATATATATGTGTGTGTGTGCGTGTGTGCGTGTTTAATAATTTTCACTTTAATAAAATCAGTAGTGATATGATATGAGGAAATCTCTGTCTGCACAGCTTGATCGTTATATTGAGGTTTTATATAATTATAGTAAAAATTGAAGACCAAGCGTTCAGATAATTCAAATATCATAAATCCTACATAAATAGGTCGATTAATTAAAATTCAAGTTTTAAGTCTTTCTACAGCATTTAGATTTTCATCACACCTTTTAAAAGCTGGTTGGGTTTTTACGTCGCACTAGTGCAGCGCAGGTGGGCAATTGGCGACGGTCTGGGACTCACCCCTAGAGGTGGTCCGCAGACATGCCATCGCAATTTTGATCCTCCCCGGAAGGGATGGCTCTCCCGCTTCGGTGACCTCCAGAGGTATAATTTTTGATGGGAACATGGAGGACATTGCGGCCACGACAGATTTTACGTGCACCAGCCACCATTAGTGTACACTACGGTCTTTGGTCGGTTTGAGTACCGAACCCGCAATCTTCCAATTACGAGGCCGCTGGGCTACCGCAGCCCCACCTTTTAAAGAATTTAAAAGTAGAAAATGCTACTAATTTTATAGCTCTTTTAGATGTGTTACAGAAAAATTCTATATTTCGTCTTTTTTGTAAGTTTTCCACTGTTTTACCATACATATGCTATTTTTAAAAAGTATAAGAAAAAGTCCTTTTTAAATGTAGATGCTGTTTGTTTTCTTTTATTCGTGTTAAATAATATATATAAATAATAATAATAATAGTAATATACATTAATATTAATATGTGACCAAGATTTTTAAATGTAATTGGTACGCAACCTTGACTGTGAACGCTGCGCAGCAGCGATGCAAGGTAGAAGATAACTTCGTTGAACTTTCCGCCAGTGCAGTGGAAACCGTTCAGAAGAAAAGCTCGTGTGTCGTGTTTAGCCCCCGAGAAATCCTAATTTAATATCTCTCGATTTTTTTTTAGTAGGGTTATGACACGAATATTGTTTACAAGTTATGTACCGGACTTGACTTGTTTACGGGAGCGAACTGTCGATTCAATTGCTATAGGGTCACCGGGCATGCTCCATAACACACATGGTTAGAGGTTGGTTATGGACTTGATACATGCAGAGTAACTAACGGTGCTCATATTGAAACTTATTAATGAAAGATATTATTAAATTGTGTACATTACAATGAAAGGATTGCATTATGTTAAGTGTTTCATGAAATAGAATTATGTAAAATGTGTCAAACCTCTTTTTATTTATTTATTTATTTATATATATTTACTATATATTTATTCATTTATTTATTTTTATAGCGCAGTATCGCTATCTAACCTACTAAAATATAATTATAAATGATTAAAGATGTTTTCATTAAATTAAATGATATATATAATTATAACTTCAGGATTCCTTAGAATGTAATTTGCAATATTATCTAACTGATTAATGATTTATGCAATAAATATTCTTTGAACACTAGCTCAGGGGGCCCCTTAGCGACAGTACTCTTAGTGTAAATCTATAATCCTTTGCGTAAATGTTATACCCCCTTGGAGGTACGCTTTTGCGTAAGTGCCTTAACGTAAATCTGTAATAAGTTAAAGGTAAAAAAAGAAAGAAAGAAAGAAAGAAAAAGTGAACTTTTTAACTTTCCTTCACACTATATAGAAGTAACCTATCGCAAAATAGAGGCGTTTAACCCGCCAGTGGGCTGAGCCTGTGAGACCGATTCTATTTACTAGTATGGAATGTAAGAGAAACATTTTATATATTCTGTGAAAAAAAAATTATAATAAACGTAAAATTTTACGCTTTGTATTTTTATTGTGTGATTTTATTTTGTGGGTGTTATATAAGGAAAGGGCACGTGACGTCACTCGCAGTCAAGTTATGGGTAAAGTGGCATAACATTGGCATTTCCACCAATACAGGTTGATCTTTTGCTACTCGAGAGTGGCAAAGATTGATCGACGGAGCGTTTGTTTTTAAACATGCCCTTTCCTTTTTGTAACCATTCAAATATTGAAAGAAAATTGTGTCTTTTTTCCACCCGTGCACTGGCAGGTTAAAATTTGAAGGACTATCCTTTGTTGTCGCGTTCATACAATAAAATAATCTAGTGTGTCACTCATACAACTTTCTCTTACTCTGCAGTTCAATACTATAAAGATAGATTATAGAATATGTGTTTTTGTGTCTGTGAGTATGCTGTGAGTAACAAGACTCAAAAACAGGTATTAGCAGAAAGTCCAAATTCTTTATTCTGAATCTATATTTTCGTTTTAAGATTGCATTAGACATGAACAAATTAACACATATATTTACATTCACGGAAAATACCTATAGAATATAGTATGTTAAGTATCTATCATTTGTTTACAGGACCATACAAAATAACTTACATGTAATAGAGGCTAGGATTCGAAATTGCTCGAAGTGTATTTTAAGTTGTGTTGTGCATCTTTTCCTGCAAAATTCAACTGCATTACATGATGGATATGCGATTTATTGACAATATATAGGACTACTTATAATTAATTGAATACATTATAGTCTATCTACTTCACAAAATTATGACGCGCTCGAGAAAACTATGGATTAAATTGGTTTTTCTTTCCTAGCAATGTCAAGATAATGAAATTTTACTGTATTAAAAAAAAAACAAAAAAAAAAAAACCTATTGAAAAAATGATGCTACAACAGAATGTTTTATAATTTCTTTTACAAATGTAAAACTGTTTCTTCATTTTTGTCTCAAATAAATAATAAATAAATTTTCAATGTATTTTCTTTTTAAATCATAACTTTATGAACAAATATGTCAGGAACAAAAATTATTGTTAAAGGAAAGAGTATATACAATTTTCCTTTCTTCTGTTTTATCGTTTGGCAACAAGCCAGACAACCAATTACAAAACAGATTTTCATTCACTATTCACTCTTAAGAACGAATTTGGCATAGAATCAAGATACTTTTCCAAGTACTTTTTAACGCGGTGGTTTAGCCAAGATTGAAGACCGAAGTTACATAAAGTGGAATATTCCATGCAGAAGTTATAGGATACTTGTGACCGTAACTGAATAAAAATGGGAAGAAATAAAAGAAATAGTAACGATTTGTAAAATTAATAGGAAGCTTTCTTTTCTTTTTTTTTTCTTTCTTTTTTAAATTAGACACAGAGATGCATAATAAAAAGTATAAAATTCCCTTTTTCTTAAAAAAGAAAATAGAAAAAGTTATTGCAAATTGCATTCCTTCTTTTTTATTTATGTTATTGTTGAAAGGATACTAGGATACTCTTAGAATATAGTTATGATAATTTTCCGTGAAATTAGTTTTGAAAATTTGGCAATGACACCAAATAGTTTGTTTATTCGTCTGCTTTTATTTTTACAGTGAAATAAAAGATTTTTACAAACATTTTTTATATAAACAAACTTTACTGGCTAAGAAACAATATCGGCAATAAATGAATTCAGAATATTTGAATCTCTTTCAAGATTATTTTCTGAAAACATTGGAATTAAGGAAAGTAAAACGAAATCTTAAAATAACAAAAAATAAAAATAATATAATATATACATGCATATAAAGAAAAGAAAAGAAACAATAAAATTATTACTTTCATAAAAATAAAATTATTACTTTCATAGAAGTAGTTTTTTTTTTAAGGAAAAATTCCGCAAAAAGCCTTTAGTGATATAATTTTATCGTTTTATTACAGCAAATTCAGTAGATAAAAAGAAAAAAAAAATTAAATGTTTTTTCTAAAACAATCGAATGGATGAAAATAATATGGTGTTGTATACTTTATATTATGATGATAGTTTTATAAACAGTTTTATTTTTTTTTCTCTGGGCTTATTTGTCTATAAGACCTATATAAATCATCTATATTAAAATCTTACTTTTAGCATTAGCTCCTCAATGAATTAAACTTTTACCAAGCACCTATAATGGAATCATTCAAAACCATGTGACTGATATGTTAAGATGTTTAAAATGGACTGTACCATATCTTGCGCTATAAAGAAAAATAAACGGAATACATTTTGCAAAGCTTTTCATTTAACGAGTAATTTTGGTTTCAGTGCTAATATTCCTAGACTTTAAAAAGATGAATTACGTGTGGTGCTTGCTCTATTCCTCAAAATCTGTTTGTAATTTTTTTTAAATTGTAACGAAAAATAAAAGAATTACAAGAAAATTACAAAATCTGATTTATTTTATTTTAATTTACAATAAATTTTGAGATTTCTCTCCTGAAATTATCCGCGTAGCGTAGCACTAAGGCATCGATTTCTTTAGATGTAAAATCACTTTTTACAAATGTTCCGGTTCAAGGTGCTCTGGTTTGTTTAGAGAGAAGACTACGTGAATTCCATTATTCTTCTATTGAAATTGAGGAGCTTGTAAATTTAGTTCATTTGTGTATCAGGCAAACTGCCTTCATTTTTAATGGTACTTATTAGTCCCAAAATGATGGTATGGCCATGGGTAGTCCTCTCTCTCCTTTACTTTGCGACATTTATATGCACTATTTTGAAGAAAAACTCATCGGTGTATATAAATTTCCTCACTGGTTTAGGTATGTGGATGACACTTTCTTTCTTGTCTCCCCTGATATCGATTTGTCCAATTTACTTTCTTTGGTCAATTCGATTGACCCATGCATTCAATTCACTTTTGAGGTTGAACAGGATTGCTCTTTGCCTTTCCTTGACGTTCTTGTAAATAAAGAAAAGGATTGTTTCTCAACTACTGTTTTTAGAAAACCATTCTCAGTCTCTTTGCCGCCGCATGCTCTCTCTAACCACGCCCCTCAACAAAAAATGTCTGCTTTTTACACTTATGTTTATCGTGCCTTACACATTTGTTCTGATCCATCTAATCTTTCGAAAGAAATTAATTATTTAAAATCTCTTGCTCTCTCTCGTGGCTATAACCCATCTATCATCGATAAAGCTCTATATAAATTTAAGAATCCTAAACATTCTGCTCCCAAATTAAACGATCACAGTCTCATCCCAGTTGTTTTACCTTTTTATTCTTCACTCTCTTTTAAAATCTCTAAAATTCTTTCACCGTTTGGTTTCAAAGTTATTTACAAACCCGTCAATAAAATTAAATTATCTTCTCTTAAGGATCCCATTCCCACCGAAAACCGTTCTGGAATTTATTTAATTCCGTGTTCGTCCTGCAACTTAGGTTATATTGGTCAAACTAGGAGGCGTTTGAAATACAGAATAAATGAGCACCTTCGGAATGTTCGTAATGAAGAGATTACCAAATCTTCTATTGCTTCCCACTGCTGGTCTCAAGGTCATCGTTTTGATTTTTCCAAAACTAACATAATTTCATCTCCTGTCTGTTCCTCCCATTTGGATATTCATGAAGCATTTTACATATTTAAAAATTCGAAAAATCTTGTAATGATATTTCTTCCACTCCTTTCTTCTCTGATGCTTGGAAATTACTCACGTAACTTAGATTTTCGTTTAATTTTTGTTATCCTTAGATTGTTATATGTTTAATCTCACTCATTTATTTATTTTCTTGTTTTCTTGTACAATTCTACTCACACCAGTAGCTATATTTACTTTCTACTTTATAAAGTTTTTCTTTTCATTTTAAACGATTTTGTGCGTTGCCGCTTTGACTGCAGCACTCGTGCTTACTTTATTCGCCTGATGAAGGGTCGTGTGTTTTTTCGACCCGAAACAATTGTTGCGAGTTTATTGCATTTTATGGTGTTTATTCAAAGGTTGTAAGTAATAATCGTAAAACCTATACTAACTAACCTGGAATTTTTAACACTCAACTGTATGTTTTTTATTGTTCATAAAAGCTCGTTACAGAATGATAAAAAAAAAAAAAAAATGTTTACGAAACCTATTAAAAAAAGAAAAAGAGGGGGGGGGGGTGTCAACCATTGTTAGTGATCGAAATATCTTAACCATTAACGGATGAAGATGTAAATTTAAGCCATTACACCCTTATTTTTTAAAGGCAAGTGACGTACATACGTTTTTCTGTTCTAAAGAGTAGATGCACGTATGCGAGTTGGCAGATATGATAGGTTAATTTTGTCAGGTCTTACTTCACAAGGGTGAGTGTTTCATAACCCATATAACCCATGTTTCTGAAAATAAACCTTAGTTTTGTAAAAGCACTATTCTTGGGGGGGGAAAAAATTGATATACCGTCGTTAACATATTTTGCGGCAGTATTACTAAAATCTGCTCGCTACATATTCTTTGTCACTTATATTATATGCTACGGTGTTTACGGTATTATACAGTGTGTCCTAAAAGTTTCAGTACTTCAACTTAAAGAACTCATTGTCCATGATGTTTTTCTTTAAATATTAGATTTTATCGTCTGCTTATCATTGCATTAATTCTTTTATTTTTATCGTTTGCTTCTTTTCTGGCTCAAGTTGTGTGAGAATAAAGTTTTATGTTATTTTGTTCTTCATAGTGAAATGAGTTTATCCCACATTCAGAGAATAGCGTTGCTTGAGGCTTATTTTGAATGTAAATCGTATGAAAGATGCAAAGATGTTTGGCGATATAAATATCCAGATGATGCGATACCGAGTAAAAATACGCTATATCAGTTCGTTCGACGATTTCGTAATACAGGTTCTGTGGAAGACAAGCACAGGAGTGGAAGACTTAAAATTGTTACACCAGCCTTTCTGCAAGACACTCAGCGAAGAATATTGCAAACTCCTCAAAAATCCGTTAGGCGTTTGGCACAAGAAATTGGCGCATCTCGTGAATTAACACATAAGGCTTTAAAAGCTTTGCATTCCCGAGCTTATCGTGTAAAAATGGTACAGGAGATAAAGCCGCCAGACATTGAGAAGCGGTTTCATTATTGTCAGTGGTTCCGTAGATTTATTCGCAACAGCATCAACATTTTGGACAAAACATTTTTCTCCGATGAGGCATGGTTTCATTTGAGCGGTTACTTAAACACGCAAAACTCTCGCTTTTGGGCAACGACCAATCCTCATTCATTAATTCAAAAACCTTTACATTCTCAAAAAAAATTGGCGTATAGTGTGCCGTATGACGTAAAAAGATTATTGGACCTCTGTTTTTCGAATCAATGGCTGATGGTTCTGTATACAGGGAACTTATACAGCAGTTTGTTGCATTGCTAGAAAGGAATGAACGAGATTCTTGGTTCTAACAAGATGGTGAAACATGCCATATAAGTAATGAAACCATGGACATGCTTGAAGATTTTTTTGGCGATCGACTCATCTCAAGAAATCTTTGGCCACCTCGATTCCCTGATCTGAGCATTCTGGAATTTTTTCTTTGGGGATATTTAAAGAACAAAGTTTATGCAGATAATCCCCAAACAATAGATGATCTAAGAATTGCCATTACTCAAAGGATACAAGAAGTCACTCCTATCATGTTAAAATGCATTTCTAAAAACATGCGCAAACGAGTTGAGCTTTGCCTTCTAGAAAAGGGTGGACATTTTGAACATTTATTATAAATATAAGTTCTGTATTTTTTCCTCCGTTATTTTAAATATGCCTTTTATCATTAGCACAAAAATAATCTTTTTAATTTTTGTTGCTTTGTAAATAAAAAATACACCAGCGTCAGTACTGGAACTTTTAGGACACACTGTATATAATTGTGTTTAGCGATTTTCAAAAGCCTCTTACGTTTGTCTTACTAACGATTTTACAAACGATTTTGTTTTTGACACTGTTATTAGGTTTAGTTAATGTCAGGATTTCGGAATACTGAATTCCAGAAATACAGGAATTTTCAGAAATGATAAATGAGTGAATTTTTACAGAAACGAATTTAAAAAAATTTACTAAAATGTTAAATAAAATGCTCTGAAGTTTTAAAGATGTTTTTTCAGCAAAACGTTTACGGTTGTAGGAGACATATATGTATATAGTAATTCATATGGATCTATCATCCCCGTTATTGACCAAAGATTTTTGATTTATTTAAAAAAAATATTGCAGCAAGTAGGGCAACTTTCCATACATAAGTTATATTCCACATATTTACGTGTATCTGATATATTTCACTAATTTATTTAAAGTATAATTTTCATAATCAATTGCTTTGTTATTACTATGATATTGCTATAATATTTAAAGGAATTTTTTAAAGTTAATTTTAATCAATTAATTAAATTTTTTTTAAATTAATTAATTAATTAACAAATAAATTAATAAATTTTAAGTAATTCATAGATATTTTATTCTTTAAATGTTGCTATATATATATATATATATATATATAAAATGAGGTTTGAAACTGTATTTGGAGTTTTTCATTCCCCTTTAGTACATAAAATATTCATAAATTTTATAAGCTAAATTATCTGTGTGCATTTACTCGGGGAAAGACAGTCATTAGAAAGTAAAATGGCCGTCTTTTCCCCAAAGAAAAGGAATCATATTTTCCCCCGCGATGATCAATCTATGTCTTATTACTATATCTATAGTAGGAGATTCCCACGCTGTCCCAAAGGGTGATTTTTCAAATCTTATCAAATGCTATCTGTCCTCATCTCGAAAAAGATTTGCAAGCAGATCTTACGTCAAACATACAAGTCTGATGTTAACAACAAAAATATGTGTTTTGTATACAATTATCCAGATTAGATGCAGCATATATTAACGAACAAGATAGAACTGCACTATCAAAATCTTTAAAAGCTGCGTTATTAAAACTCTTATTGAAACATAAAAAAATCCAAGCATACAAAATTTAACCATGCATATGATGTCTGATATACTATATACATATAATTTGTGTACGTTTGATTTTGATTTTCATAATCTTATTCTTAATTTTATCCTTCAAATTTAAATCTCTATTAAAAAACTGCATCAGCGATCTCAAATTCAAAATGTTGACATAATGCTTTAAACGAAAAATAATAATAGTAATAAAAGTAATAATAAAAAAAAATATCTTTTCTTCCCTAATGTACGTATCTCTCTTCAGTTTATATTTAAAATCATAGTCATGATCAATAAGATTATTAAAAAAAAAAAAAAAAAAAAAAAAAAACTTTATGACCTTTATGTAACCATGCATTAATACTGTAATCAAGTATTATAAATACATTATCATATCATCATTAGTGAAATGTAACATTTAAATGATACATTAGTCACAAATTTGATCTATGCATTAATTGTTCAACAGAATTAACATAATAACATGTAAATTAATTTAGCGAAATTATAAGTAACTGACCTTTAAAATAATTACGATAAACATGATTTTTTTACGCTCCATTTATAAATTTCTTTACAACTTACTTTTTCAAAGTACTAAAGAATAATTTACTCAAAAAAAAAAGTCATGAATGAAGCCTTAATTAATTTTGATAATTATTATCTTCAGGTTCTTAGTTTTCCGTAAATTAATGAAATACTTAATACAATCTATTTAAGCGTTAAATAAAACTTAATTGGAAAGTTTAACAGCAGATAAGAAGATTTCTGAAAGGCAATTAAATAAATAAATAAATAAATAAATAATAATAATAAGAAGTAAATCATATATTCAATAAAGATAACGAACACAAAGGTTGAATTAATGTGTATTGCAGGAAACAATTTTATATTTTGATAAAAAGAGCTTTTGCATTGTTTACTTTTATATTAAGAAAAGAGTTTGTGTACAGATAATTCATTACAATTAATGTAAAGATTAATTTAATGTGTTTTATTGTGCGAAGTACATAAATTATTTATATTTATTTTAATTTAAAAAAATGAATGCATGAATAAATGTTAGTTGATTTATTTTTCATCAATTACACAAGAAAAAAATTGGAAAAGAACTTTTTTATTTAATCATATATTTATATTAGTAAAATCAAAATTTTTAATGCCTCATAATTAATGCAAATTTGAAAGTGTTCGAACAATAAATTTTTTTCGGACGTAAAATTTGTTTAAAATAGAGAATGATAAAATTCCTTCATATTATAAATCTCTCTCTTTCTTTTTCTCTCTCTCTCTTTTTTTTTTTTTTTTTACAGTATCGGATATATTAAAAACTTAAAAAATTAATTTAAAAGAACAAAATGTTTTAACAATTGCCTTGTGTATATGATCTGGAAAAGATACGGCTTTTCAATAATAATATTAATAATAAAAGAAAAATTTTTATTTCCAAAAACCGTGCCGGTAAATTGTACTGACTTGCATTGCTTAGTGCAAACACATCATGGAAAAATGTAATCTTTATGAGAGAACGTATATCTAAAGAAGTGCGTATTGCTATTGGGGAAGACTCAATGTGTTATGGAATCTTTATCAAGAAAAGGAAAAAAGGGTGGTATGCAAATAACTTCTAAAATTAAAAAGAAGCACACCCGAAGGAGCTTTAAGAGGCCTCGTCAACATAATTATTTCAATGATTATTAATAAATACTTATTTAAAAGTACGAATTTTCATGCTTTTCTTTTACATTTTTCCACTTTCGAACATTCAAGATTTGCGCACATTTTCAGGCGAAGGCCGCTTACAATGTCACTCAGTATATCTATAAGATTTTTCTTTATCTCACACAGGCTATTTCCTCTATAGTGCAAAAATAGTTATATATATATATATATATAAATGTGTGTGTGTGTGTGTGTCTTAAAAAAAAAGTATTGTTAAGGAAATTTATTGTAATCTGTAAAAATATTTCTATAATTATTAATCGAAGAAATAAATTTCGAATTATTTATAAGAATATTTTCAATGATATTATTTTAGAAACAAAATAAATAAATAAATAAAAAACTCATGTATAAAAATTACGATGTTAAATTTTTTATATAATCTCATGGCATTACTATGAGAGGAGGAAAATAATTCTTATACATATTTTTAAAAGGAAAAATGGTTAAAATTTATCGATTTACAAGTATTAAGACTTTTCATTTAGGTCACTTTTCTAAGCAATACAATGTTTTGTTTCTAACACTGTTTAAGCCATCTTCTAAAATTTAAAATTCAAAGCTTTATTATTCAAAGCTTTATTCATGTGCTGAAATAAAGAAGAGAGTAAAGTTATTGAATACCAATACATTTAGAAGAATTATTTAGTGTGATGCATATTGTTTTAAAAACACTGAGAAAAAAAATATACCGCATTCCTCTAAAATGAATAAGTGACCATTTTCTAAATCCCTTAACTAGAAATATAGATTTCCGAGCTATGCGCGTAAGGCACGCCAATAAACTGAATAGACGAAATTATCGAGAATTTCTAGTGTACACATTTCTAGATGGTGAAACAATATTCTGAATACTCTAAATATTCTGAATCATTTGTATTGCGACAAATTCTAGCTTGATTTTCTAGAATTTGGTAATAAACCAAGATTATAGTTGCTGAAACCCGCCTCTTGTAGTCTCATTTATTTGCAGAGATTTTTAAATAACTTTGCCCTCGAGAATATAGGCAGACACTCTAGAATTCTAATAGGGGCTTCTAGAAATCGCTTTCCAAGGGGATTAGAATTTATAAGGATGACATGGAACTATTTCTAGAGCCACAACTTTGATTTTAGGTGTCAGTTACAGAATTTTTTCTCAGTGAATCAATTAAATTATTACGAAATTTTTTTTTCTCCAGTTATTTTGTGTATAACCCAATTTTTAGCACAAAAAAGTGCTTCAGTTTCGAACTGGTTACAAAGACAATTCTGGTTGTACCTCATTCTTTTTTTTCTTTCTTTTTTTTTAGACGTGGTAATGTACAAAGAAACTTTCACTAATTTTTAAACTTACTGAACTGGGGGATCGTACAAATAATTAAATATATATACATTTTAAAGAAATGCACTTATTGATTAAAACTGATTCTAAATAGATTTTAAACTCAAAACAATTTTCAGACTGAAAGTATATCAGTGTAATTAATAATTAAGGAAAAGACACAATATTTGATAGCATTGAACATACTACGAAACACCGAAGGTCTTTCCATACACTCAATGCATTTTGCAACATATCCGACAAAATAAAGATTTGTTAAATCGTAATGTTTTTTACAGCATTTTTTATTTTTTATTTATTTATTTATTTATTTATTTATTTTTATTTTTTTTTGGGGGGGAAGGGGGGAGGGGGGAATACAAAAATCTTTTTTTCACTTTCGATTATATTTTTTTCTTTTCTTTTTCTTTCTTTCTATCCTTCTTCTTCTTCTTCTTTTTTTTTTTTTTTTTTTTTTTTTTAAGTGATCGATATGATTGGCATTTTTTAACTCTTTAAAATTCACCCCATTCTTCTGAAAATTGCTAAACTAATTTCAAAAACGGCATTAGACCCATAGCTAATTAATTATAAATATGTAAAATGAAATGATTAGAATTTTTGTTTTTTGACAAATTTTTGGTTTGAAACATCTCTTTGTTAACTTGGTTAAATTAAAATAATAATTTAATAAATAAATGACTTTAATAATTTGTAATCACTATAAACTGAAAAACTTCAGTTCAAAATAACAGTTCGGTCCTTCATCAGTTGAAAAAATTAGGCACGAGTTCATCATTAAAGCAGCAACTATACACTCACACCTTTCAACGTGTAAAAATATTATGATAATAAAGTGATTTCTGAATTTGCTTTATCCCAAAATACCGTTTGTTAAATTTTGGAGTAATATTACTTTGTGCCGAACAGAGGGGGATCAAACGTTTAAAAGTCGATTAAAACAAAGAAAAAATATCGAAAAATTGATACATAAAAAATGTCTAATATTTAATTTCAGCGTGAAACCAATACACTTTAAAGGGTTAGCCAGTTCAGTGTTCAAGACTTGTGTACATTAGCCATATTTCAGTGAATATGGCATTCTAAACCATGCGATTAAAAAATACATTAAACGTTATTCATTTTCCGTTTGCACAGGGCAGTAAACGAAAGTGGTAATTGGTAAAAATAATCACCAAGTTAATGATTATACAGTATTATTATAAAATTCCGCAGTAAAACTATTTAGATCTTTGCGAAATTTATCAGAATTTTTCCTCGAATAATTGTGTATCATTAACATTAACATTATTCTTATTATTATTTGACAAGTACAAGAACCGTTACCTTTTTATATAGTTATTTAAAAAAGCGATAATGACTACTTTTATGTTTAAATTAAAAATAAAAATCTGGAGTGACTCCACTCGACTTTCCGAACATTGAGTAAGTAACAGTTTTGTAGATAAAGTAAAGAAAGAGGAGTTGTTAAACAAACAAAAGAGAGAAAACCATAATAGAGTGTTTGAGTATTTTCTCCATATATTACACGACGTTTTATTTAACGCTACTGAACTTTGAGCCCATAGATCATAATGATAAAGAATTTTTCGTTGTGTCCCTGTAAAAACGTATAAATGCTAGATTCACCAAAATGCTTATAGTTAGTGCAACAGTGATTTATAATATTCATATAAATTTTCAGCTCAATTGAATAAGGCGTTTAGATGCTATCGCACTTTTAAAAAATTGGTCCCATAGGCCATAATGGTAAATAATTTTTCTTTGTGTCCCTGTAAAAGAACTGTAAATGCTAGATTCACCAAAATCTATACAGTTGGTGCAACTGTGACCTATAACATTTGTACAAATTTTTTTGCTCAGATTAATAAGGCGTTTAGACGTTATCACACTTTTAAAAATTTGGCCCCATAGGCCATAATAATAAGGAATTTTTCTTTGTGTCCCTGTAAAAAAACTATAAGTGCTAGATTCTCCAAAATCTATACAGATTGAGTATCTGTGACCTATAATATGTGTATTATTTTTTTGCTCAATTGAATAAGGCGCTTAGATGCTATCGCACTTTTAAGATTTTGGTCCCATAGGCCATAATGATAAAGAATTTTTCTTTGTGTCCCTGTAAAAAAAAAAAACTATAAGTGCTAGATTCACCAAAATCAATAGGGTTCATACTATGGTGACATACTATACGTACCAACTTTCAGCTTATTCGAACAAAGCGTTTAGACGCTAGCGTGTTCACTCGCAGACATACACACATACATACACACACACATACATACATCATCGTAAAAATAGTGAAAACGGACTCAGGGGACCTCGAAACGTATAGAAACATCAAAATCTCAAATTCGGATTTTTGACATGATTACAATACTTTCCGCACTATAGTGTTCGGAAAGTAAAAATATAGTAAATGATGTTAAAAATATCTTTATATCACAAAAAATAAAAATAAATAAGAGAAACTGTAAATAATTTCCCTCTCATCTTGTACATCGTATGAGAAAATAAATAAAAATAAAAATATATCAATAAAAATAAATGAATATTATTTCACTTGCGAAATTCAAAAAGATTAATGTACACG
Organism: Salticus scenicus; assembly: GCA_963930645.1. Taxonomy (NCBI): domain Eukaryota; kingdom Metazoa; phylum Arthropoda; class Arachnida; order Araneae; family Salticidae; genus Salticus; species Salticus scenicus. The sequence goes on from OZ005650.1 coordinate 124,321,864, forward strand.
AGATTTCTTCACCATTTCGAATAATTCCAGATACAAAAGAATTCTTTCTATTTTGTGTTTCAAATTTCCCTTCAATTCCCCAATGACTAATATTTCTAATATATTTCGGCTAACTTATACAAAACAGGCTTACGAAGAAAGGAAATAAGAAAAGGATTTATGGAAGGACATTTATGTGCCGACGTTATTATGTTACTTTCTTCGATATTTGTTAAATTCTTGAAAAGTAAAGTGTGGGATAGTGAAAGTTATTAATCTTTTTTTGGAAATTACTGTCTTAAATTTAATAACATTTTGCATACAGTATTTACATTAAAGTATAACAGTATTAAATAAATTAAAATTTCTGGAAAACAATTTAAATAAAATTTAATTAAAAAATTTATTTATTTATTTATTTTATTTTTTATTTTAAATGCTTTTTGATAACTAAATTCTAATTTTCCTCTAGACTACACATTTTTCTAGTTTAACATTGCATTCGAAACATATTTGGGTTTGAATTGATGGATTCATTGATAAGTTAATTTAATATATATATGTTTGACAGCTGAAATTTAATACAAATTTTTAGCAATGAAGTATAAAAAGTTTTTTAAAAGTTTAATTTACCAATGAATCCAGAAAGTAATAACTAAATATGTTTTAAAAATAGCTAGGCTAAAGCATTTTAAAAATTTTCAAAAAAGAAATTAAGAATTTTTTTATTTAATTAGTTTTAAGTTTTAAAGAAATTATATTATACTTAAGACTGTTTTATTAATTTTGAAGAAATTTTAATATACTTAATAATGTTATATTATAATACACATGCATAAAACTCTCTTAATTTTAAGACGATAGTTTGCAAAAGAGTTTTATAATATCTACCAACCTTCTGAATGGAAAAATAAATATGTTTTGTAAGCATCTACACTACCTAACAACAAGTATCTGGACACTTTCGAATTGAGACGTTTTGTCAAATATCGGAAAAAATTCTTTAGGAATTACCTTGAAACTTCGGGAGTATAAAGAACATGTTATACTTCCTATATTCAAAGAAAGGGCAATATATAATAAAATTAGAAAAGATTATTTATTATTATCTTTGTTCTTGATGTTATCGTTGTTGTTATTATTATCGATATTATTCGTCTTACCATTTATAGTCATGGCGAAAAATACTTTTTTGTAGATAAAGCACTCAGAGCGAGTTTTTTTTTTTCTTTTTCTTTCATCGCCTCTTTAAATGGTAGCTTCGATAACAGACGAAGATTGCTAATTATCAACCAAGTATTTTAAGTATTTTTTCCTCTTTTTCAACACTTAAATATATATATATATATATAATTAACTTTTTTTTTTTTTTTTTTTTTTTTTTTCGAGTGACAATTAAATACAAATGCTTTGATACAAATAATAATTTTTTTTTTCTATTAAAAAAATTTAATTTTTACAACTAATTTAAAAATATTACTTTTTTTTTTTTTTAATGTATAATATCAATAATAATGTACTGAACAAACATAAGAATTAGATTTTGTTTAACATAATTAAATTAATTAGTAGTCGATCTTCACTCCCCTAGTAGTCGATATTTCTAAATGAACCTATTCCCAAATTGGCAGCTTCTATATTAATCTGGCAAGCCATATTCACCAAATAAAAAACAATAGTGAAATGTTCTGATAAAGAACCAATAATTAAAAAAAAAAAAAAAAAAAAAAAAAAGACTATTTAAAATTTAACTATTTTATTATTATTATTATTATTAAAATAAGGAAATTCGACTCATGAAATATAATTTAAATTTAATTATTTATGAAAATAAACGGAAATAAACGTTTATCTAAAATTCGTCACTAGTTTACTTGTCGACGGGATAATATAGTACCTAATACCCCAAATTTATTACTTTTTTTCCCCATGCCAATTTGAATTTTTTATCATCTATTTACATGATTTTTTTTTTTTTTTTTTTTTTTTTTTAATAATTGCAATTTCTTTTATCCGCGATTGTAATGAAATGCTCGCCCTCTGGTGGCCTAAGGTGAAATTGCAATACGCGGATAGCTTTCGTCAAAACGCCATTGCGTTCTATATATTCAATGTTTAGTTTCACTTATTTATTGAATAAAAATGAATAAATCCGGTAAAAAAGACTACAAATACTGTTGTGTACCACAATGTAATTCCAAAGGATCCAGAAACACAGAATTAAGCTTTCATTTATTTCCAAATGACAAATATAAAATTTCTGTTACTTCAGATAATAGAAGTAAAGCTTTATGTTAGTCGAAAATCTGAATGGGTTAGACTTTTACGAATTGGGAAATAAGTATCACCGAAAATGACTGTTCAAAACATTTCATAACTCAGGATTTCACAAGTAATAATATGCTTAATTTTGCTTTAATTATAAAATCTTTCAGATAAAGCTGATCGTTTCCTTCGCTAACGAGCAAAGCAAAACGATCACATTTCATGGATGTCATGGAACAACTATAGTGTTGGTCCACACGTGCTACTGCCTTGGAGGCAAAAGCCTCCAAGGCAGTAGCACGTGTTTGCACCTGATGAAGAAAGGCTACGTCTTTTCGAAACCGGTTGTGCTGACTTAAAATTTATGGTGTGTGAAGAAGTTTTAATTTCTTTCTATTGATTGTGCGCCAGTTTTTGAAGTTAGTTTTGGTGATCAACCACTAATTTTTAATTCTAGTATTTGATTAAATTTCCTAATATATCTCAAATATTAATTTTCGGAAATAATGATAAATTTTAAACGAAAAAGTTTCTACACGGTAGCAGTACTATTACATACTACTTATATCTTGCGTTTTAGCCTCTATTTTTTTTTTTTTTCAGTTCATTAAAAACTTTTATTAAATATTAAAATAGATATTTAAAATATTTCTTTGTCTTTTTATTTATCACATAAACATCGAGTATAATCACCGTATTTGCATAGAGAAGAACGGGAAACTTACAAAACACATAACACATAATGAAAATAATAAATTAATAAATAAAAATAAGTAAATAAAAATAATAGACGCTTAATACCAAATATGAATAAGCAATAGAATCAAATGACACCCATTTACAAAAAAAAAAAAAAAAAAAAAAAAAGAGAGAGAGAGAGAGAGAGAGAGAGAGAGAGAGAGAGAAAGGGGGGGGGGGAGGAGCATAAAATTAATATGAGGTAAACGCATCATGAAGCGGGCGGACTGTGGTGTTGAAATGGATTTTATTTGAAACGATAATCTTAAATGGACAAGGCTTGATAGTGTACGAAAATACACAAATATTTTTTTCGCGTTGAATATTGAATTAAATTGAATATTGAAACGCCCCCCCCTTTTTTTTTCAATATATATATATATATATATGATTTGTTATAGAAAGTTAAATAGAAAATAAAATAAAGTGGGGGTATATATATATATATATATATATATATAGGAATATATAAACGAATGAAATTAAACCCCCAAAAAACACTGAGATCTTCGTCAGGGAGGCCCCTCAGTGTAGGGGTGAAAGGGAAGTTTCACATTTAAGTTTTGCATTTCCTTTCGCTGCAATTTTGCGCATTGGTTTGTAATTCTCCTTTTGGTTTTTCTAACCTTTAAACTTATATATATATATAAATTCATTTCAATAGTTTTCTATATATATATATATATATATAAACACTATTCATTTACTTTTTATTAATATCATTTCATATGAAAAACTAGAACAATGTCAATATCCAGCTCACTTGTAAAATTTAAAATGGTAGTAATATATAAGTTACTCTTCCTTCTAAAATGATTCAGACAAAAAAGAATCCATTTTTTTAGTCTGAAATTGCCATTCAGTTCCCATATGACCACCAATTCTAAAATATTCTAAGTTAACTTATAAAATTCAAACAGATTTGCCAAGAAAGCAAGCCTGTAATTTATGACGAACATTTTATGTGTGTGTCATTATGCTGATGTTTTCTTTGATTTTCATGGATGCTTTCTTAGTCTCACCAGGGATATGCTATCAGATGAAGTAAAAAATCAAATATGTTTTCGTTAGCAAATGTTGAGTACAATTTCATCAGGAGTTTTTTTCCCTATATGTGTTAAAATTGTTGTGCATAAAATGTCACTGACATTGTGCGATTTGTTGAGCCGATTAAAAGTTTCTTATTCATACGAAAAGCTCATATCTATGTAATAATAATAATAATAATAATAAAAAAGACCTTATGTGAAATATCGCAAATGAAGAATTATTGTCTGTTAAAAGCATTGACAGCAATAGCTACAAAATTGTAAATAAATAAAAAAAATTGTAAATGGGAAAAAAAATCTTGAGTGACTACTCCACTGGGCTTTGCGAACATTAACTAATTTAACGCTTGTTTAAATAAGTTAAAGTAAGAGAGTTGTTATATAAGCAGAAGAGAAAATCATAATACAGTGTTTGAGTACATAGGTGTAAACTACGGGGGGGCTGCCCCCCCCCCCCCACTTTTAAATCTTTGTGGGGCGGCCTCCCCGGGAAGAAGTCTCCCAGGCTGACTAAGTGACAAAAATTTGCCTGTGCAGATTTTTTTTTTAACTCCTACGTTGTTGATCGGACACACGTGGGACCTACTGGGCTTTATATCGATGCTCCAAAGAAATACCCCACGCGTGGGCTATGTGAGTGATATGAGTCATACCTTCCTTATTACTTTTGGATAAGATTGATATCAATTCGGATTAAATTTTTCTTTTTCTTGCCAACTGATTTGTTTCATTATTTTGTTCATTGCTTCACAATTAAATCAGTTGTGTTTTTCCTTTATAGAAAGTTAAAATTTTCATAAAGAATGCATTTTAATAGCTGCATTGTTGGTATCACATGCGAGGGGCCCACATGAGGGGTATCACATGCGATATATATAAATTCTAAAGTTTTTTAAATCTTATTTGATCATAGCTCCACTGAAACTCGCCCCCCCCCCCCAGATTTTTTAAAAAGTTGGCACCTATGTTTGAGTACTTTTCTCCATATAGTACGTTGTTTAATTTAACGGCTATTGTACTTTAAATAGTTTAAGCCTATAGGTCATAATGATAAATAATTTTTCGTTGTGACCCTATAAAAATCTATATGTGCTA